>JAYESA010000009.1:75675699-76006040 GCA_036927795.1 Iris macrosiphon | reverse complement strand
TATGTAAATATCTCTACTCGCTCTCCATACAAGTAGTGTTTTCACAGTTTAAGAGCAAAAATAACTGCTGCCAACTCCAAGTCATGGGTAGGGTAATTCTTTTCATGCGGGCGTAATTGCCTGGAGGCATAGGCAATCACATTCCCGTTCTACTATAACATACAATCCAAACCCTTACCCGATGCATCACTATATATAAAAAATCCTCATTTCCCTGATGGCAATGTCAATATTGGAGCCGTAGTCAACATCTTCTTTTCTCTGCTCTGATGCTTCTATGACGAACTCAAAGTCTAGCTCTCCCGGTGCCTGAAATAAAACCCTGCCTCCTCAACAATCGATAATAGCATGGTGCCTACTTAACTAATCCATCTCGAGTACTATATCGTAGCTCGAAAGTGGCATTACAAGTAAACACACGCTCAACTCTCACACTCTCAAGGAAACTCTCTGGTCTTTGCAAACATCACTGACCATGATAATGCCACCCCCGGTCATAATCTTGCAAGTCCTCGCCAACTGTTCAGCCTCTAGATTATGCTTTAAAGCAAAGGATACAGAAATAAAACTATGTGAAGCACCGAAATCAAATAAAGCATGACCTGGAAAAGAATCAAGATAAACTGAACCTGAGATAACATCACTGACTGGCTCCTCCTCCTCGACGGTCAAGAAAAAAGCTCGCCCCTGTCGCTGGTCACCTCTCTGCTGCTACTGCTGCTGAGCGAACTGCTGCTGTTATGGTGGTAGGGGAGGTCCTCTCTACTGTCCGGCTGGTGGTCTCACGTGTGCTCTTTTTGCCTGAGCTCTGCCGTAAGCTGGACGAGCTGGAACTTTAGGATAAGCCCTCAACTGATGGTCTCATGATCCGCAAAATAAGTACTGGCCCAATCTCATCCTGCATGCATCCCATCCATGTCCCTGCTTCTTACAGAAGGTACAAAGAATAGCTGGCCTCTGGATCTGGTGCATATGATGTACCGGCGCTTTAGCTGGTCCATGATACTACTGCCTCGGCTGTTGGAAGTGCCTCTGGTGCTGCTGCTAAAAATAAGGCCGCTTTATTGGACCCGTATTGGTACTGGATCCTCCTATGTCTCTCGATCTCTTAGTGCCAAGCTCTAGATCATCCTCTGCCCGTTGTGCCTGTCTCAGAATCTCCTCGAAAGGAGCGGTGGGATCTCCATTCGTATGTGATTTGATCTCCCTGTTCAGGCCCTTCCTGAACTTCTTGGCTCTTCCTCTGGGGTTCTACCCTTTCATAAAGTGGCCTAATCTGCAATACTCTGTCGCATACTCATCCATCGTCATACCTCCCTGAATGAGGTACTGGAACTAGCTCTCTAGAGATATCAGAGCCACATCTGGAAAAAAATTCTTTGAAGATCTCTTTGAAAGCTTCCCAAGTAAGTCCTGGTACTGAGATCTTGGGGTCCATCCTGAACCAAGTCAACGCAATGTCGAATATCATGCTCCCCGCGGCCTCTATCTGCAATATCTCTGAAATATACGCCAGCCGCAGGTTCTGCTCAATGTCTTCTATCTAATCATCAGCATAATTAATTCCATCAGTGCCTTTAAAGTCCTTCGGCCCCATCCTCTTAAAATCTATGATAGTCCCCGGCCTCGGCTGCTGCAGGGTAAACGAAGGTAGTACCGACTGTAGCTGGACTAATGTGACTCTCTCGACTACTACGAGCGCAATTTGGTAAGAATTCTCAATATCCTGCCTCATAACCTTTGATTGGCGCTGTTGTGCCTCCATCATCTGCTGAAAGAGCATAAATATCTGTGTCTGGTCGACTGCGGATGGTGGGGGTAGAAGATCCCCTGAAACTGTCGACGCTGCCCTCTATACCGGAGGTGGAGCACCTCTGAAAGAAGCTGCAGAAATGCCCACCTGGATCGGTAAATCTTATATCTAGAATTTGGCTGCTGGAACAGTGTCTGTTGATGCTGCCCTCAGAGGCGATAAAGTGACCGACCTCGCTGATATTGCGCCTGAGCGCTGGGAACGCGTCTTTGGCGGCATCTTGAAGATAGATTGAACAAAGGAATCATTATTGAGTAAGATATGATATCATCAAAGAAGGACAGATTTATTCGAAGTAAAGTAAACATTTAATAGATAAGGAAAGAAAAACTAATATTGGAAGTTTTTCCTAGTTGTGATTGAGTATACTCTCAACCTAAATCTTATATCCTAAAGCAGGCTCATAATAGTACTCTAGGTGAGGGCTACTACGATATCACTCTACTTGAGACTCTAAGACCTGCATGGGCCACTTATAAAAATGTTTCACGACCCGCACACCCAGATTTTTGGGTACTAGTATATGGGTACGTCCAGCCTACGTCGCAGCAACGGCAGTAGAACATTGTCTGGGTCAACTCTACTAGCTAAACATCTCAAAAATATATATATGGTACATGTCAATCATCTCAACTCCAAACGGAGGAACAATATGGTATCTGATAGATGTAACTATACTCAATCATAATGCAAACTAAGGAAGATAGAGCACGAATGGAATAACGAAGGAAAAGAATCATAATACAACCACAAATCTGAAATAAAATATACATGCCATAAGTCTCAATAAAAGTCTAATACAAGCCCACCAAAATAATCTAAACTTCCTCAGGCTCTGGTACTAAGTCCTCCTGGTCTACAGGAGTATCCTCTAATGGTATGCCCTTTTGCGGTCCGTAGTACGTAGGACACTGGTCTACGAGCCAATCATCTAAAAAATATATCCAGTCAGGATTGGAGCAAAGTATATACCTCTAAAAGCAGTTTCAAATACGTAATCGATAATATAAAACACATAATAGAAAAGAATACAAGATAACTAAACAACAGAATAAAATAAACTAAAGTGAATAAGTAATGTACTAGAATGAAGAACATGCAATAGAATATCTGCAATATAATGGAAATAACTAAAATTTAACTAATGTGCCATGAAATACAAGTTCATTATGTGATCAGTTTAGGTTGAACATAAATATAATATGGTAACTCGATTACATGTGTGGTATGTAATCGACATGTACACAAATACACTGGGGCTTGATCACATAATCAACTCCTACTTTTCCATCCCCAACCAATACCAATGGATCCAATCATGACACGTTACGAATACGAGCAGTGTGTGTACATGAATATGAGCACACTGAACACGAGTAGTGTGTGAACACAAAGTACACTAAATTAATACCTAATACATACAATAAAATACATGTGAAGGAGTACCCGCTGAACACTGTAAGGGATACCATCTCCCGACATGATCCATGTAGTACCTGTCCATGAAACCACTGTGTCAGAATCAAGTATACAGTTCTAGAACATGAGATATATAAACTATTATGAAATAAAAACTAACAGGGAAATGTACTCGCCTGAGGTCCTGAGCAAGGTGTGTCTCTCGATGCCCAAGCTGGTATCACAAAGTCCTATATATAATATAAATGTCATTTAGGTATAATGGATGATAAATGAGTTAAAATGCACTAATATGAATTTCTAGGCCATTTTTAGGTCATACTAGGTCAATGCCAAGTTAATGGATCTCAAATGATCATTAACTAGCTAATACTAGCTATTCTAGGTCTTGGTTGAGTTTTTAAGTCAATACCTTAGATAATTAGCTATATTAGCTAATAATAGTAAGTATTATATATAACTCATATATACTAGTTACTGCTACTACCTATTAACTTAATATGTAAAAATATTACCTAATATCTAGTTCCCTTCATGACCTTGGTGATAAACTGATAACTTAGCTAATTTACCAATCCATTATATACCTAGTATTATATTACCTTAGCTATATACATATTCATACCACAACCCAAAACCTATCTAACACTAGGTTTCTAGGCCACAATTAGCTATAAGGTATCCAATATAATATTTATACTAGTAATACTATACCTTGGTCTATTTACTAACTCTAGCTCATACCTTGGTATCTATCTCACTATACCTTGGTATCTCAACCTGACATACACTCTAGGCACTTGCACAAATACTACCCTTAAACACTCACTTGCCTACACTGCACTTGACACAAATACTTGGTTACACCCTTGACTCTAAGTCACATATACTAAACATCCCCATATGATACTCTCTCAGAGATAGGATACTCCATTGCACAGTGCCCGAGCATGTTGCTGCTAGCTACAAATTGCTCTTGCTGCATGCTGTACTACAAGCTATTGCACTTGTTATGTGCACTTGTGCAATGCAGTTGCTACTGATACTGCTCTTGCTGTGACTGCTTGCACTGCTAATGCTACTGATGCACACTACATTGCAAGCTGCTAATGCTAATGCTGCTGCAGTTGCTGCTCGATGTACTGCAGTGCTAGCTGTTGTAGTTGCTCCTCAATGCATATAGCTATGTACATTGTTGTAGTTGCTGATACTTACTGTGGTGCTGCTGAAACTGTACTGTTGCTAGGCCATGCTGCTCAGTTGCTGCACTACTGGACACTCACTCACACACACCACTCTCTACACACACTAACACCTCACAAACACAACCAATATTGCACAACACTAAGACACACACACACACACACATATATATATAAATATATCTATACATACATACACACACACACACACACATATAGATTTAGGCATTTAATCAAATACCTATAGTGCATACTAGGATATCTATGATACTCAACCCAATGAGGTTCCAAACTCTCCATAATCCATAATTGATCATTCCCTCAAGTTATATAGGCATAATTACAACTATTAAAAGTCATTGCAACACATCATGAAGAGAATTCATGTAAATCACCCATAATTGGCCCCGTATCACACCGTATCACAAAATATCGTGATACGACCTATACGTATCCATTTGTGTACACATACCTAGTTCCATAACCCCGATCTAAGTCTAATTAGATCTAATTGGCCTCATGACACATAATTGATGTGTCAAATTCGTAATTCCTTCAACATACTCACAAATTACCTCATAGATCTAACATTACAAAGCCAAATAGCCTAGAACTTGTTCCTATAAGTAGTCCTATGCCATGGGGTCATTCGTAATGGCTAAATGCATGATTAAGAAGCTATAATGAGAGAAAAATTTAAGAATTACCAATTGAGAGATGGATTTCTAATGAAAATGTAATTAGACATGAGCCGGACACGATCTCTAGCTCTAAAGCTTCTCCTCCTTGTGCTTCTTTCTTCTCCAAGGTTCAAGGCTCCAAGAATGGTGAATTGAGAAGGAATTGATGGTGAATTGTGTGGAAATTCAATAGAAGAAAATTTGAAAAATTGGGGATCTTGAATTTGGACACAAAATAAAATACAAATAAGGAGAGAGAGAGAGAGGAGAACCCCTCTCTTTATGTGGTCAGCCTCTTCCCCCTTCTCTAAGCAATATCAAATGTCCAAGTTTCCCCCTACATGTTGCATTATAAGGAAAATTAAGGATGGATATATTTTGAAGTCTCTAACTAATTATAATTAAACTAATCCTTCTTAATTTAATTAGTGGGATGACTAATGGGCTTGGGTCCAAGTGGGCTCACTATTTGTCATGACAATATAAATAGGTCCTTAAGTGACAAGTCTAATTATTGTCTAGTCTATCTAATTAATTAATTAACAACAAGTCTCTAAATAACTAACTAATGCTAGTCATAACAATCATAGCTCAACTTAATTAAATAATATATATATAATTATCACACAATATTCAATATTATATTTCTAAAAAAAAATACCCATACCAAATTACCAAACTACCCCTAGTTGAAAAGTGAGGGTGACACTATCCCAAATCGAGGTATCCATCTTACATTTCTCATTTCTTGCTACATAGCATAACATTAAGCTATCATAAGTCTGATACTAAGTAATCAAGGGACATTCGAGTCATATCCTTATAAGGCATGACTCCACGCTAAATTCTCGACCCTACCCTATCCCTCACTGATAGGCTTAGCACTACCACTATGAAAGGGTCAAGGCACATAACATAGCTAGAGGGTAGAGACATATACCACTCAGAAACAAAGCTATTTATGACAAGATACTACTCATTGTACTAGTCCAAGATCTATACCGGAATATCCATCCCACAGTGGCACTAATGACAGTTGCCATTATAAAGTCTTAGGTTTTACTAACTTTTGTATTTGCAAATTAAAACGAAGAAATTACAAAAAAAAATCCTAACACTGACAATTCTAAGTACAAGTTTTAGAGATCTAGAAAAGTGTGATGATGGAGATCGAGTACTACAACTGACTCATTTACTTCATGGACGGTCTGGCAACGAAAGGAATTACAAGGTCTCTGGCTCACTGGCAAGAAGGACAACAATTGGGCTTTCTTCGCTCTGTGTGTATGTTTGAACGTATATGTTCCTTCTATTTATAGTCATTTTCATTAAGTGGCCATGTGCGCGCATGTGCTAAAAAATCACAGTCTTCAGCTTATGCATGCAGGTTTTTAGGTTGTTGTATGGTATTCTTAACAGAATATGGTTGTGACTGTCCAACTGCCACGTGGCATTGGTTGGGATTGATTGTTGTTGAGATCTTGGAACGTGCCCATATAATCTAGGTTCTTTACCGCCATTACATGCATGACCTAGTCAACTTGACATGTGGCATGCGTTGGCTGTTGAGGTTCTCTTGGAGTTCATAACGATAAGATTTTGCCGCATTGAGGCTTATAGGATCACTTCTGCATGAAGACTCTACCGCATGAAGATTCTACCACGTGTAGGTTGTATCGCATGAATGTTGTGCCATATGAAGCCTTGTCTTGTCAGAAATATGTGGCACTGCACAACTGTGTCTGATAGGAGTAATTATGACGTTGACATAAGCGTTGACGTTCGTCGTATGCACCGAATACGAGGCGTTCAAGGCAATAAATATTTTCAGTGTCATTAATATTGTGACTGACAGAAGTGACGTTATGCGTCAAGATCGTATGCGCACAAGCTCCCTGTCGCATGCTTTCAGGACCGTTGCATGTATGCGACAAGTTTGTATGCTCCTCAGTTTGTTGTCGTATGAGCTTCATGTCGCATAGTTGTGAGTGTATGCGGCCTGGCGCATGGATTTTTTTGGATTTTTATGCTTCTAAAAGACCCCCTTCAAAAAATTTAAAACTTGAATAAGTTAGAAATACTTTGAAAATAAGCATGGATGAATATTTTTGCTGCATAGACTTTTTACCGCGAGGACTAGATGTCACATAGGGTTGCCAGGCTATCAAATCCTCATTGACGGGATTTGTCTCGATCTCTGAGTGGTCAAAATACAGCATTTTATGGGATTTAAGGCATTCATGTAACCGATGTTGGCTACGATTCTGAGATGCAGGTTCATACCCATAAATGTTGCGTTCATTCATGGGTTTTGGCGCCTGACTTCTTGGAAACCCACGAGTTGGGGTGGTTGACTGCGTCTATCCTGCACCCCATCCTGAGCCTATAAATAGGGGGTCGGGGAGCATGAGAAACCCTCTACTGCGCTACCTTTTCCCATGACTCTGTTCATCCTTATAAAATCCCAAATCCTAAAAATAGTATTTAGGCCCTTTTAATTAATTAATAATTTAATTGTAGTAATTAGTGGCTAATTAGAAGAAATAGATTTTTATTTAATTTTTATTTTAGGTGTTGGTGAACTTAGGGGATTTATGGGACCATTAGGAATTTTTTCGAATTTATTCCATGTAGCAGACCCTTTGGGCAGTTGCTAGCTTAATGGTATACATTAATATAATTATAGATTTTTCTATGGGTGTATATATATATATATATATATATATATATATATATATATATATATATATATATATATATATATATATATTTAAAAGAAAAAGGAATGAAAAGAAAATTAGTTTTTAATCCCTAATGGATCCATCCTAAGTTACCAAACCCAAACCCATCCTAACCCATCTAACCTTCAACAAGTCACCCGCTGAAAGCAACTCCTAAAGCCCACACACACCCGCACCTTAGCACAGTAGCCCCCTTGTTTGCTACTAGCAACAGCAACTAGCGGCAAACCCAAATACCCTGCGACCCGCGAGAACCCCCCCCCCGCGGGTACCTAATCCTCTCCCCCTCTTCTTATATATAACTTAATTCAAGCAAAACCCTAACCCTAGATCATACTTTCTCCTCCTCTTCCCATCTAGACCTGAACGCCGCCGCTACAAAAGCCAGAACCGCCGTCCAGGCCGTCCAGAACCGACCCCGACGACCGCGACCCCGCGCAACACCGCCAGTGCAGAATTCAACAGCGAAGTACCTGTGTTCCAGCGTCGTTTCCCGTCACCTCGCTTAACCAAACGCCACCCCGTCTTCACCGGCACAGTTACTCCTTAACCCTCTTCAATACCTGTATGATAGTAGACCTCGAACAGTGCTTAACCCTAGGCGAAAATAGCATCAAAGTTGGCAGAAAATGATAATTTCTGGGTATTGTAGAAAACTGCGGTGACCACCTATGTTCCCGGATTCGTATCTCCCACCACAGAGACCCGAATCCAATTTTTATTTTTGGTATGCGGAGACCACTTGGCCTAGTTTAATTTCTGTGAATTAACTTTAATTATTAACTGCTTTAGGTAGAATTAAATTCGTTGGAAAACCCCGAAAATACACTTTTTCTAGATTTTCAAAAATTGCAAAACGGAGTGCGCCCCGCCAAACTGGACCACCCCGTCATGTACCAAGTGTACCAAAAGGTGCGTACAGTGTACCCGAACGTGTGAGAGTTCACAAAAACTGATTTGGAGGCATGTACGCGTCGAAATCAGCCCGTATCCGCGGACAATCCCCGTGTCGCAACTTTTGCGAAAGCCCGGCACATTTTTTGCACGCTCGTCAGATTGCGACAAAAATTGTGCCACTAGACTCGTGGTAACGCGCTGGTCCTGTGACCCAATTTTCACGCAATTCTGAGACAGTTGACCAAGTCGCCAATTGGCGGGCCCCGCGATTGACTTTTTGGGCGAATTTGTGTTCGGCTCATCAGATTTCACATTTGGACATAGCGTTGAGTTCATATTGACATTTAGAGTTTTTTTGACCTATAATTTGACCCATTTAGAGACTGTTATCCTTGGCACGCTTTTTGGTACAAAGTGGCCCACATGTGGACCCTGCTTTGACCCAAAATTACCGTTTTGCCCCTGTGTCCAAATTGGACGAAAGAAAAATGCATTATAGCTATTTTGCTTATTCTGGGAACGTTGATGATATTTATTTCAGCATCCGGAGACGTTCATTCTGAGGCCGTAGTTTCTGATTCTTGGTGTTTGACATCTAGATATTTCACTCTGCAGCTCTCTTGCCAGGCAAGTATACCTTGTCTTGTTGTACTGTTTAAATTTAGTTATATATATATTAATTATATGTTTATTATTTTAGATTATATAACTGTGCGCGTCCGAGAGAGACTCGGGTGCAGTCAACGGAGGCGTTGACGTTAGGACTTATGTCTGACCTAGTGTCTAGTAGACCCACCTAAAGTTGTGGAGTTATCGGTATAACTCCCTAGGCCTTGACATATTTCTTACACGTGTTATGAGTCTTATGTAGGGCACAGACTTGCGTATGTGGTTGGCCACCTGTACGTGTAACTCGTGCAACGGATAGGGTATAACTGCTAATAGTGATGCATGTTAGAAGACTTAGCAGTTATTAGTAGGAGAAGCATAGACTATCGTGGTACGATGGCCAATTCTTGTCCTTGTTTGGTTGTAAGGTTGGGTTATTGTTCTAACGATAGACTATGAGCCAGAGTTACGACGCCGAAGCGTGGTAGCTAAAGCGTGTTATGGATATAACATGCATAGATCATTGGGCGGGGAGGACAACTAGTAGGCGTATGGGACACCCACTTCCTCTATGCAGGTGCCCCGTTCGACGGAACGGTATGGACGTTATATATTATGCAGATGCCCCGTTCTTCGGAGCGGTATGGACGTTATATATTATGCAGATGCCCCATTCTTCGGAGCGGTATGGACGTTATATATTATGCAGATGCCCCATTCTTCAGAGCGGTATGGACGATATATTATACAGATGTCATGCTCTTCGGAGATGGAGGTTATTACTGAGCGTCCTCCTATGGGGGCATATGTGGCATATACTAGCCAGTTGTCACGATTGGTAAATTACGTCAGCATATGTCTAGCCTACACTTTCCCATATACTCAAGTTGTCCTCAAAGTGTATTTCACTTAGATGGTTAGGTCACCCTGGAGTTTTTACAGTATTTACTTTATGGCATGCTTCTATGTATCTTGTTATGTCCCTCTGAGGACCTGGTCCCTTTCCAGGTGTATTGTTCATGAGTATTTACAGGAGCGCAGATCTGGACTGGCTACTTATATTGTGAGAGGTCTTCTCTTCGAGCCTCGTAATTGTTAGAGGTTGTATTTATATGGTATTTGTCTTGTTTATTCTCTATTCTGGTTCGGCAGTGGATTTGTTTCCATCCGACTGTCATCTTGAGATACCTCATATTAAGATCTAGTTTCATAGATATTGGTTATTTATTTATATATAATTTTCTGTGGATGAGATTAGATTATACCCTGTGATTTATGATGGTTTATACCACTGGTGAATTTTTATTCATATTACAGCATATGTGTGTTATGGTTTCCATATATTGGAGTGTCATATTCATACGGCTGGCATGCTTACGTGTCCTAGTCCTACGTATTTTGGGACTGGGGCATGACATATTTTTAGTGGTGGCCCATGCAGGTCGAGAGCATATTGTCTCGGTTATGTTACTGTACCGAGCAATCCTGCAGATAGGATTATAGTATAGGATCTCATCCACAATTGACTATGACTTATCTTCCTTCCAGTCTGTTCTATTTGAATAATTGTATCCTGCTTGATTCCTGTACTTCCCTGATAATTCCTTGAGTATAGCCCCCTCATAGAATATATAAGTCTCTGTTGTTAGATGATAAGTAGGGTAACCTTCCTATTAAGAGTACAACTAGAGTGTTGACACACCACTAAGTTTAGAATATCTAGTGAATCCTAATATTCCTTATCTATAGATTGGTTTACCATTACCCCTTGATGTATTATGAAGACTTGAGAGCAGTATAGACACTACTAGATTTAGTTAGAAGTTTTACCATAATGTTTGACACTAGTATTGAGGAACCCATAGAAAACCAAAATTTAATATTATGACTGAACCTAACCTTCATAGTTAGATAGTATTGGAGAACTATAAACTTAGATCATTGTCTTGATATTAGCAGGCAGCACCTAAGGAAACCTAGAGGAATGGATCTAACTTTTCCCTTGATCATACCTCGAAAACACATATTAGCATACCACCTCACCTTAAGAAAACCATGATCTTATCTAGAGTCTGCCTAATTTTTATTTTATATCTCGTTCTCTGCAACCTTAGCACTCGCTATTTGTGCGACGACTGATTATGCTTTTTCCTTCTTTTCTTTCGACTCGTGCCACTTGACACCTCTGATTATAGACCAAGTAATTTTATCCTATGTTAGATATATAGTTACTAAGGTTATAGTTGTAATCTTGAATTTTGAATTTCTGTGCTTGGTAGTTAGAATTTGATAGTTTTGAGTTATTCTGGTAGATTGTAACTTGATGATTACCCTTAGTTTTAAATCGCATAATTCGTATCCATAACCCAATATAGGTATATCCTCTTTTTCACTTAAGTACTAGTAGCTCTTCCATTCCTACTATTGCCACTTGTTCTATGAGCACTATGATTAAAATTTAAGGTGACAATTACCTATATAATGTAATAGGATACCCTAGTGAGTACCAAGCTCTTTACCGCATATACCCAAATAAGAGTTTATACTTTATTTATAAGAACAAGGTTATTTTGTAGATTCCCTTAAGACTGTCACAGTATTAGTTTATTATCGGGATAGTATGCCTCACAACCTAGTGACACATAGTTCTCTTGACTCATTAATATAGTGTAACTGATTGACATTAACTGTATGCTAGCATAAGAAGTTATTGTTTATCCAAATTGTAAGAACTTAGAGGCTATACCCCTACTTTGTCGACTATCGACTTAGACAAGGAATTAGTATGACAACTGTAGAGATTATAGAGTCTTATCTTTTTGTAAACTTAAATTGTTATGTACCTTCTTTCATCATAATCCAGCGTATTTATATTTGTTGTACTACCTTGACTTATGCTGCTATTATAGCCTAGTTTTGCAAGCTTATTCCTTATCAAGCTTGTTCACGACATATGTATTATTGGACGCGTACACTAATACATTTCAGAATCAGTGTACTACGGTCTGATCAACCATAGTGCGCTTGGTTCGCCCTTCGCATAACTACTTTACGTGGATTGAGATACATAGTGATTAGTAGACGAATGTACTTGCCCTCTAGATATGTCTGGGCATATCGTATCTGTTACCTAACTGTACTGATATGAACATATGAATAGGAATTTATCAAAATAGGATTTCAATCCACAACTGCCTTGACAATTTCCATTGAATTCTGTAAACGCCTTGATCCCCATACTTCTATTCTATAAGCTCCCCCTTGAACTCTTTATTATTGTTATCCGTCTTCCCTTATTTCGGAAAGACGAAACCTCGTGCTTAGTATAATTTGATATGTAGGTAGTACAAGAGATACCCATAGGACAATCGCATTATTTGGTGACTATCTTTTATAATTGATTAAGGGCATATCATATGTGATATAATTGGTGTTAAAAATTTTGAGGATTAAATAACATGATTAAATAATTTGAGAACGATTTCTTAAATATATAGCCTTATATGACAGATGGGTAAATTCTAAGTTGGATAGAAGTCGCATTGTTAACTTGAGAGGAATCCTTTTAGATTGTGATCAAGTAGGATTAGATTGAGAGATTAAGCCATTTTAAATGTAAAGAAATTTTTTTGAAGGAGTTAGATGATGAGTATTTAATGAATTTGAAAATCTTAATATAACGGACCAAATATTATACCTCAAGTACATGATTTAAATTTTGAATATTGAAGGTAAATCAATAATTTGAATTTTGAGGATAAATATAGAATCTCAGACTTGAACATTGGGGGATTGAATTTAAAATTTTTACAATGTGATAATTTGAATTAAGGGTTAAAATTTGATTGTTGGATTACCTATTTGAAATATTGAGGATGTGAATTGAATTTAAAAATTTAAAGGATACAAATATTTCATAAGTTGAAGATAGGAATAATACTTTATTAGAGATATTTTCTAAAAGAGATTATGATAGCTGGAGCTCGTGATATGGACTTGATATGTGTTATTTAATTCTTGAAGATGTTATATGGATTAAATTTAAATTTGGATGGTGATGATTTAAAAATCAAAAAAAGGTTACAAGATTTTGATTAAACAGAGGTTACCTTAATTTTAAAAGTGATTGAGATGGATTTGAATAGATTTTAAATTTTGGAAGAGATTGTGATTGACTTGCCTTATGTACATGAAGGATTAACAAATTATGCCTTATTTTAATTCTGAGGACGAGATTGTTTTAAGTTGGACAGATTGTAAACTCCCTCACCCAAAATTAGACCTACTTGGCTTAGATAGTAAGACTGAGGCTAGCTCGAATCCAATTAGAAATAGAACATGGTATTTTTATTCCAATATTTGTACCACTTAGCGCACCTTACCATTGCTTCGATAATTGGAGCACTTCACTAGCCATTGCCTTCCTACAAATTCTATACCCTTATCCCAAACGCGGCCATCTTCCATTTTGACCTTGCGTGACTTATAATTAAGCTCCCTTGTGCTACAATTTAGTCGCACAACCTTCATCGCAGACGTTATTTCTTAATCCTAAAATAATCCTAACTTTGTATCCTTGTGCGTTCCAATCGAAATTTGGAGACACAATTTTGACCCGTCTCGTACAACCCAAATTTTGATAATATTCTAGCCTGAGCCCTCTATGTCCATGACCCTTGTGTCCCACCTAATGTTATCCCATGTACCTCTAATTAATTCTCGAACACCTTGTGCATTAATTTTTATTAATTTAATCCAATTTCATCTTTGTGCAATTTTCCAAGTGTTAGGCACTTCTATGCAAGGGTGCATTAAGGTGCCCACACTATTGGATATGACACATGAAGAAACCTATCTTCGCTCATGTGGATTTTTTCCATAATTTTTGGATTGTGCAACGCGCAACATCGCCCACCCCTTTAAACCTAACCTTACATTTTTAACAATGCAAATCTTATACCATCTTTGACCTTTTACTGTGGCTTAATTTTAATTTCGAGGACGAAATTTCTATAAGTTGGATAGAATATAAAATCCCTAATCCTAAAAATCGTATTTAGGCCCTTTTAATTAATTAATAATTTAATTTTAGTAATTAGTGGATAATTAGGAGAAATATATTTTTATTTAATTTTTATTTTAGGTGTTGGTGAACTTAGGGGATTTATGGGACCATTAGAAATTTTTTCGAATTTATTCCATGTAGGAGACCCTTTGGGCAGTTGCTAGCTTAATGGTATGCATTAATATAATTATAGATTTTTCTATGGATATATACGTATATATATTTATATATATATATATATATATATATATATATATATATATATATATATACATATATATATATATATATATATATATATATATATATATAGAGAGAGAGAGAGAGAGAGAGAGAGAATAAGGGAGGTGAGGTGGCACCTCACTCTCAAAACAAGGGTGGCGGTGACGTGGCACAATGTCAACCACACAAACGAGGGGAGAGAGTTAAGTGCAAATTGTCAATTATGAAATGTGTGGTTGGAATTGTGCCACGTCATCGCCACCCTTGTTTTTAGAGTGAGGTGCCATCTCACCTCCCTTATTCTCTCTCTCTCTTTCTCTCTCTCTCTCTCTCTCTCTATATATATATATATATATATATATATATACATATATATTTAAAAGAAAAAGGAAAGAAAAGAAAATTAGTTTTTAATCCTTAATGGATCTATCCTAAGTTACCAAACCTAAACCCATCCTAACCCACCTAACCTTCAACAAGTCACCCGTTGAAAGCAACTCCTAAAGCCCACATACACCCACACCCGCACCTTAGCACAACAGCCCCCTTGTTTGCTACTAGCAACAGCAACTAGCGGCAAACCCAAACACCCTGCGACCCGCGAGAACCCCCCCCCCCCCCCCGCGGGTACCTAATCCTCTCCCTCTCTTCTTATATATAACTTAATTCAAGCAAAACCCTAACCTTAGATCATACTTTCTCCTCCTTTTCCCATCTAGACCTGAATGCCGCCACCACCGCAGCCAGAACCGCCGCCCGGCTGTCATGACCCACACCCGAAAATCAGGCATGAGCCGTGGGTACGTCCAGCCTACGCCGCAGAATCGGCGGTAGAACGCTGTAAAGGTCCATTCTAGGTCAACCATATCTATCTATAACTCACAGAAAAATCCGGCATGACCTCTCCAAAAGGAGGGCAACCACGCAATATATATATATATCAAAATCCTCTCCAAAAGGAAGCAACCACGCAATATATATATATGAACTCTCAATCACAAAATCTAGGGAAAGAAATAAAGCACTATATGATATAAACAAAGAAACAGAACCAAGAGAGCAGGACAATCCAAAATAATACAGTCCAAGTCTACAAATAGCTACAACATCACATAGCATCAAAAGAATAAGTACAGTGATCCAAAATATAAACCACTGGAAATAACCTAGGAAACCTACCTAGCTAACTAGGGTGCTATCGGCGTCTCCTCGGCGCACTCCTCCTCGATCATGGGGTCATAACAGTCGTCAACACCCGGCCCGTAGAACGTAGGGCAATAGTCCTCAGGATCCTCTGGAAAAAAATATGACCAGTCAGGACTGGAGCGAAGTACATAACTCTGAAAGCAACTCCAAATGCATGGTAAGGTATATATGACGAGCAATAGAAAAGTAATCAAGATGCACAGGAAATAAATATATTCTGGAGCACAGTAAGTAGCTGTAAGGTAAACTGGAGAACAATACAAGTACTGGAAAAGTAACTGCAGGTGAGAAACATGAATACTAGCTAAGTGCCTTGAGCACAAGTTCGTTATGTGATTGGCTTAGGTTGCACATGAAAAATACTATGATAACTCCGTTATGCGTGAGTTGCATAACCGACATACACATGAATACTGTTTGGCTGTGATCACATAACCAACTCACTACTCCCAGTGTCACGACCCACACCCGAAAATCGGGCATGAGCCGTGGGTACGTCCAGCCTACGCCACAGAATCGGCGGTAGAACGCTGTAAAGGTCCGTTCTAGGTCAACCATATCTATCTATAACTCACAGAAAAATCCGGCATGACCTCTCCAAAAGGAGGGCAACCACGCAATATATATATATATATATCAAAATCCTCTCCAAAAGGAGGCAACCACGCAATATATATATATATCAAAATCCTCTCCAAAAGGAGGCAACCATGCAATATATATATATGAACTCTCAATCACAAATTTTAGGGAAAGAAATAAAGCACGATATGATATAAACAAAGAAACAGAACCAAGAGAGCAGGATAATCCAAAATAATACAGTCCAAGTCTACAAATAGCTACAACATCACACAGCATCAAAAGAATAAGTACAGTCATCCAAAATACAAATCACTGGAAATAATCCAGGAAACCCACCTAGCTAACTAGGGTGCTATCGGCGTCTCCTCGGCGCACTCCTCCTCGATCACGGGGTCACAACAGTCGTCAACACCCGGCCCGTAGAACGTAGGGCAATAGTCCTCAGGATCCTCTGAAAAAAAATATGCCCAGTCAGGAATGGAGCGAAGTACATAACTCTGAAAGTAACTCCAAATGCATGGTAAGGTGTATATGACGAGCAATAGAAAAGTAATCAAGATGCACAGGAAATAAATATATGCCGGAGCACAGTAAGTAGCTGTAAGGTAAACTGGAGAACAATACAAGTACTGGAAAAGTAACTGCAGGTGAGAAACATGAATACTAGCTAAGTGCCTTGATCACAAGTTCGTTATGTGATCGGCTTAGGTTGCACATGAAAAACACTACGATAACTCCGTTATGCGTGAGTTGCATAACCGACATACACATGAATACTGTTTGGCTTTGATCACATAACCAACTCACTACTCCCCTCCCCTACTAATACCATTGGATCCAACCACAACATGCTACATACATGATAATAGCTCGCGCACACGAAGGCGAAAGCACAAGAAGCACATGATAGCACATGAGAATCAATACCCGAAGCACATGATGAAATACACGTGATAGAGTACCCGCTGAACACGATAAGGGAGATAGCATCTCATGACGGGATCCACTAGTACCATCTCGTGTAACAATGTGTCAGAATCAAGTATTACAGTTCTAGAACAGGTGATATAAACGCTATCATGAAATGGAAACTATCAGAGGTAGGTACTCGTCTGATGTCCTGAGCAACTGATGAGGATCGAGATCCGGACCGATGTCGCAAGGACCTAAAGCGAAAAGCAGAATTAAACAGGGTTCTAAGCATTTAAACTAATATAAAATAATTAAAAATAGGCTTCTAAGGCTATTCTAGGTCGAACGGGTCAAACCGGTAAAAATTGGGTCAAAAAGTCAACCCCGGGTCCAAAAAGTCAACTCTAGGTCAAAACTAGGTCAAACGTTGACTTTTACGGTCAACGGAGACAATTATGGTCAAACCTAGGTCAAACTAGGGTGCCCCTAAAATTCTAGGTCAAACCGAGCTCATTAAGCTACTAAACTCACAAACTCGCCTAATCGAGATACCGGGATACCCTCGGTATCGGATACCTCGCCCTAGGCCACGCACCCCGCCTAAACCAGCTAAAGCCTAAGCTAGCACGCGTAATTATATATATATAAACATATAAAAATCACTCCAAAGCATTTTCTAGGCTATTGCTCAAATACCCCGCTCGAAACTCAATACCTTGAATATCTCAAGGTATTGAGATACCTCGGTATCTCAAGGTATTGAGGTTTCGCTCTAAAACCCCTCTAGCTAGCTATCTAGCTATTAATTATACACCTAGTTATTAATCTAGGGCTAGGTAATATAGATATCTATCATATATATATATATCTAAGTAGGTATCTACCTATATACATATATATCCACACACACATATACCCAAATACCCGTTATCTTACCTAACATAACATATATATATATATGTAACTTATAGGCATATAGATATCTATATCCTAGATAGGTATATCTAAGTATCTAGCTATCTACCTATCTAAGTATCTATCTATCTAAATACCTAGCTATCTATCTATTAATCTAGCCATCTAACTATCTATTTATCTTATTATCTATCTACCTATCTATCCATCTAGTAATCTATCTAACTATAGATATATATATATATATCTACATATATATCTCTCTCTCACTAAATCTCACTAACCCTCGCTACTAGCCGCTAGCCGATGCCACGCCTAGCTGCTGCAGCTGCGTATGCTGCTGCTACTGCTCAGAATGCTGCTGCTGCTGCTACCTTCTGCATTTGCTGCTGCTGCTCTATGCTACTGCTTGCTGCTGATTCTGCTGCTGCTGCAGCAGGTTCTGCCCCCCCCCCCTTCCTCTCATATACACACACACACACACTCTCAACTATATATATATATATATATACACACACCCAAAATAATATATACATATACACACACACAAGCACACTTACACATATACATATATATATATATTATATATATATATATATATATATATATATATATATATATATATATATACATATACAACACACAAGCACATAGATTTAAATACACACATATATATATAAATATATATACATAAACACACATACATATATATAAATATATATATACAGACACATATACACTAACACAACACAACACACAACGACACACAAACCACACGCCCCACTCACGCCCAACGACCCCGACACTCACCAATACCCTAAAATATATAAAATATAACTCGAAAACTCTAGCACACACTCCCCGATACTAACCCAATGCGCGCACAAGCCCAAAACGAGAAAACCAAGTCGAAATGATCGTTCGGTCATTTCGACGAACACGTGGTGCGCGGCTCAGAAAATCTCCTGAAACGCACACCAAACGAACTCGGAATCAGCCTAAAACTTACCCACGCGCTCTACACGATGTCTAGATCCTAGAAAATGTGCTCCCGCGTCGATTCTAGGTCTGTGGTGGAAACGCGCACGCACTTAGAATCGGCGGCTTCCCGTGTCCGAACGGAGACACGCACTCACCCTCTAGACACCCGACAACGTCTACCTAGGTCCGTCTAACCTAGGGCATCACCCAAAATTGGGCCAAATTCGGATTCCACTCGAATTTGACACAAAACCTAATGTCAAAGTCTCTAAACTCAACCAAACTAGTTCCAATTTCCTCCTACGGGTAGGCTTAGGGTCTAAGAAGGTTCTACAACACTAATTACACTACACAAAAATAATTAGGAAGGGAAAATTTAGGTTTTACCTCTTGGGAGTTGGAATCCCAAGGCCAAAGTCTCACAACCCCTAGAAATCACCTCCCTCAAGCTCTAAGCCACCAACTCTAGCTTCCACACTAGATCTAAGCTCCTCACACCTAGGTTAGGGAAAAAGCAAGGTTAGGGCTAGCATAAGGAGAAGGAATGGAAGAAAGAAAGAAGAAAAATGGAAGAGGGACTTACTTGGAGAAGAAGGAAGAAGGAAGAAGAAGTGGAGAAGAAGAAATAAAGAAGAAGAAGTGAAGAAGAAGAAGTATAATGAAGAGAGAGGGGGCTGCTGCTGGAATTCCACGGGAATGGGTAGGTAGGGGGGGTCCGGCCACACATAAAAATGGGGGTTTACATGTACAAAGGTCCAAAATGCCCTCCCGTAACTCGGTTTTGGGTTTCGGGTTCCAAAAACACTCAAACTAACTCCAAATCTCTCCCACTAACTTCTAAAAATATAATAAATAAATCTAAGCCCCAAAATAATTCTCACAAGGGTGTGGGCTGGGTCGGACATGGGTCCACTAGGGTCTGACATGGGTCCAGGCTAGCCAAAACCCTAAAACAATCATTAAAAAATAAAATAAGCACTAAATAAATATAAATATAATTAATTAAATACAAACCACTATTTATCAAATAAAAAAAAAATACCCTATTTTCTAGAATTGGGTAGTGACAAGTCTACCCTCCTTAAAATAATTTCGTCCTCGAAATTAAAAGACGAAACTAGGACAGGAATGCAAAGAAAGAACCATACCTCAGGGCTCGAAGAGATAGGGGTATCGCTCGCGTATTTCATCCTCCCTCTCCCAGGTCGACTCCCCTGGAGAGTGATGCCTCCACGCGACGCGAACCAAGGGAATAGTCTGGTTCCTCAATACCTTCTCTCGCCGATCCAGAATCTCCACCGGCTGCTCTGGATAGCTAAGAGTAGGGCCCACCTCGATCTTCGAGTGATCCAATACGTGACTGGGATCCGCCACGTACCGTCTGAACTGTGACACGTGGAACACATCATGAACTCCCTCCAGCGTAGGCGGCAACTCAAGCCTATACGCCACGGTGCCGACCCTCTCGAGGACACGGAAGGGTCCGACGAAACGTGGGCTAAGCTTCCCGCCTCCACCGAAACGAATAGTGCCCCACGTCGGAGAAATCCTCAGGAACACCAGATCTCCAACCTAGCACAAACAAGGTCTCTGCACTTAGTCTAAAACAAGCAATCACAAGCAAACACAAGAACAAAATCTAGATTCTAAGCTATACCTCGAACTCCAAAGGTCTCCGGTGGCTATCGGCCCAATGCCGCTGCCTGTCATGCGCCACCCGAAGTCTATCTCTAATGAGCTTGACCTTCTTCGCTGCATCAACCACCATCTCCGGGCCAAGCAAAGCTCTCTCACCTACATCATCCCATGATAACGGAGTACGACACCTCCATCCATACAATGCCTCAAAAGGTGACATCTCGATACTGGCTTGGTAGCTGTTGTTGTAAGCAAACTCCACCAAGTGCAACTGATCCTCCCAAGAGCCTCTGAAATCCAAAATACAAGTCCGAAGCATGTCCTCAAGTGTCTGAATGGTCCTCTCTGACTGACCATCTGTCTGCGGGTGATACGCACTACTAAACTTGAGCTGGGTGCCCAAGCTAGCCTGCAGACTCCTCCAGAAATATGAAGTAAAGCGACTATCCCGATCTGATACTATGCTCACAGGAACTCCATGTAGTCTGACTATCTGGCGCACATACATCTCTGCTAGTCTCTCTGTAGATGTACCCACTTTGAATGGTAGAAAGTGGGCCGATTTGTCAACCTGTCCACGATGACCCAAATCGCATCCTTCCCGCCTGGAGAACGGGGAAGTCCAGAAACAAAATCCATTGTCACATGTTCCCATTTCCACTCCGGAATGGGTAATGGCTGGAGTAATCCTCCTGGCCTCTGCCTCTCCGCCTTCACCTGCTGGCACACTAAGCATCGGGATACGAAGCGTGCTACCTCCCGCTTCATCCCGTACCACCATACATGCTGTCTCAGATCTCTATACATCTTGTTGGCACCTGGATGCATAGAATACTGGGATCGATGCACCTCCTGGAGAATCTCCTCGCGCAACGACCCACTCGGCACACACAACCTGGTACCGTGCCGCAAGGAACCATCATCAGCAATAGTAAAGTCATCTGCTAATCTCATCTGAACCTGCGCCCTGATGCTCCTTAGGGACTCATCCTCAAACTGTGTAGCCCTGATCCGGTCTACCAACTCTGACTGAATCTGCAGTCCCCACATCTGCATCTCAACTCCAGGCACTATCACCTCAATGCCCAAGCTCTCTTGATCTGCCAGAAGATAACGATCTGTAGTCAGGCACATAGCTACCGGATACCTGCTCAATGCATCTGCAACTACGTTCGCCTTCCCTGGATGATACTGTAACGATATGTCGAAGTCTTTCATTAACTCCAACCATCTCCTCTGCCTCATGTTCAGCTCTTTTTGGGTAAACATATACTTCAAGCTCTTGTGGTCTGTGAAGATCTCCACACGCTCTCCGTATAAATAGTGTTTCCACAACTTCAGTGCAAAGATGACCGCTGCCAACTCCAAATCATGGGTAGGGTAGTTCTTCTCATGAGGACATAATTGCCTGGAAGCATAGGCAATCACCCTCCCATTCTGCTGCAACACACAACCCAAACCCTTTCCCGATGCATCACTATAGATAGTAAATCCTCCAGAACCTGATGGCAACGTCAACACTGGAGCTGTCGTCAACCTCCTCTTCAGCTCATCAAAGGCAACCTGGTACTCCTCTGACCAAACAAACTCCACGTCCTTCCGAGTCAGCCTGGACAACGGCTCTGCAATCCGGGAAAAATCGTGAACAAATCTCCTGTAGTAACCTGCCAGTCCCAGGAAACTCCTGACCTCGGCTACTGAACTCGGAGCACTCCATGCCTCTACTGCCCTGATCTTTCTCGGGTCCACCGAGATACCCTCTCCAGTCACCACATGACCAAGGAATTCAACCTTGTCAAGGAAGAACTCATACTTCGAGAGCTTTCCATAAAGCTTCTCCTTCCTGAGAGTCTCCAGCACTATCCTCAGATGCTCCTCGTGCTCCTCTGGGGTCTTCGAATACACCTAGATATCATCTATAAATACCACCACAAACCTGTCCAGATGCTGATGGAACACCTTGTTCATCAGATTCATGAACACTGCCGGGGCATTAGTCAACCCAAACGGTATCACCAAGAACTCATACTGTCCATATCTGGTCCAAAAAGCTGTTTTCGGAATATCCTCCTTCCTGACCTTCACCTGGTGGTAGCCTGTCCTCAGATCAATCCTGGAAAACACCATCGCTCCGCTCAACTGGTCAAATAGATTATCAATACGCGACAGCGGATACTTATTCTTGATTGTGAGGTTGTTCAGAGCCCTGTAGTCGATACATATCCGTATCGACCCATCCTTCTTCGGCACAAAAAGTACCGGAGCACCCCACGGAGAAGAACTAGATCTGATAAATCCCTTGTCCTGAAGCTCATCCACTTGCTTCTTCAACTCTATCAGCTCACTATTGCTGACTCTAAAGACGTGCTGGGATATCGGCTCCGTGCCTGGCACCAAGTCTATAAAGAACTCCACGTCTCTGTCCGGAGGTAACCCTGGCAACTCCTCCGGAAAGACATCCATATACTCCTCTATCAGTTGATGTAGCAACCTCGGCTCTACCACCAGGGCTCCGCAGAAGACTCCCTCGGTCTGCTCCGCTGCTCCTCTGGCAAACTGAAACTCTGGCTCACCTGGCGGACTGAACAAAACTCTGCCTCTACGACAATCTATACTAGCATAATGCGTACTCAACCAATCCATCCCGAGTACAATATTGTAGCTCGGAAGTGGCATTACGAGTAGGCACACACTCAACTCCCGGCCTTCCAAGATAACTCTCCGGTCTCTGCAGACATCACGGACTAGGATGATACCACCCCCGGTCGTGATCTTGCAGAGTCTAGCTAAAGGTTCAGCAACAAGATGTTTTCTAACAGCAAAAGATACAGAGACAAAGCTATAGGAAGCACCGGAATCAAATAAAGCAAGTGCTGGAATAGAATCAAGGAGAACAGAACCTGAGATAACATCACCAACTGGCTTGGCGTCGTCTACTGTCAGGGCAAAAGCTCGCCCCTGCTGTCCTCCTCGGTGCTGCTGCTGATGCTGGGCAAACCTCTGCTGCTGAGTCTACAAAGTCTGTCCTCTCTGCTATGCTGCAGGTGCTCTGGCTGGTGCCCTCTGAGCGGCTCCTCCGCCCTGAGCTGGACGGGCAAGCGCTGAAGGACAATCCTTCAGCTGGTGATCTGCGGCGCCACACAATAAACATCTGCCCAGCCTCTTTCTGCATATGTCCCATCCGTGCCCTAGCTTCCTACAGAAAGGGCAAACGATGGGATGCCTCTGGCCCTGCTGCTGACCCTGCCTCTGCTGCTGGGGCGCCTGCCGGAAGGGCGCCCGACCCTGACCCTGGTGCTGCTGGGTCTGATGGAATGGCCTCTTGGCTGGGCCTGCACTGCTACCTGCTCCTGAAGCATCTCTGCTCATTTTCGTCTTCAGCTCCAAATCATCCTCAGCCCTCTGAGCGTCGCTAACAATCTGCTCGAAGGTCGCCTCGCGGTCGCTCCTAGTCAAGGACTTGACCGCCATGACCAAGCCCTTGCGGAACTTCCGCGCCTTTGCTGCCTCAGACAACCCCTCAACAAATCTGCCCAGATGGCAGAACTCCGCTGCATACTCATCCACTAGCATACTCCCCTGAACGAGCGCCTCGAACTGACTCTCCAATGCACTGAGAGCCACGTCCGGAAAGAACTTTTCCATGAAAAGCTTCTTGAAAGCCTCCCAAGTCAATCCTGGAGCTGCTATCCGCGTATCCGTGCGGAACCAAGTGAGGGCAAGGTCGAACATCTGGCTGCCCGCTACCTCTATCTGCATGCTGGCTGGGATCATCGCCAGCCGAAAGATGCCCTCTATATGCTCGATCCAGTCGTCGGCGTATAGGATCCCCTCTGTGCCGCGGAACTCCTTAGGCCGCATCCTCTGAAAATCGATGATAGTACCCAGCCTAGGATACTGAGCCTGCTCTGGCTGTGGCTGGATCTGAGCCACTCTGTCGACCGCTGTCATAGTCACCTGATGAGCATTCTCAATGCCCATCCTCATAACATCTGCCTGATGGTGCTGCGCATCCATCATCTCTCGAAAGAATGCGAACAACTGTGTAGCATCCACTGGCGCAGGCGGTGGTGGAGGAGGTACCACCGAAACAACTGGGGTGGCTCTCGGATCAATGGGAGTAAGGGGATCTCCAAGAAAAACTGACGCTCCCTCAACCGCAGGAGTGGCGAGTGGAGCGGTAGCGGCTGCCGGAAGTCGAGCAGGTCGAGAGGTGGCAGACCTCTCGGTGGCAGCTGCTGGGGCGGTGCGCTGAGATCTGGTCTTCAGAGGCATCCTGAACACAGATCAAAAGAAGTCAATATAGTGCATGAAACGATAACATCAAAGAAGGACAGTAATATTACAAAAGAAACAATTTCAGGAAAAAATTTAAAGATAGCAAAAGGAAGCAGGAAGGGTTCTAGTTGTGATTGAGCACACTCTCTCTCAGCCTATCTCCTATATCCTATTGCAGGTAACCTAAAAACTAGACCTGCATGGGCCACCACCAAAAACGTGTCATGACCCGCACCCGAAAATCGGGCATGAGCCGTGGGTAAGTCCAGCCTACACCGCAGAATCGGCGGTAGAATTTTGTAAAGGTCCGTTCTAGGTCAACCATATCTATCTATAACTCGCAGAAAAATCTGGCATGACCTCTCCAAAAGGAGGGCAACCACGCAATATATATATATATATCAAAATCCTCTCCAAAAGGAGGCAACCATGCAATATATATATATATCAAAATCCAAAAGGAGGCAACCACGCAATATATATATATATGAACTCTCAATCACAAAATCTAGGGAAAGAAATAAAGCACGATATGATATAAACAAAGAAACAGAACCAAGAGAGCAGGACAATCCAAAATAATACAGTCCAAGTCTACAAATAGCTACAACATCACACAGCATCAAAAGAATAAGTACAGTCATCCAAAATACAAACCACTAAAAATAACCCAGGAAACCCACCTAGCTAACTAGGGTGCTATCGACGTCTCCTCGGCGCACTCCTCCTCGATCACGGGGTCACAACAGTCGTCAACACCCGGCCCGTAGAACGTAGGGCAATAGTCCTCAGGATCCTCTGAAAAAAATATGCCCAGTCAAGACTAGAGCGAAGTACATAACTCTGAAAGTAACTCCAAATGCATGGTAAGGTGTATATGACGAGCAATAGAAAAGTAATCAAGATGCACAGGAAATAAATATATGCTGGAGCACAGTAAGTAGCTGTAAGGTAAACTGGAGAACAATACAAGTACTGGAAAAGTAACTGCAGGTGAGAAACATGAATACTAGCTAAGTGCCTTGAGCACAAGTTCGTTATGTGATCGGCTTAGGTTGCACATAAAAAACACTACGATAACTCCGTTATGCGTGAGTTGCATAACCGACATACACATGAATACTGTTTGGCTTTGATCACATAACCAACTCACTACTCCCCTCCCCCACTAATACCATTGGATCCAACCACAACACGCTACGTACATGATAATAGCTCGCACACACGAAGGCGAGAGCACAAGAAGCACATGATAGCACATGAGAATCAATACCCGAAGTACATGATGAAATACACGTGATAGAGTACCCGCTGAACACGATAAGGGGGATAGCATCTCATGACGGGATCCACTAGTACCAGCTCGTGTAACAATATGTCAGAATCAAGTATTACAGTTCTAGAATAGGTGATATAAACGCTATCATGAAATAGAAACTATCAGAGGTAAGTACTCGCCTGATGTCCTGAGCAACTGATGAGGATCGAGATCCGGACCGGTATCGCAAGGACCTAATGCGAAAAGCAGAATTAAACAGGATTCTAAGCATTTAAACTAATATAAAATAATTAAAAATAGGCTTCTAGGGCTATTCTAGGTCGAACGGATCAAACCGGTAAAAATTGGGTCAAAAAGTCAACCCGGGGTCCAAAAAGTCAACTCTAGGTCAAAACTAGGTCAAACGTTGACTTTTACGGTCAACGGGGACAATTATGGTCAAAGCTAGGTCAAACTAGGGTGCCCCTGAAATTTTAGGTCAAACCGAGCTCATTAAGCTACTAAACTCACAAACTCGCCTAATCGAGATACCGGGATACCCTCGGTATCCGATACCTCGCCCTAGGCCACGCACCCCGCCTAAACCCGCTAAAGCCTAAGCTAGCACACGTAATTATATATATATAAACATATAAAAATCACTCCAAAGCATTTCCTAGGCTATTGCTCAAATACCCCGCTCGAAACTCAATACCTTGAATATCTCAAGGTATTGAGATACCTCGGTATCTCAAGGTATTGAGATACCTCGGTATCTCAAGGTATTGAGGTTTTGCTCTAAAACCCCTCTAGCTAGCTATCTAGCTATTAATTATACACCTAGTTATTAATCTAGGCTAGGTAATATAGATATCTATCATATATATATATATATATATATATATATATATATATATCTAAGTAGGTATCTACCTATATACATATATATCCATACACACATATACCCAAATACCCGTTATCTTACCTAACATAACATATATATATATATGTAACTTATAGGCATATAGATATCTATATCCTAGATAGGTATATCTAAGTATCTAGCTATCTACCTATCTAAGTATCTATCTATCTAAATACCTAGCTATCTATCTATTAATCTAGCCATTTAACTATCTATTTATCTTATTATCTATCTACCTATCTATCCATCTAGTAATCTATCTAACTATATATATATATATATATATATATATATATATATATCTCACTAAACCTCACTAACCCTCGCTACTAGCCGCTAGCTGATGCCACGCCTAGCTGCTGCTGCTGCGGATGCTGCTGCGTATGCTGCTGCTACTGCTCAGAATGCTGCCGCTGCTGCTACCTTCTGCATTTGCTGCTGCTGCTCTATGCTACTGCTGCTGCTGATTCTGCTGCTGCTGCAGCAGGTTCTGCCCCCCCCCCTTCCTCTCACATACACACACACACACTCTCAACTATATATATATATATACACACCCAAAATATATATACATATACACACACACAAGCACACTTACACATATACATATATATATATACATATACACACACAAGCACATAGATTTAAATACACACATATATATATAAATATATATACATAAACACATATACATATATATATAAATATATATATATATAGACACATATACACAAACACAACACAACACACAACGACACACAAACCACACGCCCCACTCACGCCCAACGACCCCGACACTCACCAATATCCTAAAATATATAAAATATAACTCGAAAACTCTAGCACACACTCCCCGATACTAACCCAACATGCGCACAAGCCCAAAACGAGGAAACCAAGTCAAAATGGCCGTTCGGTCATTTCGACGAACTTGTGGTGCGCGGCTCGGAAAACCTCCTGAAACGCACACCAAACGAACTCGGAATCGGTCCAAAATTTACCTACGCGCTCTACACGATGTCTAGATCCTAGAAAATGTGCTCCCGCGTCGATTCTAGGTCCGTAGTGAAAACGCGCATGCACTTAGAATCGGCGACGACGAAAAGCCCCAATTTTGCCCGAAACACCCGTTTCTCCGTGACGCGGCTTCCCGTGTCCGAACGGAGACACGCACTCACCCTCTAGACACCCGACAACGTCTACCTAGGTCCGTCTAACCTAGGACATCACCCAAAATTGGGCCAAATTCGGATTCCATCCGAATTCGACACAAAACCTAATGTCAAATTCTCTAAACTCAACCAAACTAGTTCCAACTTCCTCCTACGGGTAGGCTTAGGGTCTAGGAAGGTTCTACAATACTAATTACACTACACAAAAATAATTAAGAAGGGAAAAGCTAGGTTTTACCTCTTGGGAGTTGGAATCCCAAGGCCAAAGTCTCACAACCCCTAGAAATCACCTCCCTCAAGCTCCAAGCCACCAACTCTAGCTTTCACACTAGATCTAAGCTCCTCACACCTAGGTTAGGAAAAAAGCAAGGTTAGGGCTAGCATAAGGAGAAGGAATGGAAGAAAGAAAGAAGAAAAATGGAAGAGGGACTTACTTGGAGAAGAAGGAAGAAGGAAGAAGAAGTGGAGAAGAAGAAATGAAGAAGAAGAAGTGAAGAAGAAGAAGTATAATGAAGAGAGAGGGGGCTGCTGCTGGAATTCCACGGGAATGGGTAGGTAGGGGGAGGTCCGGCCACACATAAAAATGGGGGTTTACATGTACAAAGGTCCAAAATGCCCTCCCGTAACTCGGTTTTGGGTTTCGGGTTCCAAAAACACTCAAACTAACTCCAAATCTCTCCCACTAACCTTCTAAAAATATAATAAATAAATCTAAGCCCCAAAATAATTCTCACAAGGGTGTGGGCTGGGTCGGACATGGGTCCACTAGGGTCTGACATGGGTCCAGGCTAGCCAAAACCCTAAAACAATCATTAAAAAATAAAATAAGCACTAAATAAATATAAATATAATTAATTAAATACAAACCACTATTTATCAAATAAAAATAAAAAAAAACCCTATTTTCTAGAATTGGGTAGTGACACGGGCTGTCCAGAACCGACCCCGAAGACCGCGACCCCGCGCAACACCACAAGTGCAGAATTCAACAGTGTAGTACCTGTATTCCAGCGTCGTTTTCCGTCACCTCGCTCAACCAAACGCCACCCCGTCTTCACCGGTACGCTCACTTCTTAACCCTCTTCAATACATGTATGATAGTAGACCTCGAACAGCACGTAACCCTAGGCGAAAACAGCGTCAAAGTTGGCAGAAAATAATAATTTCTGGGTATCGCAGAAAACTGCGGTGACCACCTATGTTCCCGGATTCGTATCTCCCACCACAGAGACCCGAATCCAATTTTTCTTTTTGGTATGCGGAGACAACTTGACCTAGTTTAATATCTGTAAATTAACTTTAATTATTAACTGCTGTAGGTAGAATTAAATTCGTTGAAAACCCAGAAAACATACTTTTTCCAAATTTTCAAAAATTGCGATACGGAGCGATCCCCGACAAACGAGACCGCCCCGTCGTATACCAAGTGTACCAAAACTGATTTGGACGCGTGTGCACATCAGAATCAGCCCGTATCCGCGGACAACCCCCGTATCGCAAGTTTTGCGAAAGCCCTGCGTATTTTGTGCACGCTCGTCAGATTACGAAAAAACTTGCGCTACTGGACTTGTGGTAACTTGCTGGTCCTGTGACCCAATTTTCACGCAATTCTGAGACAGTTGACCAAGTCGCCAATTGGCGGGCCTCACGGTTGACTTTTTTTGCAAATTTTTGTTCGGCTCATCGGATTCCATATTTGGATATACCGTTGAGTTCGTATTGACATTTAGAGTTTATTTGACCTATAATTTGTCCCATTTAGACTGTTACCCTTGACACGCTTTTCAGTGCAAAGTGTCCCACATGTGGAGCCCGCTTTGACCCGAAATTACTGTTTTTCCCCTGTGTCTAAATTGGACAAAAGAGAAGTGCTTTCTAGATATTTTGCTTATTCTGGGAACGTTGGTGATATTTATTTCAGCATCCGGAGACGTTTATTCTGAGGTCGTAATTTCCGATTCTTGGTGTTTGGCATCTGGATATTTCACTCTACAGCTCTCTTGCCAGGCAAGTATACATTGCCTTGTTGTACTGTTTAAATTCAGTTATATATATTAGTTGTATGTTTATTATTTTAGATTATATAACTGTGCGCGTCCGAGAGAGACTCGGGTGCAGTCAACGGAGGCGTTGACGTTAGGACTTATGTCTGACCTAGTGTCTAGTAGACCCACCTATATTTGTGGAGTTATTGGTATAACTCCCTAGGCCTTGACACATTTCTTATACGTATTGTGAGTCTCATGTAGGGCACAGACTTGCGTATGTGGTTGGCCACCTGTACGTGTAGGTCGTGCAACGGATAGGGTATAACTGCTAATAGTGATGCATGTTAGAAGACTTAGCAGTTATTAGTAGGAGGAGCATAGACTATCGTGGTACGATGGCCAATCCTTGTCCTTGTTTGGTTGTAAGGTTGGGTTATTGTTCTAACGATATTCTATTAGCCAGAGTTACGACGCCGAGACATGGTAGCTAAAGCGTATTGTGGATACAACATGCATAGATCATTGGGCGGGGAGGACAACTAGTAGGCGTATGGGACACCCACTTCCTCTATGCAGGTGCCCCGTTCGACAGAACGGTATGGACGTTATATATTATACAGATACCCCATTCTTCGGAGCGGTATTGACGTTATATATTATGCAGATGCCCCATTCTTCGGAGCGCTATGGACGTTATATATTATGCAGATGCCCCGTTCTTCGGAGCGGTATGGACGATATATTATACAGATGCCATGCTCTTCGGAGATGGACGTTATTACTGAGCGCCCTCCTATGGGGGCATATGTGGCATATACTAGCCAATTGTCACGATTGGTGAATTACGTCAGCATATGTCTAGCCTACACTTTCCTATACACTCAAGTTGTCCTCAAAGTGCATTTTACTTAGATGGTTAGGTCACCCTGGATTTTTTATAGTATTTACTTTATGGCATGCTTCTATGTATCTTGTTATGTCCCTCTGAGGACCTGGTCCCTTTCCAGGTGTATTGTTTATGAGTATTTATAGGAGCGTAGATCTGGACTGGCTATTTATATTGCGAGAGGTCTTCTCTTCGAGCCTCGTGATTGTTAGAGGTTGTATTTATATGGTATTTGTCTTATTTATTCTCTAATCTGGTTCGGCAGTGGATTTGTTTCCATCCGACTGTCATCTTGAGATACCTCATATTGAGATCTAGTTTCATAGATAATGGTTATTTATTTATATATGATTTTCTGTGGATGAGATTAGATTATACCCTGGGATTTATGATGGTTTATACTACTGGTGAATTGTTATTCATATTACAGCGTACGTGTGTCATGTTTTCCATATATTGGAGTGCCATATTCATACGGCTGGCATGCTTACGTGTCCTAGTCCTACGAATTTTGGGACTGGGGCGTGACAATCCTCAAGCTGAGATCAGACGGGGGCAGCCCCGCTGAGCTTTTCGTTGATCCTCTGTCGCTGCTGATCCATCAATTCATGATGCTCAACTCGACCTGAGGTAGAGGGGATGTTCCTTTTCTCTTTCTGCTTCTGATACTAAAAATATAATGGCCGCCTCTCGTGCATCCAAAACACAGGGACACAAATATACGATCTGTCACATGAGCAAGAAATCGTCGAGAATATGCGTAGATGAAACCTCACTGCTGGATGCACATGGTCATTGTTTAAATGCTCCGACATGAAAATATGATGAAAAAACTTTCCATTATGCGCATGGATACAGCTGTCTTAGGACTCTTATCATGAACAAGCGCCAGAAAGTTATGTGCGACCATTCTTCGCATGGGTGCGACTGTCTTCCTAAGGCACAACGTCAAGCATTATTGGTCAACATGTGCATGTGTCCAGGATATTTGTCAGTGCGCATGGCATCTCTTGCGCATGGGTGACTTTCCTCTGTACGTTTCTGCCTTTGCAAGTATTGCCATCGTTCTGACTTTGTGTGTTTTGTCATGCAGGAATTGCCTTAGGTCACTTTGGTCCCGATGGAGCATGGAAGGATATCATAAGTCCCGTTGTAGGTGATGAACAAACGTATTACCCGGGAGAATATATTTCATCTTCCAATCTTGCTTGCTGTAGTTATTCCCCGAATATGGTCGTCGTATTGATTACAAGATTATGATTGGAATTCCAACCGAAACTTTTACCGACGGTGCATCCAAATGGCAAAGTGGGTTCGTGCAAATTTATGCAGGCCCAGTTCTGTGTTGCAACCTCCATTATTATCCATCAGTATGGATTCTTCCATCTATTGAGGTTTGTAATGGGGAGTCTGGTGGAGGGGTGACCCAGATTACATAGCATAAACAACATGGAGGGGCACCTTGATGGAGAAAGTTCTGATTGTAGAGATTTTCAATCACATGTACTCATGATATTGATTATAAATAAAATTCTTAAATATAATAGATTTTCATCATATGTACTCGTGATCTTAAATATCAATGAAAAGTCTTTTTCTTTTTAGAACTTATTTTCTGGACTTATTATGTTTTGTGAACACAAAGTATAATATCGTAGCTATTAAAGACACCCAACTGGGGGAATTTTAGTGAACTTATTACCTATTGCGTACTTAATAATCAAGTACAGATAATAAGTTCGAAGTGAAACCCTATCAGAGGTGATATGGACGTGATAAGTTGAGGTAATTTTGCTGGAAAATGTTTGTAGACTCATCATCCCTAGCGTACTTAGAGCTAAGTACAAATGATAAGTTGGAACGACGAACACCATCAGAGATATTATAGACGTGACGGTAGAAAGACGATAAGCAAGAATGTTTGCTCAGAGGTAATATGGACATGGCAAACATAGGATTCTGCTAGAAATATCTTATTCAAAGGTAATGTGGAAGCAAATATAGGATTCTGCTAAAAATATCTTATTCAGAGGTAAATGGACATGATAAGATATAATTCTTCGGGGATGGATAAAACAAGGCAGAGGTGATATGGACGTAACTGTTTTCTTATAAAAATAAATTTACTCTACTGGGGAGAATGAACTGAGGGTATTTCAGAGGTAGTATGGACGTGAACTACTGTTGGTGGTGATTTCATCTTAACTGGGAAAGAAATCTCTGAGAATAGAGCATCTTCGGTCCTGATTGGGGATCGCAAATAAGACGTCTATGAAGCAACTGGACTCTAAGGACACGCTTGTTTGCATGAGGGATTCAATTTTAGGTGGTCTCAACAAGAGCGTGGACCAGAGGACTGTTCCACTGGAGAAATTTGGAGGATCTATTATCTATTGCATATTCAAGACTCTTGAATAGAGAATAGATTTTACGACACACTATGGAGATAAATGTCACACTGTAAATTTATATTTGTTGGGGATAGGATAAAATATAAATATTATACTTTTTAAATTGCTCTGTTGCGGGTAGGAAAATACACGCATGGCTTAGACATAGTACTTTTTGAGGAACTTGTCATTAATCGACATCATTAACAAATCTTCGTTAGGCTTTGCGAGCCAGTACGCATCGTTAGAATACACTGATTCCACTATGAAAGGGTCTTCCCACTTAGCTTGGAACTTCTCTGTCGTCTTGTGCGTCATGACCATTTATCTTATTAATGTTAAGACGAGATCACCGACTTGGAATGCTCTTTCCTTCACCTTTTTTTTGAAGGCTCTAGAAATACGTTTTTGATATAGCTCAGTACGTCGTTGAGCTAGGACAAGTTTATCCTCAAGTGCCTCCAACTCTTGTAACCGCCAACGATGGTTGTTTTCGGCTATCAACTGGTTGGCGAGTGCTACCTGGAGAGAAGGAATCTGGATTTCTAGAGGAAGGACTGGTTCACTCCCGTAAACCAAGAAGAATGACGTACTGCCATTCGGAGTTCGGACCGTTGTACAGTAGGCTCAGAGGCACTCACAAAGCTTCTCATTTCAATCACACTTGTGAGAGGCAATACGTTCACTGTCAGATTGTAAGTTGTCGAAGCTATATTCTGAATTTGATTTTTATCATAAAACCGATAGAAAACGTGGCTTATGAATTACAGATTTTTGTCGTAGATGATCCTTCGAGACAAACCGAAGCGGTAGATGACATAATGTTTGACCAATAATTGACCATATGTCGAAGACTATCCTGCAACTTAGGACTTGGTTGGTGGGATCCGCAGGTACCATCGTGGGATTCGCGGGGTGTATGCTTCGCTTCTGTGTCCAATAGGAATCGTAGCAGAAGTCCGTCATATGATCGGAGATAAAATATTTTTGTAGCCATGTCATAATAGAACCTGAGGGAGTGTCTCTTAACATAAATAGCCTCCTTAGGATCTTCGAGCAGGATTCTATAAATAGCGTAGTCTATAAAGGGGAACTGCCAGTCTTTGATGTCAATACCTGTCTCAGCGACGCGGCATTAACAACTATACAGGTCATCTTTGACACATACCAGTTCTCGACCAATCACTATGATCGAACGCTGGGTTTTGGTAGGGAGAACCCGAGAGGCTACGAGACTGGCAAGAGCGTCGACTTCGACGTTCCATAACCTGGGCACGTGTTCAAAGAAGAACGTAGTGAAGGTGGAGATTATGTTAATCGTTGTTTGATGATAAGGGATCAAGTCCTCATGTCGGACTTTGTACTTGCCTCGGTCCTGGTTAACTATCAGTTTGGAGTCACGATAGGCTTCTAGTTAATCCACCCCATGTACAAGCATAAAAAGTATGCCTCTAACGGATAATAAGTCCATAGGAATGATGGTGTACTATCCTTCAAAATACAATAGGCTCAACAACGTACAAGAAAAGCCCTAGTGTATATAATATGCATTACACAGCCGCGTATAAAGAAGCAGTGGCGTACTATGTGTATGCATATCCCAGAAGCATACAAATGTCACTTAAACAGAGTAAAAAGTTGACAGCTAACAGACCTGACACAACAGTTGAGAAGATCACGGCATTAAAAGCAGAGGATTTTCTAGCACGCCGACCTAGGTTATCGTTTTGTGACCAAGGTTGCTATCTCACTCCCAGTAAGCTGCCGATTCTACTTTACTATAGCACGCCAAGAGTGTCACTTCAAATAGAGTACGTTGCCGATGCTCTCTTTTGAATATGCCAACACGGATACTTTAGCAATAGTACGCCAATGGTGCTACCATTCACTGAGTACGCCAGTATGGTTATCTCAACCTGAGTACACAATGTGGCTATCTCAACCTGAGTATGACACTATGGCTATCTTTACCTGAGTACGCCAGTATGGCTATCTCAACTTGAGTACGCCAATATGGCTATCTTTACCTGAGTACGCAAGTATGCCTATCTCAACCTGAGTACGCAAGTATAGTTATCTCAACCTGAGTACGCCAGTATGGCTATCTTCTTCTAAGTATGCCAGTATGTCTATCTTCTCCAGAGTGCGCCAGTATGGCTATCTTCTTCAGATTACGCCAGTATGATTATCTCAACTTTAGACCCTTCAACAAATGTTAATGAACGATTATGATGATGTGTCATACTTGTCATATCCTTTGTTGACGTGTACAAATAACTTCCCTCGCGACCTAACCCTTCCTCGTATAGGAAGCCACGTATCAAACTATCAGTAATTTGTGCACCCAATATCCAGAACGTGGGTTGCATGCCCTTAAAATATACGCGTATGACAGGAAACATAGTAAATATTGCTTGTTTGTACGCACATTATTCAGTAACCGTTCCTAGTATTGGAACATTATAAATATGAGATCTTTGCTATCTCGAAGGAGGGTATTTTTTGACACTTAAGAACAGAGGAAGAGACGCAGAAGATTGTTGTGCCATTGCTGCCAAGTCTTTTCCACTTCTCAATTCTCTGAGTTGTTCGTAACATTCTCGCATTTCTTTATCACCATCGTGTGGTCCAAGGAGTAAAGTGATCGACCGCAGATTATATCTCTATAGCTATACTGCCCCAGAACCATTGTACATATATTCTTGTTTAAGATCTCTTGTACTCTTTTCTTTTCATAGTTTGTAACACAAAATTTCGTATAAACTTTTGTTCATGGCAAACAAAGTGGCGACTCTGTTGGGGACAACTTTCTCCTCTGACGAGAAAGTGATAGCTCAACATGACGCTATGTTGATCGGCTCAACGCAAACGACTCTGATGGTGAAGTTCGACCAACTTGCCTATGAAGAAGTGCTTCACTCTGGGGGGTAGTGCTTACCCCTCGTCTGCATCCAAGTCGAGGAAAGTTCGTAAGATGTGGATACCGAAGCCTCGTGGCACAAAAAGCTTCTGTATATCTCCTTCTGTTCTTGAGTGTCAAAAAAGACACTTAGCCACACTGTTGTGCTAACTAAAGGGAATAAATCGCATAACTCGTGCGACATTAAGCGAAGGGTAAACCATTTGTTCCTTGGCGAAGGAAACCATCACGATGCCAAGGAAATAGTTTACGCTCAAGCTTCCAAATCCTCACACAATTCTCATATTATGTCAGGCCAGTAGCCCATAGACACTGTTGTCCAGACCAATTCGTGCCCGAGCACATGCTCTTACTCCAAAAATCATGGTAGAATTCTTCAAAATTCGAACCAGGAAAAAATCCGCATGCGTACAGATGAGAAGCTTGTCAGGGGGAATCCTCTCCCCAAATCAAGATTATATGCACAACTGAAGACAAATTATGCGCTGCTCATTCTGAAGCCATTGGTTGTACGCCAGAGAAAGACTTGCGTAAAAAACTGAACACCCAAAAAAGTGCACCAATTACTTCTTCCTCACAGAATATACGATAGATGGCCCAACTCTTCCACGATATGCGGCTTGTATGTGCACACCCAAGAAGACGATACGTAATAATTGCCCTCTCTCCATGAAGAACAAGAGTTCATGAGATGAAAGTTCTTATGCCAATCAAGTCAGCACTCTGCTTTATACGCAAGAAAGCAAAAATTAATGTAAAAAGTGCAAAATGCCAAATGTAAGAAGGCAGAGTCTGCCTTCCTCTTTTTCTACTCTTCCTCCTTCTAACTTACGTGAAATCATTGTACAAAAGCATAAGGATAGAGAACCCTCCGGCCTCGCAATGACGCTTCCCACCAAGCATCGTTGCGACTGCCATAAGATTGTAATCAGTTATTGTTGTACGTCAACAAAACGATCCGTATTTGTTCGGGTAACTTACACTACACCTCCTAAACACCGACTTGCAAAGCAAACTGACAATCAAGAACATGAAGATAAACTACTATTTGCCCCGGTGTACATGGCCTTGCATTTTCCCTGTGGCAAAAGATATTCAAGACGAAGCTCTTCAAGAACACTCAGTCAGAGGAGATTTGATCAACTTGTTGACTCTTTTGAAGCTGTATACTGAAACACCCGTTCCAGAAGATGGGATCCCTCTATTCGCGAGAATCTTCATTCATCAGAATCTGGGGCTGGGGGTAGCAATCCCCCTGAATCTGAAACCAATAGTGTAGACTCCAATTACACAATGATTTCCATAATGCTTTCAACCAGCTCCTTTGTTGTACATAGAAAGATTAGTGTCTATGCCATTGGTGACGAACAAGATGCTTCCCCATCAGGAAGTACTAAGCAACGCCTGAACTCATTAGAGGCTGCATTCAAAGATATGCATACTGTCATGCCCCAATCTCCCACAAGTTCGATCGCCCCCGCTGAACATGAATTACCACATTATAGCGCTCCCGCAGGACAATCGTTCTCATAGGGACGTGATACCATGCGAGCCTAGAGTTGCGCTTGCACAAGGTGATGACGTCAAACTTCATGGTTACCAGCAAAACGTCTAAGTTGTAGCGAAAGTCAAGTATTGTGTACCAAACACACAACAGAGTATACACAACGAAGCTCTTGAAGGGTCCAAATAAAAATGCCACAAAGAATAATGTCACAAAGGCGATACAACACTCTTGTTCTTTCTCTTTCCCACAAAGGTACTTATCGTTCCGTACATCATGTCCCGTATATCCAAGCAGAGCCAATATACCCGCGTACCTAAAAATAATGCCCACAAACGTGGGTCTATACACAGTCATATTAGTGAGTGGGGTAACCCACTCATCTAAACCGACACTAAATAGATAGTGAATGCAAACAGTTATATGGTGATCTTTCTACTTAAATTCTAGATTCATTTCATGGCAGAGGTATGACATGTTAAGAAAAACTATAAACTAGGTTAAGCATGCAAGCATTTAACTCAAGCAAATATACTAGCAGTTATATCCAACTCAAAATAAGACTAAGCATGTAATTCGTTCTACTCAAATTCGAAGCAAGCGTGAACTATCGAACTACATCGTACTCCAAGCCTCAATATCGATCCTAGAACCATCCCACAATCCAAGCCTCGTTAATACAATCATCGATGCGAGCACTCTTGCCCTAGGCAATGTACCGCCGCCTAAATGAATGCACAAACTCAAACCGAACCAACTCTTATCTATATGAAGGTCACTGTCCAAGCCATAAAGGACTAATCCAAGGCAATTTGACTCGATCCAGCATTGAGTAGCTAGCCCGCCTAGTCGTCTCGAACTGCCAGTACCGTAACCAAAGTATGTTACCATTTGTTTCTTCCATGGCAGAACGGTCTCGGTGCCCCGGAGCCTATTTTGTTTGAGGAAACCAAACCCTGTGCGCAATAGGTTGTCCGTGACCAATGCAAACTCCAACCAGTAGGTATGATAAGAGAATTGAGCCTTCTTGTCCCACCAAACGATACTTGCCTCGATCTATCCAATCACCATAATCATTCTCCAACTATACCCCAAGGCACAATTCTCAAATTATCTCCATCAGGCACTATACGGCTTCTCGACACAATGCTTTGATTGATGCAACATCCCTCGCTCTGAAAACTCTATGGCACAAAGTCCCAATAGTGGCACAATGTCCTCTCTTATTCAATTGCCCAATTTTGAACCATAACTACACACTTTCCATGATAAAGCATCCAACTTGATACTCGTGCACGGATGCATGCTCGCTCGCCAACCCGATGAAACTTTTCGCTTCTCCAACCAAGATGATCCACTCAAGCTCCAACTGCCCAAACGCAAGACCAACTCAAGCCACAAATTATATCCAACCAAACAGCGCACACTCTATGCATGCCACAGTGCGATGATTCCAAAGTTCTAGTCCAAGTGTTCAAACCATTATGTGTGTTCCATATTATTTGGCATGAAGGAGTAGAGAAGAAGGGACAGAGCACACTCACCAAGTCTGAATTCGCTAAGCACCCTGCCTTGCCAATAAGACCGATCCCTTGAATCCGTGGTTCGATGTAAAGCACAATCTACTCAATTGGTATGACCGTACGAGCAGGTCGTGCTTTCCAAATCATCTGACCGATCGGATTATAAAATACAGCATTATCGCTCCAATCCCACTATCCCAGTACTGCTCTGAATGAACACCTGATTCTATCAAACTCTATTTGCGATCTGCACATGAAACTAACTTAAATCAATACTTGCTCCTAAATCCAACAAATCGAAATGTAACTAACAATTGCCTCGTTTAATCTGACTTAACATAATATATCGTGCGGTTGTAGGGCATTACCCATACCATGATGCAGAATGTGCATCAGATGATGATGGCCCAATATTCTGCTACACCAGTACCTGTCAAAATGGTTGAATCCGTTCTGGAACAGCCTATTCCGGGGGTAAAAATTTTCTCAGGATATGCAAATCTAGATATAGTTCTCAATCAAGAGTCGGTAGGCCCAACTCTTAATCCCCTCAATGGTGGAAGTGGATCTCCTCCGATAGTGGTACCCGATCATCAAACATCCCTCCAATCAATTATACCACTTCAACTTGAAGATCCTCTCGAAGTTATTCGACAACTGCACGCACAGTTCAACTCTTTAAAACATAAAGATCAGCTTCAAAAACAAGGGGTAAAGCATCATTATCCCTCTCATTAGAATAATATTCCTTTTTCTCCTAAATACAAGCCTCAATCGATGGTCCTATTTGACGGGAAGGCGTCACTGAGTCAATAAATCAACTAATTTGATATGATGATGGTGCATTTGCATAAGGATGACGCTCTCCTCACCAGGGTGTTTATTGGGTGCTTGGCTGGCATAGCCTATGATTTGTACTGCAGTATACCTGATAACTGCATATCCTCATTTGATGACTTGAAGGGTATCTTTCTTTCCCGATTCTATGAGGGAGGCAGGGACATGACTATGTCTTCTCTCATTGACATCAAGCAAAAGAAAAAAGAACCCGCTCGTGAATTCATAGAACGTTCTAGGCAAGCAACTCTGAAGTTGCCTTCGGGTATTCCAGACTCCGCGTTCATTGACACTTACAAGAAAATTTTGTTGCCTACAGTAATATTTTTGGATAGGTCCTACCCAATTTCAAGATTGGACGACGTTCATCATATGAGCCAAAGTTGCCGAAGGTAGTACGAAAGTTGCCCATCAACTAGGGCTACCAGTGCCTAGTGCTGAAGATAAAGGAAAGCGTCCCTTCAACGACAACAATAACAATCGAAACAACAAGAGAAAAGATGCTCTTGTCGTTAATCTTTCCAAACGGGCTCCTTCCCCGTCAAAGCAGAATGCTCCTGAAGTTCTAAGACCCAAAAAGGAATATTCCTTTAACGAGGATGACATTTACAATATTTTTGATTGTTTAACGAAAAGTAACAAACTTAAGTTGCCTGATATCAAACGACCAGATGAGGCAAGTAAAACAGACTATTCAAAATATTTTCCATATCACCGATATGTACATCACCCTACAAAGATGTGTTACATTCTGAAAAGGAAGATCCAGCAGCTAATAGACTCTAAAACAATCACTCTTCATAATGATGAGAAGACTGACACTACTAACTTGGAATCTCTGTAATTTGGTGGCTTCCCATCTCAAGAAGTCCCCGATGACGTCATTCCGATACCTAGAGCAGTAATGGAAATAGTCAATCTCCTACTAACTCGAAGTCAAACATAAAGGTTGGTACCTATTACTACATACCGAGGTGAAGTTATGTTGGTTCATCCGGACCTACTACCAGATCTAGAGCAGAAGGCAGTATCTTTAAGTTCTAAATCTAATAAGAGCCGGAATAATAAAAGACATACGACGAGGAAGGTCAGGACCTGTCGCATGGTTCTTCTCTCTCCAATGCCGAAAGAAGAAGCCACGACAGATACTAGATCTGGAAAAGAATATCTCGAAAACTATGAGTTTGCCCAAGAAGATGCTCCTACTATTATTCCTACCAGTTCGACTCATGTAGCTCATGTCACTACTTAACCAAGTCCGTCAAAACCTACAATAGCTGAGAAAGAAAAACAAAAAGAGCTTCGTGTTTGCGAAAAAAATTTAAACGAAACTTTGTATTATAAACTATTAAAAAAAAAGAGGACAAGAGATCCTAAACAAGAAACTAAGTACAATTAATTATGGGGAAGTATAGTTGTAGAGATATGATTTGCGGGAAATCACTTTACTCCTTGGACCACCCGACGATGAAGAAATACAAGGATGTTGTGAACAACTTAAAAAGTTGGACAATAAGAAAGCTTTGGCAACAACGGCACGTCAAGCTTCTATTTCTCTCCTTCTGTCCTTGAATTTCAAAGACTTAAAAATTCTTCTTGTGTAACGTACACAATGATCCTATATTTATAGGATTTTAGAGCAATTATGATAGTGTGTATGCACTTTGGACAATCCGCACTGTGTGCGCACTTTTGATGGGATTGCATCCCACGATCTAGTGAGTGGGTGCACAACTTATTATTTGCTTGACATGTGGCTTCCTATACGAGGAAAGTGTAGGTCATGGAATAATTTTGTGTACATGTTTCATGAAGAACATGGCATGTAGGACACATAATCGTAACTTATCTTTGTCAGTTAGGGTCGTAGGCGCACTTTAGAAGTGATCTGGAGATTGGCGCACTTTTGAAAAGATTGGCTATACAAGCGCTCTTTTGTAGAAGTAGCAATGATGGCGCACTTTTATAGAAGTTGGCCATGTTGGCGCACTTTTGTAGAAGTTGGCACAGCGACACACTTCTGATGAAGTTGGCACAGCGTCACACTTCTGATAAAGTTGGTACAACGATGCACTTTTGATGAAATTGAAACAGCGGCGCACTTTTGATGAAGTTGGCACAGCGGCGCACTTCTGATGAAGTTGGCACAATGGACGGGTCACTAAACAACAACCTGGGTCTACGTGTTGCAACTCAGCTGTAATTATGAATTCTGACTACTCGACTGCTATTCAGCTGTCAGATTCATTGCATTTAATGTTTGGAGGGAAAACAGACATGTGATTTGTGAGCTTGTCTTTGTTGACGAAAGCAGCTTGAAAGTGTGCCCTTATTTGAAATAGAGAGAAAATGCGCCATTCTTCCTATGTTTAGTTTATTTGTAGGAAACTGTGCCATTTTCAAGAGGCATAATTTTTTTATGCTTCGACAAGTCCCCCTTCAAAGTTTTCAAACTTGAACAAGTTTTGAATACTTTGAACTAAAAGCATAAAAAGTAATTGAAATTTGATGTGCATTTTTGGGGTAAACTTATTACCCATGGCATACAGGTAACAAGTTAGAGTGAACTAACATTTATCAGAGGTAATATGGATGTGATAGGTTAGAATAACTCAGCTTAGAAATTTTATGGACTTGATATCCATGGTGTACTTATGCAAAGTATGGGTAACAAGTGTGAATGTGAAATAAAAGATGAGAGTGCACAAGATGTCTGTTCAGAGGTGATATGGACATGACATAATAACTCTGTAGGAATAATTTTGTTTGTGGACTTGATACCCATGGTGTACTTGTGCGAACTACAGGTAACAAATTCAAAGGTAAAACACTATCAGAGGTAATATGGACATGATATGTTGCATATTTGTGAGGAAAATAATACAGAGGTAAGGAGGACATGATCATTTTTTTAGCGGATTAGCTCTACTAGGAAAATGGAAGAAAGGATAGTTCAGAGGTAATATGGACGTGAACCATCGTTTCTATGTTGGCAAAAAGAAAGAGAAGTGGAATATCTCTAATCCAACTGGGAATTTAGAAATAAGACATCCTTAGGACAAGTGGGCTCTAAGAATCCTTTTTTTTTGTAAGGGAATATTTTGGTTGATCTCAACGAGAACGTTTCGCTGGATCTGAGAATTTATCCGTTGGGGGACTTTTTGTGGATCTATTACTTATTGTGTATCCAAGATTCTTGAATACAAGTAATAGTTCGAAGTAATACATGAATGTATTGCTGTATTTTTATAATGCTGGGGAATAAGAATGTAAACACTGCACATCTTAAACACTCAGCTGGGGATAAAGGGGAATAAATGTAAACACTGTACATTTATAATGTCATGTTAGGGATTGGAAAGTAAAATTCTAGCCTAGACACATTACTTCGGAGGAATATACCACTGACATCATCGACAAGTCTCCATTAGGCTTTGCTAGCCTAAGCTGTGGCTTAGAGATGACGCCACTAGAACTTCCTACACTAGGAAGTTACCGAATTAGAGTGACATCACATTGGCGGTAACTGGCTTACCGTCATTGTGAAGGGTGATAGCTTCAGTATCAATCAGTCGCTTGATGCATTTCTTTAATGCGTTACAATCTCGCATAGCATAATTTATGTATCGATGGTACATGCAGTATTTTGGATCATTAATTTTTTTTGCCTCTTCATGACATATAATCTCGGGCAATTTGATCTTGTCATCCTTCACCAATGCATTCAAGATATTGACAACATCATCGTCGTCAAAGGAATAAGTTTTCTTTAGCCTGAGTTGTAGCATGGGTATTGAAGAACCCTTAGAGACAATGACAGAAAGAGCTTCCTTTGTTTTATTAGTGTGATTATCGTCGTTGTTGAGGGAGAAATGGAGCTTGCCTTTATCTTCTATATTGGGCATTTGTAATACCAAATTATGTGCTACCTTCACGCTACCTTCAGCAACTTCGGTTCCTGTGATGAATGCCGTCCAGTCTTAAAATTGTGTTGGACCCGTCCAGAGCCCTACTCTAGGCAATAGGTTCTTTTGGCAAGTAGAGATAAATGTAAAATCTGGAATACCCGGGGGCAACTTTAGAGTTGCTTGCCTGAAATGCCCTATGACGAATTCCTTATCTTTTTGCTTGATGTTGTTGAGCGATGACATCTTCATATCCATGCCTCCCTCGTAGAATCATGAGAGAAAAAGACACTTCATATCATCAAACGAGGACATGTAGTTATCAGGTAAACTATGATACCAATCGAAGGCTATGTCAGCTAAGCATCCTACGAACAATCTAGTGAGGAAAGCATCCTCTTTCTGCAGATGACCTGTCATCATATTGAAGTAGTTAATATATTGGCTCGGTGTAAACTCCCTCAACCAGATTTCAGTAATTTAGGATTAGTTTATACTAATTAGAATTATAGCAACTTTTTAAAAATTTATTTATTATATAATCTATTGATTGTGCACCTGTTCATTACACAATTAGTTAGGACATCATACTAGCTGTTAACCCTAAACCAATTTCACATCCCTGCCCTAGACTTGCTAGACTACTTTTTCTATATTTTTAGCAACTTCCAGAAACCTCGTTTGGTGCTTCGTTTTAGTCGCACAAATATCGTTACAAACGTACGTATTTATTTCCTATTTAAATTTCTGCTCTTTACCCATCTCTGTACCCCTAGAGATTTGAGGACCAGTAGGCACCTGTTTTGCCTAAGCAAAAATACGATAATATTCTTCTATAATTATACTTTAATTATCGTTTTGACACCGTAGAAAAATTATGACCCTAACAGCCTCAAAATAATTAGTAAATACCGTGCGCAGTATTTATTAAATAATAAAAACGATGACCATATCATCTGCAGAATCAGTCCCTGTATTTGCCCAGACTCACTCCACACTGTCCAAAAGATTTTCTCCAGCTATTTCTCCCATTTTTGTACAATTTAGTATTTCGGGGAATCAGTATTTAAAATCAGATAAATTACGTAATTGCGCAAAATACCAATTTTAGGACTTTTATGCAAATTATGGAATTACAAGGGTTTTTATGCAAAATGCATGTGAGGTGGCATAACCTCATTGGCTATTAACCCTAACACCTACATGTGGCATTAAGTATCCAGAAAAATCCTGCAAAAATATCCCAAAAATCGAATTTACCAAAATACCCCCAAACTTCCCTTTATTTACTAAACTGCCATTGGGCCAAACCCTATATAAACCGACCCCCCCCCTCTTCAAACTTACATCTCCTCCCTCAGCCACTTCCGGCCACCCCCTCCGCCCAAACTCAGGCGAAGCCTTCGCCACCTCCCTCCATTCCCTCCGGCCAAGCCCCACCGCCTGCACCACCCTGCTTCGCCGGCCACAGCCCCCGCAACCCCATCTCCCCAACACCACCACCCACAGCCACCATCACCCGAACCACCCCCTACGCCGCCTCTGGCCACCGTGCACCGCCACCACCCTCACCAATCGACTCGCCGTCCTCCCCTCTACCGGACCACCAACCCTCACCGCCCTACGACGCTTCCTCCGGCCGCCCTAGCCCCCGCAGCATCCTCCCCCACACCCGCACAGCAACCCCTCCTTCACCTCCGACGGCCTCCAGCCACCGCCACTGCCGTCGTTGACCACCGCCACCACCACCAAACTGACCGCCCCTTCTTCCTCCGTCGAACCCGCACCCTGCCCGGCCACCTCCGCCGCTCCTCCGCCGCCGGCAGCCCCCGTACTCTGCTGCTGCTGCTAACAGCTACTGCTGCTGTTCCCGCTCCTCCGGCCGCCTCCGGCCGACTCCGCCGCCGTACACCGGCCGTCGACGACCCCTAGGGCCCACCTGTCAGAGGGTATAACCCTAAACCCTAATATATATGTAAATATATATATATTCCTATATGTATATGTATATATATATGTATATTACTATGTATTTATATGTATATCTATATACATATATATTATATTATAATATATATGTATTATATACTGTTATTATACAGTATATTATACTGTATATACTATTATTATATATTTACTAAATATATGTATATATAACTATTATTCTATACATATATAATTATATATATTTATAAGTATATATGTATATGTATATGTATATGTATATTTATATATATACTATTATGTAATAATTATTAATGCATTTTTAATTCTGTTTTTACTTATATATATATATATATAATATATATAAATATATGTATACATATATTTATATATATGTTATGTATATGTATATATATAACATATTATATATATGTGTTATATTATTACTATTATTTATAGTATATATGTATGTATATATTCTATGCATTTTCTTTTATTTATTTATGTGCACTTATATACATATTGTTATTAATATTATAGTACTGGATATACAGTACATATATATTATATATATATTATTCAGCTGGATAATACAGCTTACACATATTATATATGTATGCTTACATTTCTTGCCCTGTCAATTCAATTTATATATATACTATACATAGTACTATATATTATGGTACATAGATATATATATTCTGTACTGTCTTTTCAATTTACCTATATTATATACCAGTGGATATACCCTGACTATTATATTACTATATATCAGTGGATACACCCTGATAAACTATAGTATTATATATCTATAGCAGTGGATATACCCTGCTACCATTATAATATACCTGCATTTGTCTGTTCTTTAAATACTATATATACTGCTATATATATTATATCTATATACTTACTATATATTATATATATGTGTATGTAAGTATATTTATATACTCTATATTACAATCATGATATTCACGAACCCTGCCTATTTTAACAGAAACCAACTTCAGCACAGCCAGTGACCCCCTATCATCAGCAACCACAAACCTGACTGTGAGATCAGGTTATCAACACTATCAGGGAGTAGGCAAGTATACCTTACCAAGTTAATGTTTAAATTCTCAAATACTGTTATATGCTTCTTATTTCTGAAATTCATATACCAAGAGTACCTGAGACTGCCTCTGGTACAGTCAACTGATACGTTGACAATTAGTGTAAATAACTTAGTCTTACTGACTCACCAACACTGTGAGAGTATCCTGATATTCTCCTAGACCCTATCACGGGAACACGCAACATGGTTGCATTACATATATGGATGTGAGCTGCATATTTGATTAGCTACCAGTACGTGTGACCCGCATCACGGATTTAGAATAACTCAGGAAATGTACGACTTGACATTTAGTTTCATTGGGATGGGAAAGATAACTAGTAGACGTATGGGACACCCCCTCCATATATGATTATACCTTCGTACCATGCTCCTCGGAGATGGTCGATTGCAGAGCTACCCGTGAGTCCGGGGGCATACGACACATATACTAGCCAGTCACCACGATTGGTGAATTACGTCAGCGTATGTCTAGCCACACATTCCCATGCGTACTACGAGATCTTTACTTGCATTTTCACTTAGAATGGTTAGCACCCTGTATTTATTTCCTTTATTCAGTATTACATACATGGCATGTCATTTTCTGTATCTTGTTATGTCCCACTAAGGACCTGGTTCCCTGCCAGATCTAGACGAGGCTTTCTACCCCACTGTGTACGGCCCTGATCAGGAGGCTAGATGTGCTACCGAAGAGGAGCTCTAGGAGACACCCTCAGAGTATGCTTGACCATAGAGGCCTGCCACCTGGAGATGGAGATGTTTTTCTCAGATAGACACTGCTTAGTCTATCTGATTTTTCTGCGCTATTATCAGTTTTTGTAGTAGGCTTGTATTCTCACCAGTTGTGTGCTGTATCAGACTCAGTTTTATATATATATTCAGCACTTGCTTTTCTGACATCTTGTTGTGGATGAGATAGATATACCTGTTTGTACTTGTAGTATTTTAGGACAGCGTAGCACGTTCTTTTGGGTCCATCAAAGTGGATTAAGCCCTTAGTGACGTGTCAGCTGGCCAGTGACACGTGGCCTAGATTCCTGACAGTTTGGGACTGGGGCGTGACACGATTTTAGTGGTGGCCCATGCAGGTCTAGTTTTTATTGCTAGTGGTATGATGACATGCCTAGCAAGCCTGCAATAGGATAGGAAAATTAGGTCTTATCCACACTGACACCATCTTTACAATTTTTATTATTGCATCTTGCTTGATTATCATTATTTATCTCCTTTGTGTTTTCTAATTATCCTATTTTCCTCAGAAATATGGACATACCCGGGAAACTTGCGAATAATGGGGCTGACCAAACAACTGACCCTTCGCCAAGTGCCCAAGGAACTCCGTCCAATCACCAAAATTTTGGCCAGGAGACAACACCAACACCACAGGCGGAGACACCTTTGCCTCCACCTCCAGCCTTACCTATCCTGATGCCACAACTTGAGGGTCAACCTCAAATGTTGCAGTTTCTCCAGACTATGTTGCAGAACCAGTGGCAACAGACTGAGGCCCTGAGACAGTCTCAGTGGCAGCAAACTAAAGCTCTGCGACAGACGTTGATGACGGCTTTGGAAAGAGCTACTACTCCGACACCAGCACCTGTCCAACCAGCGGGCACAGTTCGAGGCTTCCGTCAAATGAGCCCGAGAGATTTCAAAGGCAACGAGACTCCTGAGGAGATCTCCGACTGGATCTCCAACACCGAAATGCTGCTAGAAGGATCGCAACTCACCCCCGACCTATGGATGACCGCTGTGAGGGGCCAACTTCTTGGCAACGCCCATCACTGGTGGGAATCCATAGAGCGCAGCGTCGGCAAGGACCAAACTTGGCAACAATTCTTAGAGTACTTCAACGCCAAGTACTTCCCAGCGACAGTCCAGAATGCCCTATACTCCCAGTTCCTGCACCTGGAACAGGGAAACATGACGGTAGATGCCTACGACGCGGAGTTTAGCAGACTAAGTCATTTCGGTGCTGATCTGATCCCGAACGAGCTGAAGAAGGCTAAAAGATTCCACCATGGCCTTAACTACGAGCTCCAGAGGTACACAATAATGCAGTCAAGAATCTCCTACAACAAGGTTCTTACAGAAGCCAGGGAGCAAGAAGCCATTGGCCGAGGAGCCAGACGCTCAAATCCAACCTTCTCGGCCAAGAACCAGCAAGAAGCAGGAGGACCTATCCGTCGTCCACAATATCAGACGCAGCAGACAACGGGACCCTATCAGAAGAAGGAGCTCCCGACTTGTCACTTTTGTGGCAAGAAGGGGCATTTTGCCAATGACTGCAGAAAGAAGCTATGATTATGCTTGCTATGTGGAGCTAAAAATCATATGGCCAAAGACTGCCCACAACGCAGAGATGCAGCACCACAGCAAGGGCAGAAGCCAGGAGCCCAAGCTCAGAAGATGCTTCCCTCCACATCAGGAGGATATCAGAGAGGAGCACCTCTGCCTACTCAGGAGGCCCAGTTCAAGGCCAGACAATAAACCGGAGGGCAAAGACAGGGTCAAGCCTTTGCGTTAGCTGCCATTGCAGAAGAGCCTGAAGGGGAAACTATAACAGGTACCATTTTAGTTGCATCATTACCTGCAACTGAATTATTCGATTTTGGGGCTACTTTGTCTTTCATATCCAGTAGTTCGTAGCCATGCACAAGCTATCCACTTTTCTGCTACCCAAGTGTTGGAAAATACTTACTGGAGGAGGTATTGTTCCAGTTACCAACATTATCGAAACCTGTCCGGTAGTTGTTTGTAGTAGAGGACTAAGAGCGCGATTTTTGGTACTCCCAATGCCAAATTTCGACGTTGTCTTAGGCATAGACTGGCTAAGCCAGAATAATGCTATCCTAGACTGCCGAAAGGGTAGTGTTATCTTTAGACCCCCAGATCACCCAGAGTTCGAATATGTCCGAGGAACCATCGAGCAAGGAGTAGGCCAGACTCCTAGAGCTTACATGGCGATGGAGACAGCACTTCCCTCAATTGTAGCAGAATTCGAGGACGTATTTCCAGAAGAATTGCCAGGCCTACCGCCTGACAGAGAAGTAGAGTTCATTATTGAACTGATACCCGGAGCTGCACCAGTATCCTCCAACGTATACCGACTGGCGAAGAAGGAGCTTGACGAGCTGAAGCTTCAACTGGAGGAATTACAGATCAAGGGATTTGTTCGTCCTAGTGCATCACCCTGGGGAGCACCAGTGTTGTTTGTACCAAAGAAGGACGGAACATATCGCATGTGCATTGATTACAGGGCCCTCAATGCTCTGACAATCAAAAACAAGTACCCCTTGCCGAGAATTGACGACCTGTTCGATCAACTAACAGGAGCCGTGGTATTCTCGAAGATAGACTTGAGATCAGGCTATCATCAGGTCAAGGTACAGAGAGAAGACATTCTAAAAACAGCATTCAGGACTCGTTATGGTCACTACGAGTTCCTGGTGATGCCATTTGGACTGACTAATGCACCTGCTGTATTCATGAATCTGATGAACCGAGTCTTCTACCAATATTTGGACCAGTTCGTGGTAGTCTTCATCGACGACATTCTGGTGTATTCAAAGAGCCACGAGGAGCATGAAGAGCACTTAAGGTTGGTACTAGAGACGCTGAGACGGGAGAGCCTTTATGCTAAGATGAGCAAGTGTGAATTCTTCCTTGATCGTGTCACTTTTCTTGGACACGTGATCACAGGAGAAGGCATCTCGGTGGACCCAGCAAAGATTTCATCTGTGGAGACATGGCCAAACCCAACCAATGTCTCAGAGGTAAGAAGCTTTCTAGGACTTGTCGGATATTACCGGAGGTTCGTAGAAAACTTTGCAAGAATCGCGGAGCCGATTACCCGTCTTACCCGCAAGGAACAGGAGTTCATATGGACTGAAGAATGTCAGAAAGCTTTTGATGAATTGAAGAAGCGTCTGACTACAGCCCCCATCTTGACTATACCATCTGGATCCGGAGGTTTCGTCATATATAGCGATGCATCCGGAAAAGGATTTGGTTGTGTCTTAATGCAACATGGGAAGGTTGTATCTTATGCCTCAAGACAGTTGAGGACTCATGAGAAGAATTACCCCACTCACGACCTGGAGCTTGCCGCAGTCATCTTCGCCCTGAAGCTATGGAGACACTATCTATATGGCGAACGAGTGGAGATATTCACCAATCACAAAAGCCTGAAGTACGTCTACACCCAGAAGGACCTAAATCTGAGACAAAGACGATGGCTCGAAGTGATGACGGATTTCGAAATTGATCTACAGTACCATCCGGGGAAAGCTAATGTGGTGGCAGATGCTCTAAGCAGAAGACCCTCGGCATTCTTTATGATCACCCAACCAGGTCTTCTGAAAGATCTAGAAAATTTGGGAATATAGGTCATTATGCCAGGACTTGACGGCCAATTATCAAACTATCAACTGCAATCAACCTTGGTAGAAAGAATCAAAGCTGCTCTACCAACAGATGCAAGATTTCAGAGGCTTCGACAAAGAACAGAGGCTGGAATTCAGACAGGATGTCGCATACACGAAGATGGGACTCTAAGATGTGGTGATCGTCTTTATGTTCCAAATGGAGAACTTCATAATGAGCTGATGTCAGAAGCTCATAGCTCAACATACTCTATACATCCAGGAGGCACAAAGATGTACAAAGATCTGCGACAATATTACTGGTGGCATGGAATGAAACGGGAGATAGCACGCTTTGTGGCTAAATGCCTCGTGTGTCAGCAAGTCAAGGCTGAGCATCAAAGGTCTGCCGGTCTACTTCAACCCCTCCTAATATCCGAGTGGAAATGGGAACACATTACGATGGACTTTGTTACGGGCTTCCCAAGAAGTCCCAGTGGTCGTAATGTTGTATGGGTAATTGTAGATAGACTCACAAAGGCTGCTCATTTCCTACCTTTCAGAGTCGGACAATCTACCGAAGTCTTGGCGGATATGTACATGAAGGAGATAGTGCGTCTACATGGAGTACCAGTCAGTATAATATCTGACAGGGATACGAGATTTACATCTTACTTTTGGCCAAGTATGCAAGAGAGTCTTGGTACCCGCCTTAAGTTCATCACCTCGTATCATCCGCAGACAGATGGCCAGTCAGAGCGCACCATCCAGACTCTAGAAGATATGCTGAGAGCCTGTATGCTTGATTTCAGCGGATCATGGGAAGATCACTTACATCTGGTGGAATTTTCCTACAACAACAGCTATCAAGCGAGCATTCAAATGGCTCCCTTTGAAGCTTTGTATGGAAGAAAATATCGTTCCCCAGTATGCTGGAGCGATGTTGGCGAGAGACAGATCTTGGGTCCAGAACTGATCATTCGTACGGTGGAGAAGGTAAAGAAGATCCAGGGACACCTACGAGCTGCACAAGACAGGCAGAAGCACTGGGCCAACATTCATCGCCGACCTCTCGAGTTCCAAGTAGGGGAGCATGTGTTCTTGAAGATCTCACCTACTCGAGGAACTATCAGATTTGGAGGAAGAGGGAAACTGAGTCCAAGGTACATTGGACCCTTCGATGTGTTGGAACGCGTCGGAGAAGTTGCTTACAGGCTAGCTCCACCTCAGACCTTGGAGGGAGTACATGACATCTTCTACGTATCTCAGCTAAGGAGGTACATTCCAGACCCGAGTCATGTACTGGACTATTCAGAGATCACCATCGGGCCGAGCTTATCGTACCAGGAGGAGCCTGTAGAGATCCTGGACCGTAGAGAGAAAGTGTTGCGAGGCCAGACTATTCCTCTCGTTCGTGTTGCATGGAGACATCATGCACCAGGTGAATCCACCTGGGAACGAGAAGAGGATATTCGTCAGCGTTATCCCCATCTATTTCTAAACCAGGGTATGTCCAATATTTCAAATTCAATCTTTCTTAATCATCATATGTCCTTAATTAATTTTTCATTCTCATTATATGTGTGTTTTTATTTCGAGGACGAAATATTCTAAGGAGGGTAGATTGTAAACTCCCTCAACCAGATTTCAGTAATTTAGGATTAGTTTAGACTAATTAGAATTATAGCAACTTTTTAAAAATTTATTTATTATATAATCTATTTATTGTGCACCTGTTCATTACACAATTAGTTAGGATATCATACTAGCTGTTAACCCTAAACCAATTTCACATCCCTGCCCTAGACTTGCTAGACTACTTTTTCTGTATTTTTAGCAACTTCCAGAAACCTCGTTGGGTGCTTCGTTTTAGTCGCACAAATATCGTTACAAACGTACGTATTTATTTCCTATTTAAATTTCTGCTCTTTACCCATCTCTGTACCCCTAGAGATTTGAGGACCAGTAGGCACCTGTTTTGCCCAAGCAAAAATACGATAATATTCTTCTGTAATTATACTTCAATTATCGTTTTGACACCGTAGAAAAATTATGACCCTAACAGCCTCAAAATAATTAGTAAACACCGTGCGCAGTATTTATTAAATAATAAAAATGATGACCATATCACCTGCAGAATCAGTCCCTGTATTTGCCCAGACTCACTCCACACTGTCCAAAACATTTTCCCCAGCTATTTCCCCCATTTTTGTATAATTTAATATTTCGGAGAATCAGTATTTAAAATCAGATAAATTGCGTAATTGCGCAAAATACCAATTTTAGGACTTTTATGCAAATTATGGAATTACAAGGATTTTTATGCAAAATGCATGTGAGGTGGCATAACCTCATTGGCTATTAACCCTAACACCTACATGTGGCATTAAGTATCCAGAAAAATCCTGCAAAAATATCCCAAAAATCGAATTTACCAAAATACCCCCAAACTTCCCTTTATTTACTAAACTGCCATTGGGCCAAACCCTATATAAACCGACCCCCCCCCCCTCTCTTCAAACTTACATCTCCTCCCTCAGCCACTTCCGGCCACCCCCTCCGGCCAAACACAGGCGAAGCCTTCGCCACCTCCCTCCCTTCCCTCCGGCCAAGCCCCACCGCCTGCACCACCCTGCTCCGCCGGCCACAGCCCCCGCAACCCCATCTCCCCAACACCACCACCCACAGCCACCATCACCCGAACCACCCCTTACGCCGCCTCCGGCCATCGTGCACCGCCACCACCCTCACCAATCGACTCGCTGTCCTCCCCTCCACCGGACCACCAACCCTCACCGCCCCACGACGCTTCCTCCGGCCGCCCTAGCCCCCGCAGCATCCTCCCCCACACCCGTACAGCAACCCCTCCTTCACCTCCGACGGCCTCCAGCCACCGCCACTGCCGTCGTGGACCACCGCCACCACCACCAAACTGACCGCCCCTCCTTCCTCCGTCGAACCCGCACCCTGCCCGGCCACCTCCGCCGCTACTCCGTCGCCGGCAGCCCCCGCACTCTGCTGCTGCTGCTGCTGCTAACAGCTACTGCTGCTGTTCCCGCTCCTCCGGCCGCCTCCGGCCGACTCCACCGCCGTCCACCGGCCGTCGACGACCCCTAGGGCCCACCTGTCAGAGGGTATAACCCTAAACCCTAATATATATGTAAATATATATATATTCCTATATGTATATGTATATGTATATATATATGTATATATATATATATATGTATATTACTATGTATTTATATGTATATCTATATACATATATATTATATTATAATATATATGTATTATATACTGTTATTATACAGTATATTATACTGTATATACTATTATTATATATTTACTAAATATATGTATTTATAACTATTATTCTATACATATATAATTATATATATTTATAAGTATATATGTATATGTATATGTATATGTATATTTATATATATATACTATTATGTAATAATTATTAATGCATTTTTAATTCTGTTTTTACTTATATATATATATAATATATATAAATATATGTATACATATATTTATATATATGTTATGTATATGTATATATATAACATATTATATATATGTGTTATATTATTACTATTATTTATAGTATATATGTATATATTCTATGCATTTTCTTTTATTTATTTATGTGCACTTATATACATATTGTTATTAATATTATAGTACTGGATATACAGTACATATATATTATATATATATTATTCAGCTGGATAATACAGCTTACACATATTATATATGTATGCTTACATTTCTTGCCCTGTCAATTCAATTTATATATATACTATACATAGTACTATATATTATGGTACATAGATATATATATTCTGTACTGTCTTTTCAATTTACCTATATTATATACCAGTGGATATACCCTGACTATTATATTACTATATATCAGTGGATACACCCTGATAAACTATAGTATTATATATCTATAGCAGTGGATATACCCTGCTACCATTATAATATACCTGCATTTGTCTGTTCTTTAAATACTATATATACTGCTATATATATTATATCTATCTATATACTTACTATATATTATATATATGTGTATGTAAGTATATTTATATACTCTATATTACAATCATGATATTCATGAACCCTGCCTATTTTAACAGAAACCAACTTCAGCACAGCCAGTGACCCCCTGTCACCAGCAACCACAAACCTGACTGTGATATCAGGTTATCAACACTATCAGGGAGTAGGCAAGTATACCTTGCCAAGTTAATGTTTAAATTCTCAAATACTGTTATATGCTTTTTGTTTCTGAAATTCATATACCAAGAGTACCTGAGACTGCCTCTGGTACAGTCAACTGATACGTTGACAATTAGTGTAAATAACTTAGTCTTACTGACTCACCAACACTGTGAGAGTATCCTGATATTCTCCTAGACCCTATCACGGGAACACGCAACATGGTTGCATTACATATATGAATATGAGCTGCGTATTTGATTAGCTACCAGTACGTGTGACCCGCATCACGGATTTAGAATAACTCAGGAAATGTACGACTTGACATTTAGTTTCATTGGGATGGGAAAGATAACTAGTAGACGTATGGGACACCCCCTCCATATATGATTATACCTTCGTACCATGCTCTTCGGAGATGGTCGATTGCAGAGCTACCCGTGAGTCTGGGGGCATACGACACATATACTAGCCAGTCACCACGATTGGTGAATTACGTCAGCGTATGTCTAGCCACACATTCCCATGCGTACTACGAGATCTTTACTTGCATTTTCACTTAGAATGGTTAGCACCCTGTATTTATTTCCTTTATTCAGTATTACATACATGGCATGTCATTTTCTGTATCTTGTTATGTCCCACTGAGGACCTGGTTCCCTGCCAGATCTAGACGAGGCTTTCTACCCCACTGTGTACGGCCCTGATCAGGAGGCTAGATGTGCTACCGAGGAGGAGCTCGAGGAGACACCCTCAGAGTATGCTTGACCATAGAGGCCTGCCACCTGGAGATGGAGATATTTTTCTCAGATAGACACTGCTTAGTCTATCTGATTTTTCTGCCCTATTATCAGTTTTTGTAGTAGGCTTGTATTCTCACCAGTTGTGTACTGTATCAGACTCAGTTTTATATATATATTCAGCACTTGCTTTTCTGACATCTTGTTGTGGATGAGATAGATATACCTGTTTGTACTTGTAGTATTTTAGGACAGCGTAGCACGTTCCTTTGGGTCCATCAAAGTGGATTAAGTCCTTAGTGACGTGTCAGCTGGCCAGTGACACGTGGCCTAGATTCCTGACATTTTGGGACTGGGGCGTGACACTCGGTGATGTATTGCCTTCAAACAAAACTAAACCATCAATTGGGGTTTATATTTAGGAGGGAAAGAAATATTATCCAAATAAGGATAAAGTTGTTTAACCACCAGCTTACGGAGTTGGTCTTTGTTCTTTATAACATCGACCTGTACACTCAACTCCCAGATAGCTTTGAGAGAATCTTTTGGTCGGAGTAGTGCAGTCGACGATAAGATCCTAGTTGTAAAGGTATTATCACCGACGGAGGTCCACTCTCAATATTGAGAGGATTAAGAGTTAGCGCTGCTGGCCCTTGGTTTAGGACTGCTTCTGTATTTGTGTTATCCTTCAGAGGTATTATTCTAGGAGTAGGCTGGGCATGTATGAATGAAGCCACTTGGACAGGTACTAGTGTAGCAGAATGTTGGGCTATCATTATTTGATGCTTATTTTGCATCATAGTATCCATGTTCCTAGGAGCGGCCTCTAATGAGTTGAGCCATTATTCGGTTGCTTCTGATGGAGAAGTGTCTTGTTCGTCACTGATGGCGTAGACGCTAACATCTCTGTATACAACAGAGGGATTGGTAGAAAGAACTATGTAGTTGGAGTCTACACTGTCAGTTTCAGAATTAGGGAGATTGCTACCCCCAGCCTCAGTTCTGAGGAAAGGGAAATCCTGTGAAGAACGAGCTCCCATCTCCGAGAACGGGTATTTTGGTATACTCCTTAAAAGGAGTCGACAAGTTGGTCAAACCTCTTCTAGTTGGGTATTCTTGAAGAACTTCGTCTTGATTACCTTCCGCCACGGGGAAGATGCGAAGCCATGTATGTTGAAGCAAGGAGCGGTTCGTCATCATCAACTCCTAGTTGTCAACTTGCTTTGCATGTCGAGGTTTAGAAGACAGTATAGGTCAATCGGTCAAACACAGACCATTTTGCTGATGCACAACAATATTTGATTACAACTCCATGACAATTACAACGATGTTCATTAGGAAACACCGTTGTAAAGTCAGAAGGGTCTCTCTCTTTACTCTTTTGTACAATAAGCTCACATAAATCGAAAAAGGGAAGAGAAAAGGAGGAAGAAGGCAGACTCTTTCTCTTTACATGAGATACATTGAATCTTCTATGTACATTTTTGGTCCCCTGTGTGTAGAGTAAGGTGCTGGCTTGATTAGCGAATGATTCATCACCTCTCGAGCTTTTGTCCTTCAAGGATGAGAGGAAGTTGTTCCTAGCAGTCCTCTTATGTACACGCACACAATCAACATATTGTTAAGAGGTTGACCCTACTTGGTGCACTTTCTGCGGTGTAGGTAGAGTTGGCACAGTTTTTCTTCGTGCAATTGATTTTGCACGAATGTCTTGGTGTGGTATAGTAATAGTAGGCTAATGACTAATGGCGCATAACTTTTCCTCCACTGTGCACGTAATCATGATGTTAGGAGAATGATTCTACCTAATTAATACTTTATTTGTGCTCATGTAGTTTTTCTTCTGCTGCGTGAATTCTGGAGAAACTTTTGTCTCTCTTTGAAGAGTGCGCCTGTAGAGAGATTAGTTTGGACATCGGTGTCTATGACTTGCTTGCCCCGCATATTACAACGAATATGCACGGGTTCAGAAGCTTGGGTGTGGATCACCCTTTGCTTAATATTGCACAAATTGCGTGAATTGTATCCCTTGTTTAACACAAGGGACTCAGAAACTTGGGTGTGGATCACCCTTCGCTTGATATTGCGTGAGTTGCGCAATTTGAATCCCTTGTTTAACGCAAGGGAGTTGTCCATCAAGTTATTGACCTGAGTTTGGTTGACATAATTGACCAGGTAGTTCCCGTCACTCATAATATATTTTTTTTTATTGGCAGCAACTTTAGGATATGTATGATGTGGCATGGGCACCCACACTTTGTGGGTTTTCCTCAACTTGAGTGCGGAAGAGGGGTTAGCACTATCCCCAGAATGGAGCATTTCTTCGTATGCTTGTTGGTTAAACTTTAGGAACAATTTCTTCTGCATCGAACCGACCGACGCAGCGTCGAGTTGAGCTATCACCTTCTCGTCAGAGGAGAAAGTCTTCCCCAGCAGAGTGGCCATCTTGTTTGCGAAAAATAGTTTAAACGAAACTTTGTATTACAAACTATTAAAAAAAAAAGAGTACAAGAGATCCTAAATAGGAATCTAAGTATAATTGATTCTGGAGAAGTATAGCTGTAGAGATCTGATCTGCGGAAGATTACTTTACTCCTTGGACCACACGACGATGAAGAAATAAAAGGATGATGTGAACAACTTGAAGAGTTGGGCAATAACAAAGCTTTGGCAAGAACGGCACGGCAAGCTTCTATTTCTCTCCTTCTGTTCTTGAATTTAAAAGACTTAAAAATTCTCCCTTTGTAACGTACACAATAATCTATATTTATAGGATTTTAGAGCAGTTATGATAGTGTGCGCGTACTTTGGACAATCCGTACTGTGCGCACACTTTTGATGGGATGACAACCCACGATCTAGTGAGTGGATGCACAACTTGATGCATACTTAACACGTGGCTTCCTATACGAGGAGAGCGTAGGTCATGGGACAATTATTTGTACACGATTTATGAAGAATATGGCATGTAGGATACATAATCGTAACTTCTTTTTGTCAGTTAGGATCATAGGCGTACTTTAGAAGTGGTCTGAAGATTGGCACACTTTTGAAAAAATTGGCTATACAAGCGCTCTTTTGAAGAAGTAGCCATAATGGTGCACTTTTGTAGAAGTTGGCCGTGATGGCGCACTTTTGTAGAAGTTGGCACAATGGCACAATTTTGATGAAGTTGGCACAACGTCGCACTTCTGATGAAGTTGTCACAACGTCGCACTTCTGATGAAGTTGGCACAGCGGTGCACTTCTGATGAAGTTGGCACAACGGATGGGTCGCTAAACGACAACCTGGGTCTATGTGCTGCAGCTCAGCTGTAATGATGACTTCTGACTCCTCGACTGTTGTTCAGCTGTCAGATTTGTTGCATTTAATGTTTGGAAAAAAAGCAGACATGTGATTTGTGTGCCTATCTTTGTTGACGAAAGCAGCTTGAAAGTGCGCCATCCGTTGAAACAGAGAGAAAGTGTGTCATTCTTCCTATGTTTAGTTTATTTATAGGAAACTGTGCCATCTTCAAGAGGCATAATTTTTTTTATGCTTCTACACTTCACTTTGACAAATCTCTAAAGAAGAACTTTAAAAGTCGTATAACTTCGATATATTGACACAGTTGGCCTATACTCCAGTCCGGCTTTCCATATTTTAGTTACTTCGTCTATCAAAGAAAACTCACGAAGATTTGAGTGAAGCACCAATACATGCATATTCTTGCCTATCTTAACTCAAAACCCTTGACGAAGAGCCTATAGCATGTCCTCTCAATGCCACAGTATGATAAAAAAAATTCCTAACATGACCTTCACGCAAGATGATATGCTGCTTAAAGATAACCGGCATGATAGACCTTTGTACTATACCGGCTATGTCGGCTCCATTAAAGTGAATCAAATCCACATTGATCCAAGATCATCACTTAGCATCATTCCTAAGAGCTTGTTGCGAGCTCTGACAATACCAACGCATAACTTGTCAGTTACCAACACTACCATCTTAGGCTTCAATGTTGGAAGAAGTCGACTGCTGGGAACGATACACCAAAAATTCAGATAGACGACCTTCGAACTGAATTAACATATTATGTGATTGATTCAGACGTATCCTATAATGTCTTGCTGGGATGACCATGGATATACGAGCATAAAATCATATCTTCCACCCTGCACCAGTGCTTTAAGTACGTATACAATTAGGGGGAGGTCAAAATGGAGTTTGCCGACATTAATCCGTTCAAAGGTGTTGAAGTATACTACTCCGACTCTATACTCTATACACTGGAGTACATGAAAGATGAGGCTAATGAAACTGAAGGCGAGCTAGAGAGAACCTGTAAACCCCCTGATTTTCAGGAATTTCAAAAATAAAATTTCACAATTTTCTGGATTTTTCTGAAATTTTTAACTAATTAAAACTAAGGTATTTTGAAATTAAATGATTTTTAATTGATATTAATTAATATTAAAATATTATGAAAATAATATTTTCTGGTGTAAAATGAAAAATTAGACATAGGACAATTTTTCGGGAATTTATTGGACCCCGGAAGCATTTTTAAAGCCCTAAAAACCAAGTTTTAAATAAACCAATTAAACCCTAGAAATAAACCCGGTTCAATTGAACCAAACCAACCCAGACCGGTTTAACTGAACCGAACCCAAACCCTGCGGGTCGGATTCGGGTCTAACCCGCCGACCCAAAACCCGCTTACCCGACCCGCACCCTAGTCTTAGCGGATCGGGCCGGATCCGCCGCTCGACCAACTGACCCAACCCGACCCGTGCTACAGTGCACCCTCTTCCCCTTCTCCCCCGACCCGACCGCTTCAGCTCCCCCGTCGCCGACCGTTACGCCGCTGCCACCGCTTCGCTTCCCCGTCGTACCTGTAACCGCCTAGCTCCACCTCTTTCCCTCCCCGCACCGGTCGTCCCTCCGCCTCCCTCTCCGCCTATAAAACCCCTCATCCCTCCGCCTCTCTCCGCCACCGCCTCCGTTCTCTTCCCCCCGTCCACGCCGTACCCCGCCGCTGGCCGTCAGCATCTCCACCTAACCCCTCCACCGTCTAAACCCTCCATCTCTGGCTGCCCCGCCTTGCAGCTCCTCGACGACCCCACTCCACCGCTGCCACCGCCCTCCTTCCTCCGCCCGACCACGAAGCTCACCCTCGAGCGCCGCCCGCCTCAACCAGCACAGCCCGGCCGCCTCCGCCTGAGCCGTCCCTGCCTCGTAGTCCTTCGCCTACCCTAGTGGCAGCCCCGGCGAGCTCCTCCGGCCAGCACCAGCGTGAAGACTGAAACCCTAACCCTAGGCAGTGCTACACTGTGTCGTTTCGAGCCGAGTCACCTCGCGGACACGAGAATTCGATTTTCGTGAAGCCCTGTTCAGGTACTCTTTTCTCTCTCCTCGTTGCTCTATTTTTTGTTCTGTCTGTTGTGATGCGAACCCTGCGTGACCCTCTCGATGCCCGTGCAACCTGTTCGGTGTGTCGCGTCCTGTGGTGATCGCGAACCGTGATCCAAAAACAGGAAAATTAATACCCTATTTTCCCCCAGAACTGAGTGTGCCTCGCCAAACGGGACGACTTGGTCGCATGCGGTCTTCACCAAAACGTGCGCACCATTGATACGGACGTTTGGGATTTCACAGAAGTTGATTTGGATGTGCATGTACACCGGAATCAACGCGTATCCGCCGACAATGCCCCGTATCCGCCTATTTTGGATCTCGCTGTAACTTGGTGTACACACGTCGGATCGAAACGAAACTTGTGCCATCGGACTCGTAGCAATGTGCTGGTCCTGTGACCCAAGTTTGGTTCAATTCTGAGAACGTTGACAAAATCGCGTATCGTGGGCCCCGCGGCTCCACTTGACGGGTGATTTTGTGATCGGCTCATCGAAATTCAATTCTGGAAGTTCCGTTGGGTTCGTATCATTGTTCTGAACTTGTTGACACTAAGTTTGATGAATTTGGAGACCTTTGTTCCTGACACATTTTTTGGTGCAAAGCGGCCCACATGTGGACCTCGCTTTGACCAGAAATATTATTTTTGCCCCTGTGTCCAAATTGGACTCAAGGACAGACGTTTCTAGCTAATTGATATTTTTTGAATCTGATGGTGATATTTATTCCAGCAACTGGAGCAGTACCTGCAATTTCCACTGAGGTCAGAGCTACAGTTGGAGCCAGAACCCCAGGCAAGTGTACCTTGCCAAATCCTGCGCTACTTATTTCCTTGACTTATTTATACATTGTTGTACATGCATAATCTAGGACCGTGGACTTTACTTAGCGTCCGATTAATAGTCGGGTGCCAACACCGTACGCGGAATTGTGTAACGTCACCTAGAGATGGCTATCGTGACCCTTTACATTCTCGTACTTGCCATATCAAGTACGTTATACCCAGGACACCTGACACTAATCATGAGACAGAATCTTCCTGAAATATTTAAGGTGATTCTGTATAGGATACATGTTTCATGACATAGACATTATTTCTTAGATCTTATTATGACTTGTTGCATTAGTTTTGATCTTGCGTGTCATGGACATGAGACGTGTGATTACATTGGGTGGGGAGAGATTTACCATACAAAAGGCTGATTATATATATAATACTTTAATTGAAGTGCCTTAGACTCTGACACAGAGCTTTGGTACCTTACTGGCCCTTCGAGAGAATACTGCTATGGGTTTCTCCGACATTGATCCTATAGTAGTCTCAGCCCAAGTATGACTAAAACTCTCATTTGTATATCACTTAGTTGGTTATATAGTTTACCTTATTGTTTCATTTATTGCTGCACTGTATTTATTCTGGCATGAGTTTATTTTGTACCTTGCTATGTCCCCTGAGGACCTGGATACGGATTATGTCCCCAAGATTAGCAGACGAGATCGACCTCGAGGTACACGGGACAGGAGCATTAGTAGGAGCAGGAACAGGAGTAGGCACTGGAGCAGTACCAGATCCAGTAGACGAGTGATCCCCGAGGGTATCTTCTGAGTATATACTTTGTCCATACTCAGTATTTGTTGTTGGTATCCTTATTCTTGTATCTTGACAATTGTAACAGACTTAATATCGGGTTGTTCCCCGATTTTATTTACTTGTGACTGGATGATATTTATTTCCTTTTGTTGATATTGTTGTATTTATTCTGTGGATGAGATTAGAAGACCCTGATTGTTGTATTACAGCTTAAGTATGCCCTGTTGGATCCATTAAATTGGGTTTGTCCATCGGTGTGTACTGCTGGCCATTGCCACGTGTCTAGTCCCTCGATATTTTGGGACTGGGGCGTGACATAGTTTTTGTGGTGGCCTATGCAGGTCTATGACTTAATTGCTTCGGTTTTAACTTAGGGACCGAGCAAGCATGCAATAAGTTAGGATTAGGATCTCATCCACTTGCTTGAATCGTTCTTGATATCTATATCGGATTCGAATTAATTCTTTGACTTGCATCCTGCCTTGATTTCCCTATGCGCCTTTTATAGTTTATTTTGGATGCAGAGTAATGTAATCACAATCAAGCAACGAGACTCCTGCAGGAATACCACAAGGTGCTGTGGTCACCTACGAATATGAAGTAACACCAGTTGGTGGAGGATAATCATCTCAACAAAGCAATCAAGCAGATCAATACTCTTCCAGCAGACTCAGCAACAGCAGAGGGCACCACCGCAAGGACGCGGATAGGCTTTTGCAATAACTTTGGCGGACGCCCAGACTCTTGGAGTAGCTAGTACGCGTAAGTTTTCGTAGTTATCTGTTTCTAGATTTGTTTTATCTCGTGCCTGTTGGTTCGTGACCTTAGCCTTAACCTGATAATTTTAACTTGCTAATAATTGATAACCTAGTATGATAAGTGATAACCTAGTTTTCTAAAAACTGTAGTTTTTTAGATTTTCTTTCTTCTGGAAATTTCATAACTTTCATTGCTTAGGGAAATGATTTTCCCTATGTGTTTTAAACCCTCAACCTTGAATCTTCTTGATCGTGATGTGCTTCGAACAATGTTTGCAGCCGTGTCATCTCTGTCGACCGGTTATTCTTTGATTGCGAGGACGCAATCCTCTTAAGAGGGGTAGATTGTAAACCCCCGATTTTTCAGGAATTTTAAAAATGGATTTTTATAATTTTCTGGATTTTTTGGGATTTTTAACTAATTAAAACTAAGGTATTTTGAAATTAAATGATTTTTAATTGATGTTAATTAATATTAAAATGTTATGAAAATAATATTTTCTGGTGTAAAATAAAAAATTAGACATAGGGTAATTTTTCGGGAATTTATTGGACCCCGAAAGCATTTTTAAAGCCCTAAAAACCAAGTTTTAAATAAACCAATTAAACCCTAGAAATAAACTCGGTTCAATTGAACCAAACCAACTCGAACCAACCCAGACCGGTTTAACTGACCCGAACCCAAACCCTGCGGGTCGGATTCGGGTCTAACCCGACGACCCGAAACTCGCCTACCCGACCCGCACCCTAGCCTTAGCGGATCGGGCCGGATCCCCCGCCCGACCCACTGACCCGACCCGACCAGTGCTACAGTGCACCCTCTTTCCCTTCTCCCCCGACCCGACCGCTTCAGCTCCTCCGCCGCCGGTCGTTACGCTGCCACCACCGCTTTGCGTCCCCGCCGTACCTGTAACCTCCTAGCTCCACCTCTTCCCCTCTCCGCACTGGTCGTCCCTCCGCCTCCCTCTCCGCCTATAAAACCCCCCACCCCTCCGCCTCTCTCCGCCACCGCCTCCGTTCTCTTCCCCCCGTCCACGTCGTGCCCCGCAGCTGGCCGTCAGCGTCTCCACCTACCCCCTCCACCGTCTAAACCCTCCATCTCCGACTGCCCCGCCTTGCAGCTCCTCGACGACCCCGCTCTGCCGCTGCCACCGACCTCCTTCCTCCGCCCGACCACGAAGCTCACCCTCGAGCGCCGCCCGCCTCCACCAACACAGCCCGGCCACCTCCGCCTGAGCCGTCCCAGCCTCGTCGTCCTCCGCCTACCCCAGTGGCAGCCCCGGCGAGCTCCTCCGGCCAGCACCGGCGTGAAGACTGAAACCCTAACCCTAGGCAGTGCTGCACTGTGTCGTGTCGAGCCGAGTCGCCTCGCGGACACGAGAATTCAGTTTTCGCGAAGCCCTGTTCAGGTACTCTTTTCTCTCTCCTCGTTGCTCCATTTTTTGTTCCGTCTGTTGTGACGCGAACCCTGCGTGACCCTCTCGATGCCCGTACAACCCGCTCGGTGTGTCGCATCCTGTAGTAATCGCGAACCGCGATCCAAAAACAGAAAAAATAATACCCAGTTTTCCCCCGGAACTGAGTGCGCCCCGCCAAACGGGATAAGTTGGTCGCTTGCGGTCTTCACCAAAAGGTGCGCGTCGTTGATACGAACGTGTGGGATTTTGCAGAAGTTGATTTGGATGTGCGGGCACACCGAAATCAACGCGTATCCGCCGACAATGTCGCGTATCCACCTGTTCTGAATCTTGTTGTAACTTAGTGTACACACGTCAGATCGAAACGAAACTTACACCATCGGACTCGTAGCAATACGCTGGTCCTGTGATCCAAGTTTGGTTCGATTCTGAGAACGTTGACAAAATTGCGTATCGTGGGCCCTGCGGCTCCACTTGACGGGTGATTTTGTGATCGGCTCATCGGAATTCAATTATGGAAGTTCCATTGGGTTTGTATCATCGTTCTGGACTTGTTGACACTAAGTTTGATAAATTTGGAGACATTTGTTTCTGACACATTTTTTGGTACAAAGCGGCCCACATGTGGACCCCGCTTTGACCAGAAACTGTCATTTTTGCCCCTGTGTCCAAATTGGACTCAAGGACAGGCGTTTCTAGCTAATTGATATTTTCTGAATCTGATGGTGATATTTATTCCAGCAACCGAAGCAGAACCTGCCATTCCCACTGAGCTCAGAGCTACAGTTGGAGCCATAACCCCAGGCAAGTGTACCTTGCCAAATCCTGCAGTTTTGCTACTTATTTCCTTGACTTATTTATACATTATTGTATATGCATAACCTAGGACCGCATGACTTTACTTAGTGTCCGATTAATAGTCTGGTGCCAACACCGTACACGAAGTTGTATAACGTCACCTAGAGATGCCTATCGTGACCCTTTACATTCTCGTACTTGCCATATCAAGTACGTTATACCCAGGACACCTGACACTAATCATGAGACAGAATCTTTCTGAAATATTCAAGGTGATTCTGTATAGGATACATATTTCATGACATAGACATTATTTCTTAGATATTATTATGACTTGTTGCATTAGTTTCGATCTTACGTGTCTTGGACATGAGACGTGTGATTACATTGGGTGGGGATAGATTTACCATACAAAAGGCTAATTATATATATATATAATACTTTAATTGAAGTGCCTTAGACTCTGACACAGAGCTTTGGTACCTTACTGGCCCTTCGAGAGAATACTGCTATGGGTTTCTCCGACACTGATCCTATAGTAGTCTCAGCCCATGTATGACTAAAACTCTCATTTGTATATCACTTAGTTGGTTATATAGTTTACCTTATTGTTTCATTTATTGCTGTACTGCATTTATTCTGGCATGAGTTTATTTTGTACCTTGCTATGTCCCCTGAGGACCTAGATCCGGATTATGTCCCCAGGATTAGCAGACAAAATCGACCTCGAGGTACACGGGACAGGAGCAGGCACTGGAGCAGTACCAGATCCAGTAGACGAGTGATCCCCGAGGGTATCTACTGAGTATATACTTTGTCCATACTCAGTATTTGTTGTTGATATCCTTATTCTTGTATCTTGACAATTGTAACAGACTTAATATCGGGTTGTTCTCCGATTTTATTTACTTGTGACTGGATGATATTTATTTTCTTTTGTTGATATTGCTGTATTTATTCTGTGGATGAGATTAGAAGACCTGATTGTTGTATTACAGCATAAGTACGCCCTGTTGGATCCATTAAATTGGGTTTGTCCATCGGTGTGTACTGCTGGCCATTGCCACGCGTCTAGTCCCTCGATATTTTGGGACTGGGGCGTGACAGCACCTCCAGTGAGGGACCTCTCATTATTCAAGTTAAAGGACTCACTACTCGTCCAACTACTTCAGAGCCTCATGCTATTAACCGCCGCAGTCCAATGCGTGAAGAGAAAGCCGAGGAACCGTAGGTGATAAATCTTCCTAAAAGGTTATATCATTTAGACATCGACCAGTGACGCAGTAAACATTCGAGATCAGTAAATCAACCCCTAGTCATTGATCTTACCGAACCTTCGGTTAAAGAAGAAACTCTTGTTGACTGTGTGAAGGAGAAAGAAATCTTGTATTTTATGAATAAAGAAGACTCTCCTTCATACTACATTGATGTTGATCCTTTTGCACAAGAATTTCTAGATGCCTTATATGCTTATGAACCTTTATCCATACCGGTGGCATTACCATGTCAAAATGGTGCAAGATACGGTTTGCACGAAGATGCTTGCTTTATAATCCCAGCAAGAGAACGATCAATGACAGATACTTTTTGTTAAAGCTAGAAACAAAAGGGTCACACAAACCAGTGATTCTGACGATGATAATAAAAAATACAGATCCTACGATATAGCCGCCAGACCAAAAATATTATCCAAAGGATGGATTATGACTTGAAGTCTGGCAGAGGACTCAATTACGGAAAAGGTAGACATACCCCTATACGTCACCTCTCTCCAAAGGTCAAACCTGAGACATTATCAGCGAACTAGCCACAGTTTAGGATATGTCACACCACCAACAACGCCTGAAAGCTCAGGATCAGAAAAAAAGACACATTTTCATTCTTCTGACTCATAGTTCTAGGATTCAGAGGGAAGCATAGGCGAACTACGTAAGCACGCTCTTTCTGTGAACATGGTGTCAGCTGATCCAGTAGAAGAAGATCATCATATTCTAGAACCCTTTGAAAATGATCCTTGGGCATAACGGATGGATACACAATGGAAGCTTCAGTTCGAGCAACGCAAACCACCTACAGAAAAAAAAATTATTCAAATTAACGTAGGAAATAAGTCTTCCCCAAAACCAATCTTTATTAGCAAGAACCTCTCCGAAGAAGATAAACAAGCCTTGGTTCTGTTAATAAAAGAGTATATTGATGTCTTCGCCTGGTGTTAAGAGGATATGCCTGTCCTGGATCCTCAAATATCTACACACAAACTCAACATCCATCCTAACGCCAAGCCATTAAAACAACAACAACGACGATTCCGTCCAAACATGATGGACGCAATTGAAGCTGAATTCAAAAAGCTGATAGCATGTAGCTTTGTTCGGGAAGAACAGCATCCTGATTGGGTTGCCAATATCGTCCCTGTTATAAAGAAAAATTGGAAGGTTCGTGTCTAAATAGACTATCGGGATCTAAACTTAGCATGCCCAAAAGATGATTTCTCTCTTCCCATCACCGATGTCATTATCGACAACACATGTGGCTTCGAACGTATATCTTTCATGGATGGATTCTCTAAATATAACCAAATCAAGATGTGTCCCGAGGATGAAAAGCATACCTCTTTCCATACACCACTCAGAGTATACTGCTATACAGTCATGCCCTTTGGTTTGAAGAATACAGGAACAACGTATTAATGAGCCATGGGTACTATCTTCCAAGAACATCTATGAAAAATAGTAGAATGTTATGTAGATGATATCTCTGTTAAGAGCCATCTTAAAGAGGATCATATTCAAGATCTGAAAACCATGTTTGAATTAATACGCCAACACCTACTCAAAATAAACCCGACCAAATCCTTCTTAGGAGTATCTAGTGGAAAATTCTTCGGATTTGTTATAACTTCCAACGGCATCCATATTGATCCTGATAAGGTCAAAGCCATTCTCGAGATGCATCCTCCACGTAATGTCAAAGAACTTCGTGGACTGCAAGGTCGTCTGGCATACATCAGGAGGTTTATCTTAAATCTCTCTGGACGATGCTGACCCTTCACTCAATTAATGAAAAAAAGATATATCATTTGTCTGGAATAAAGCATGTCAGCAAGCATTCAACGACATCAAACTATATCTCACAAACCTGCCAGTTCTAGTGCCTCCAATCATAGGGAAACCATTTTTGATTATGCTCGAGCAATGTATCACTCTCTGGGAAGCTATTCTCGCACAGAAGAGTGATAAAGGAAATGAACAAGCATTCTACTATCTCAGTCGTATGATGCTCGGCGCCGAGCATAGATACAATCTATGGAAAAAGAATACCTAGCTCTGATGTTCGCTATTCAAAATACACGATACTATGTGACAACTCAAACTATTCATGTCATATCCAGAGTTAATCCTCTTCGAGTATTGATGAGCAAACCGAGCATGCTCAATTCTCTACTGGCAACATTGGCAATGTTGTTATCACCTTATGACATGGTATATGTCCTACAAAAAGTGGTGAAGGGTCAAGCACTAGCCAATTTTCTAGCAGCTCATCCTGTACTAGAGACCTCCAAGATGTATAACGATATTCCTGACGAAGTTTTGGAATCTAATCTGGTGATGGGAGATGACACCTGGCAACTATTCTTCGATGGCGCATCAAGAATAAGACCGAAAGGCAACAACGTAGCCGGAGCAGGCATAGTCCTAGTATCTCCTGACAAACTACTCATTCATCGCACATATTCTCTCACGGAACCATGTTCCAATAATGTGGCAAAATATAATACTTTACTCATTGGCCTCCAATTAGCTAAACAATTGGAGATAGAGTATCTTGAAGCCTACAAAAATTATAAACTAACAGTCAATCAGATTATGAGAGAGTATGAGGTTCGGCATAAAGACCCCATCCCTTATCTTCAAGCAGCAATTGAATTAGCTCTTACTTTCAAAGAGTTCTTCATCGAGCATGTGCCTCGATTACAGAATATGGAAGCATATGCTCTTATCGATTTAGCAGCATCGTTGGTCATTCCTCTGAAAATAAAATATTCAATCACATTGACGAGTCGAGATTTGTTCTGTGTCAAGAACAACTTGCACATTGAACAGATCTACGTTATAAAGTCAACCTCCATTGATGAAGATTGGAGAAAGCCTTTTACAGACTATGCTGCTTATAGGATCCTCCCAGAAGATCCAAAAGAAGCTACTTCTATTAAAAGATGTACCCTCCGATTCTTTTACGATGCCTATCAAAGTGATTATATCGACATTCATACAATGGATTGCTATTGCGTTATCTCTCTAACATTGAGCAAGACAATCACTTCATGAAGCTCACGACGATATTTGTGGAGCACATCAGCCAGGTCCTAAATTACAGGATAGTCTCAGGAGGATGGGTTATTACTGGCCACTGTGGTGGCGGATGCAGTAGATTATGCTCGTAAATGCAGAGCATGTTAGATCCATGCTGACTTTATACACCAGGCATCAAAATTCTTACATCTTACGGCTGCATCCTGCCCTTTTAAAGCGTAGGGGATGGATATTATTGGCCCTATAAGCCCACCTTCTTCTAGAGGGCATCGGTTCATACTTGCATTAACAAAAAATTTCTCCAAATGGGCAGAGGCAGTTCTGCTCGTCGAGGTAAAAACGTTCAATGTGATTAGTTTCATCAAACACCATATGATCTATCGTTTCAGTATTCCCCGAATCATAATACACAATAATGGATCACAGTTTGCTAGTCACGCGTTCTATCAGTTTTGTGACAAGAATCGAATCCAGAATGTGGCTTCTACGGCCTATAATCCGGCAGCCAACGGCTTAGCGAAGGCCTTCAATAAAACCATAATCAAGCTACTCAAGAAGTTTCTCTCATCCAACAAGCGCGATTGGAATAAAAAGATCGGAGAATGCTTGTGGGCGTATCGTACGACAGTACGAACTCCAACTGGTTGTACACCATTTTTCTTGGTCTACGGATGTGAAGCAGTTCTTCCACTCGAGATCCAGATCCCCTTCCTCGGGATAGCCATTGCTAATGAGCTAACAATGGAGAACAGTGATAGTTTGAGACTTCAAAAGTTAGAAGCATTAGATGAAAAGCATTTACAAGCTCAACAACATATTGAGTTATATCAAGCGCGCATTTCCAAAGCTTTTAATCAAAAAAATAAAAGAAAGAATATTCTAAGTCGGCGAACTGGTCCTTACAGTGAGAAGACCCAATATAACAACCCACAAGAGCAAAGGCAAGTTCCAGGCTAAATGGGGAGGTCCTTATGTGGTGGAAACAGTATTATCCAAAGGTGCCTACAGGCTCACTAAGCCTAATGGAGATTTGATAATGATGCTCATCAACGGCAAATTTCTTAAGAAGTATTATGTCTAGATAAGACGTACACTTCTCTATCCCCAGCAGAGTAAATTAAGATATCCCTCGAACTATTGCCTTTAATCATTTTGGATAAGAAATAGGTAATAGGTCCTCAAAGTTTTCTAGCGAAACAATCCTTAGATCCAATGAAACATTCTCATTGATAGCATATAAACAATCATCTCCAGCAAAGTATCCCATTTTTGAAACCAGTTGCATTAAGAAAATTTTATTTCTAATCCCCACTATGATTGGAAATAATCTCGCATGGATGACGTAATTCATGTCCATATTATCTTTGAATCATATTCTATCCATCATCCCTAACAGAGAAAACAATGGTGCCTCTCTTTGAACTACCATTTTCTTATGTATCCCCAGTGGAGTACAGGCAGTCTATTATATCCATATTACCTCTGATAGTATTGTGACTTCAAACTTGTTGTCTATACTTCTCGTGGAATTGTGATATGTTATGTCCATATTACTTTTGAACAGATATATTCGACGAGATACTATTTAAAAGCTTATCATGTACACATTACCTCTGGTATTATTTTCAACCCCAACATATTATTAGTATGTAATATTAGATACACAATAAATAATGGGTCCACAAAACATAATCAATATGAAAAGTCACAAATAGGGTGACGGTTCACTTCTCTAAAGCATCCCACTATGTAAGCCCCCTGATTTTTCAAAAAAAATTAATTTGGATTTTTCACAATTTTCTGTAATTTTCTGGGAATTTTCTGTAATTAAAACCTAGGTATTTTGAATTTAAATGATTTTTAATTGCTGTTAATTAATATTAAAATATTATGAAAATAATATGTTATGGTGTAAAATAGAAAACTGGACATAGGGTAATTTTTTGGGAATTTATTGGACTCCGGAAGCATTTTTAAAGCCCTAAAAACTAAGTTTAAATAAACCAAATTAAACCCTAGAATGAACCCGGTTTATTTCCAAAATAAACCAAACCAACCCAGACCCGGTTCAACTGAACCGAACCCAGCCCTTAGCGGGTCGGGTCGGATCTAAACCCGACCCGAAACCCGACTACCCGAACCCGCGCCTAAACTTAATGGATCCGGGTCTAACCCGCTACCCGCTGACCCGACCCGACCCAAACCCGTTAACCCTAACCGAAACCCTAATCCTAAAACTACCCAGATTACTGTTTTGAACGGCGGCTACCCTATTTAATCTGCCTCGGCCGGCGCCTGAACCCTAATCCACTACCCTAGCCGCCCCGACCCTCCACCGTCAGCCCCTGCCTGCCCTAGCCTACTCCCCTCGCCGCCTACCCTCAGCCGTCGTCCCCGGCCGCCCATCATCCTCGCCTATCCCCAGCACTGCGAGCAGCCTCTGCCTCCACGGTCGAACCCCGAGCCCGCAGCCACCTCTTCCCCCCCCCCCCCCCCCGCAAAACCTTGAGAGCCTTCGCTCCCCGCTCCGCCTTGCTCGACAGCATCCCCGCGACGCCTCCGCCTTGCCGACGACTCCCCGCAGAGCCCAGAGCCGTCTCCTTGACTCAGCTCCGCTCCGCCACACCACCGTGCCCGATGCCCTCTGCACCCGACTCTCCCCGGCGAGTCGACCCCTCCGCCCCCGCCTGACCCGCCTCGACCACCGCCCTGTCCAGCCACACCACCGTGCCCGACGCTGCCCTCGCTCCGCCTCCTCTCCCCACAGCCGCTTCGGTGAAGCCCCGGCCAGCTCCGGCCAGATCCGCCATCTCCGGCAAAAACCCTAGGCCGAACACGGCTGACACGACACAGCACAGTGTCGAGACGACACGCGGACACGTGAAATCCTTGATTCACGGAGCCCTGTTCAGGTAACCCGTTCTCTCTCCTCGTTGCCCCGTTTTCTGTTCCGTCAGATGTGTCGCATAGACTGTGTGACCCTCTCGATGCTCGTACAACCCGCTCGGTGCGTCGCGTCCTGTGGTGATCGCAAACCGCGATCTAAAAATAGGAAAACTAACGCCCTGTTTCACCCCGGAACTGAGTGCGCTCCGCCAAACGGGACGACTTGGTCGCGTGCGGTCTTCACCGAAATGTGCGTGCCGACGATACGGACGTGTGGGATTTTGCAGAAGTTGATTTGGATGTGCGTGCACACCAGAATCAACGCGTATCCGCCGACAACGCCCCGTATCTGCCTATTCTAGAACATGTTGTAATTTTGTGTACACAAGTCGGATTAAGACAAAACTTGCTCCATCGGACTCGTAGCAATACGCTGGTCCTGTGACCCAAGTTTGGTTCGATTCTGAGAACATTGACAAAATCGCGTATCGTGGGCCCCACAAGCTCCACTTGACGGGCAATTTTGTGATCGGCTCATCGGAATCCAATTCTGAAAGTTTTGTTGGATTCGTATCATCATTCTTGACTTGTTGACACTAAGTTTGACAAATTTGGAGACCTTTGACCCTGACACATTTTTCGGTGCAAAGCGGCCCACATGTGGGCCCCGCTTTGACCCGAAAATGTCATTTTTGCTCCTGTGTGCAAATTGGACTTAAGGACAGGCATTTCTATCTATTTGATATTTTCTGAGACTGTTGGTGATGTTTATTACAGCTTTTGGAGGAGTACCTGCAGGATCCACTGACACAGGGACAATTGTTGGTATTCGAACCCCAGGCAAGTATACCTTGCCAAATTCTGCAGTTTTGCTACTTATTTTCTTGACTTATTTGTACATTATCGTGCAAGATACCTTGCCAACTCTTGAACCTTATTTGTATGCTTCCCTTTTCAGTTGTTATTTTTCTTCTCGTATATAGTTTCATGATGCGCTTTTTCATATTGATTTAATCCTGCTGCTCTAGTCTTATTTTTTCGTTTTACGTGCATGTACATTATTTGCTCTTTTTCATGTATCACTATTTGTTTCATAGTTATATTGTGATGGTATATGTTTACTCTACGTTCCTTGAGTTGACTCGATTGATTTCTTTAGTTCCTAGATGATCGTTATTAGGCATTGACTATACTTGAGCATTCTCGATTGTGAGTACCCATTGTGCTGCGATAGAGACTTGTTCATTTGACTACCTCATTCGTGAGCTCCCATTGGGCTGCAAAAGAGCCATACTATAGATTGGGAGTCTCTATTGGCCTACTTTCTATAGGACCGTGATCTCCTATTGAGTTGCGGTTATCCCGATTGCTTGTAGTCAGGTTTGATAGCATCATCGGCATGCCACCATCTTAGATGTAGTAAATTCTTGTGTCTTATTTGCTTCTCTTGTGTTTATTTTCTTGTCTATCTTGCATATTCATTTACTGTACTTTTGGCTCGTACTTTTTTGTATCTTGTTACGTCCCGCTGAGGACCTGGTTTTGTTCTCCAGATTTAGCAGACGAGGAGTACCCGCAACTTTACGGACCGAAACCAGACGAGGGTACGATAGCAGTTGATGGCCCTGCTTCTACATAGTTACTTTCTAGCATGTTTTTAGTTATATTTTCTTATCTCTATCTTTCCATTTATCGGTAGTGGATTTGTCTTCACCCGACTTAGTATTATTTCTTGCTGGATATTCGACAGTATCTTTACTTTCAGCATTTATTCCAGTTTGCTATTTAGTTCATATAATGTTCTTATGGATGAGATCTAGATACTTAACGTTTATATATATTTTCGTAGATTCTTGGACTAGAGTTCACATTAGACAAATTATACATATTCGAGTCGGACATGAGTCTGCTTGAATACGTAGCTGGCCATTGCCACGTGTCTAGTCCATCGATATTTTGGGACTGGGGCGTGACACACTACATCCTGGAATGATCCTCGTAATCTATGAAGTGGCAGTTCGACTCCCCAAGGGTCAATTAGTGATCCTGCATGAATGAACCTAGGTTATATCAACCATCATCTTCCATGACCGGCCGTACGGAATCAAAGGGTCATGTCTTTCCTAGAAGCACCAAATACACGCGCCAAATTTGAACCACTTTTCATGCTTCTAATTCAAAGTATTTCGAATTTTGTTTCTGAGACAATTCAAAAACTTTGAAGAGGGGCTTTTAGAAGCATAAAAAGTATGCCTCAAACAGAGAATAAGTCCAGAGGAATGATGGCGTACTTTCCTTCAAAATATAATAGGCTCGGCAGGGTACAAGAAAAACCCTAGCATATACAATATACATTGCACAGTCGCGTACAAAGAAACAGTGGCGTACTATGTGTATGCATATTCCAAAAGCATACAAATGCCATTTAAATACAGTAAAAAGTTGATAGTTAACAAGCCTGACACAACAGTTGAGAAGATCAAGGCATTAAATGCAAAGAATTTTCTAGCACGCTGACCCAGGTTGTCGTTTTGTAACCAAGGTTGCTATCTCATTCCCAATATACTGCTAATGCTACTTTGCTATAGCAAGTTAAGAGTTCTACTTCAAATAGAGTACGTCGTCGATGCTATCTCTTTTGAATACGCCAACACGGATACTTTAGCAATAGTACGCCAATGGTTCTACCATTCACTGAGTATGCTAGTATGATTATCTCAACCTGAGTACGCCATTATGGCTATCTCAACCTAAGTATGCCGGTATGGCTATCTTCACCTGAGTATGCCAGTATGGCTATCTTAACCTTAGTACGGATGTATGGCTATCTTCACCTGAGTACGCCAGTATGACTATCTCAACCTGAGTACGCCAGTATAGTTATCTCAATATGAGTACGCCAGTATGGCTATCTTCTCCTGAGTACGCCAGTATGGCTATCTTCTTCCGAGTGCGTCAATATGGTTATCTTCTTCAGAGTACGCAGTATGATTATCTCAACTTTAGACTCTTCAATAAGTGCTAATGAATGGTTATGTTGATGTGTCATACATGTCATATCCTTCGTGGACGTGTACAAATAACTGCCATCGCGACCTGGGCCTTCCTCGCATAGGAAGCCACGTGTCATGTTATCAGTAATTGGTTCAATCACTATCCAGAACGTGGGTTGCATGCCCTCAAAATATATGTGTATAATAGCAAACAAAGTGAATATTGCCTATTTGTACTCACACTCTTCAGTAACTGTTCCTAGTGTTAGAAAATTATAAATATGAGATCGTTGCAGGGTCTTTTTTGACATAAAAGAACAAAGGGACAGACGCAGAAGCTTGTTGTGCCGTTGTTGCCAAGACTTTTCCACTGCTCAATTCTCTGAGTTATTCGTAACAAATTCTCGCATTTCTTCATCACCGTCGTGTGGTCCAAGGAGTAAAGTGATCGACCGTAGATCAGATCTCTATAGCTATACTTCTCCAGAATAATTGTACTTAGATTCTTGTTTAAGATCTCTTATACTCTTTTTTTAATAGTCTGTAACACAAAGTGTCGTATAAAATTTTGTTCATGGCAAACACCCCTAATTATTTAGCCAGCTGGATCCTGATGATTAGAGCATTGTATTCTGCCACATTATTGGAGCATGACTCCATAAGAGAATATAAACGGTGGATGACCAAGTTATTTGGAGAGATCAACACTACCCCCACTAATGCGATAATATTGCCCTTGGACACAGTTCTTGAAGCACCGTTGAAGAACATTCGCCAGATGGACACTTTCGTCATTGTGTTAGATTCTAAAACTTCATATAGAATATCGTCGTAGAGTTTTGACATTTCTAGCACTAGGTGTGCTAACAAGAAGTCAGCTAGTGCTTCACCTTTGATCACCTTTTGAGGGACGAAAACCATATCGTATGGCGAAAGCAGTATTGCCCATATGGCTAGGCGAGAGTTCAGTGCCCCTGACTTAGTCATGAGCAGTCTGAGAAATAATTTGATTTGTCGGTCCGGTCACATAGTGGTGCATCTTTTGAATGGAGAAGACCAAGGCAAGGCACTCTTTCTCGACAGGGTTGTACATGTACTCGGTACCGACCATCATTCTGCTGAGGTAGTAGACGACTTGTTCATGGCTTGTATCACTCTTTTAAGCTAGTAAAGCGCCAAGAGAATGATCCATTGCATGAACATAGAGTAAGAAAGGTTTTCCCATGAGTAGAGCCACCAACACCAGGGGATTCGTGAGATACTTCTTAATATCGTCGAACGCTCTCGCTGGCATCCTTCGGTCCAGACGAAGGAGACTTCCTTCTTCATTAGTTGGGTGAATAGCTGGCCACGTCCGAAGAGGTTCGATATGAAACTCCTGATGTATGCCAATCTTTCCTGAAGTCCACGAAGTTATTTAAGGTTCTTCGGAGGGTGCATATCAAGGATAGCCTTCGCCTTCTCAGGGTCTATGTGAATACCTTTTAAGGTTATAATGAAGCCCAAGAATTTGCTACTAGAAACTCCTAGGAAAGTCTTGGTTGGATTCATTTTGAGTTGATGCGCCCATATTAGTTTGAATACCGTCTTCAAATCATGGAGATGATCGACCCGAAAGTGTCTCTTGACAGCGATGTCATTAACATAATATTTTACTATTTTGTGCAGATGCTCATGAAAGATGGTGTTCATAGCTAGCTGGTATATCGCACCGATATTCTTCAGATTGAAGGATGCCACTGTGTAATAGTATACCCTAGTGGTATCCGGAATGATGTGTACTTCTCATCATCCGAAGATATCTTGATCTAGTTGTAGCCTGAGAATCCATTCATGAAGGACATACGCTTGAAGCCACAAGTGTTGTCGATCATTACCTCTGTGATTGGGAGAGAGAATTTATCCTTTGGGCATGCCGCATTTAAATCTCGAAAGTCTATGCAAACTTGGATTTTGTCGTTCTTCTTGATGACAGGAACGATATTAGCTACCTAGTCTAGATGCTGCTCCTCACGAATAAAGTTGCTTGCTATCAGCTTATTCACTTTTGCTTCGATGTCATCCATGACGTCCGGACGGAATCATCGTTGTTGTTGCTTCACTTGCTTAGCATTCGACAGGATGTTGATCTCACTACTAAAAATTACGGTATTAGCGACGTCCAATTAAATCGTCGCTAATATTAAAGACATCAGGGACTCCAAAGAATAACGTCGCTATAAGTCCTATTTGGCGACATATAGCGACATTTAGCGACGGTAATTCAGTTTTTTAAAAGAATAGTCGCTATAAGTTTATTTAAAGTTGCTAAACGTCGCTGAGTTATATGATTAGCGATGTTTAGCGACGTATTTAGCGACGTTTATATATTAAATATTTAGCGACGTATTTAGCGACGTCTATAACGTCGCTAAATATTTATATTAGCGACGTCATTAGCTAGCGTCGCTAAACGTCGCTAATTTATTTCATTATTTAGGGTTGACGAATTCCTTTTCTCCCATTTCCTTCGATCTCTCTCTCTCCCAGATTTTTAAACCCCCTTCCGTAGTGTTCGGCTCCCCTCCTCCCTCCGACGTCCCCTCCTCCATCCCGGTGCCCCACCTCGGCGACCCCCCTCCGGCTGGCGTCCCCTCCTCCCTCCGGCGTCCCCTCCTTCCCTCCTTCCTCCGGCGTCCTCCCTCCGGTGGCTCCTCCTCCCTCCGGCGTTCTCCTCTCTCCAGCTCCCCTCCTCCTCACTCGGTGAGATCTCTCTGTCTCCTTTCTCTGTCTCTCTCTCTCTAACAGGACACGATACGACACAACATGACACACACTAACCCTAACCCTAACCCTAACCCTAACCCTAACTCGAACACACACACACACACACACACACGTGTGCGCGTGCGGACATACTAACCCTAATACTGACACGGACACACCGACACACACAAACATAGACAAGCTGGATTGGTCCTGACCTATCTATCTATCTATCTATCTACCGGTCACGGGATAAAATCTGTAAAGTGGATCAATCGATATCATGGTTATAATCCGTGATTCTTTGTGTACAATGACCAATCTCTTAAATGATCCATCTTCTTCATTAATTAATTTCAGTCCATATCTAGCTAGCTAGCTTAATTGTTTGCTTGCTACACACTGTGAGTGAGATTGGCTGATGATGACTAATGATAATCATCAGCTTATTAGCAGCCTATCAGGAGCGAGCGAGCTCGAGCTCGCTCTCTACTAAGTCTATTTACTTTCATATTCATAGTATACAATTATTAGTAGTTGTATGTCGATTCTATTTCCAAAATCTATAATTTGGATTACAGACACGGAAATAACTCTTCAAAGCCGAGACACGATACGATATTGGCTTCTTCTATAACTTGTATCCAACATGGGCTGATGCTTCTTGTTGCACGAGCTGTTGCATTGGCTACTATAGACTGCTAAACCTGCTGTTAAAGGTTCTGCAGTGCACTGGCTCTGCTTCTACTTGCTGAGTTTACTTGCTGTTGTGCATCCTTCCTGCTGTGCACTGCACAGTGTTGCTGCACACTGATTCCTCATTGCTGCACTATGCAGTACAGCTAGCTGCTAGCATAGAGCTGGCACACTGCTCTCCCTTCACTACCAAATGATGCACACTGAAAACTGTGAACTGCTCTCCCTAGTAACCCGAGCTCACTTAATCACTCAAACAACCATATGCACACACACACATACAAAAGGAATTGTGTATCAAGTTAGAGCAGCTCTTAGCTTCCTCCAGAAAATCATACTGTGTTAAACGATTTATAGGACATATACTGTCATTTTTACAGAAGTATCTAGAAATGGATATGAATTACTATCTGTGTCATCGTTCGTGGATGTACAACCATCATCCTGATGATATGTGCGATGTGCGGGATAAATTCATTGAGGGTGTACACTAGTTCCTGCAGTTCGCCAAGGCGTTCCCTCAGTACATGGACGGTACCAAAAATAAGTGTCGTGTGTGAGATATCGCAACTTGAAATATCATCCAGAAGTGGAAGTCACATATCATTTGTACTCGAAGGGCTTCACGCCGAATTACTATCAGTGGACCGCGCACGGAGAACTTGTGTCTCTAGCATCGGAGTCGGAGCCTTATGTGGAGCCGTATATGGATGTCCACGACCACGCTGCTCACGACGACGAGTGGGTGAACATGGTTTTTGATGCGGCGAGGCCTAGTTTTAATCCGGACAATCATGATGCAGCTGAGAAGGCACCGAATGCCGATGCTGCAAAGTTTATGGAGTTGCTGGAGAATACAAGGACTCCATTATATCCTGGTTGTGAGGATCATTCACCATTGGAGGTGGTTACAAGATTGTTGAGCATCAAGTCCGATTTTAACATATCGCAAGAATGGTATAATCGACTGATCGATTTGATTATAGAGATCTTGCCCGAGGTTGCAAAGTTGCCTAAAGACTTCTACCGATCTAAGAGGATGGTGAGATCGCTCTGGATGAGATACGATAAAATTGATGCATGTCATAACGGTTGCATGTTGTACTACAAAGACGACAAGGATGAAGATGCGTGTATATTCTGTGGTGTTGATCGCTACAAGGCCACTGGTAGAGGAAAGTTTGTCGGTACAAGAAAGCCTACCGATTCGATGCACTACTTGCCTTTGATGCCGCGGTTACAGAGGTTGTTTATGGTTAAGGAGACTGCAGAAAATATAAGTTGGCACAGGCGGAAACAGATCGAAGGAGTATTGGATCATCCATCCGATGGAGAAACATGAAAGCACTTTCATCGAGAGTATCCAAATTTTGCTTCGTATTCGCGTAATGTCGGATTGGGGCTCTCCTCTGACGGTTTTACCCCATTCGGACTTTCGGGCTCCCAGTATTCATGTTGGCCTGTGATCGTCACTCCGTATAATTTACCGTCTTGGATGTGCATGAAGACTCCGTATATGTTCCTAACCATTATTATCCCGGGTCCGAACAATCCAAAGAGGAACATCGATGTGTATTTACATCCTTTCATAGATGAGTTGAATCAGTTGTGGAAAGTAGGTGCCAACACGTACGATATTTCTAGAAAGCAGAATTTTCAGATGAGGGCAGCACTTATGTGGACCATCAATTACTTTTCGGCCTATAAAATATTATCGGGATGGAGCACTCATGGTCGTCTCTTATGTCCGTATTGCATGGACCGTACTAAGGCTTTCCGTTTGAAACACGGAGGCAAACTGTGCTTCTTCGATTGTCATCGACAATTTCTGTCGAAGGATCATCCGTACCGGAGGAACAAGAATTCTTTTCGTGCGGGTGTTGTGGAGAAGGCCAATCCACCGCCAAGGTGGTCCGGATACACGATATGGGAATAGGTAAAAGTTTTACCAAGTGCTATCGAAGAGCCGGCTAAGGGGTACAAGTGTGACGGATTTGGTGGCACCCATAACTGGACGAAGAGGAGTATATTCTGGGATCTGCCATATTGGAGCACCAATCTGATCAGACATAACCTTGATGTCATGCATATCGAGAAGAATGTGTTTGATAACATAATTAATACTATAATGGAGGTAAAGGGGAAGACGAAAGACAATCCGAAGGCCAGGTTGGACTTTGAAGAAATATATAGACGTCCTGCGTTGCATTTGATAGAAGAGGGGAATCGAAAGTTAAAGCAGCCCAAGTCAGTTTTCTCACTGGAGAAAGAGGATAAAGGAAGACTTTGTAGGTGGATTCAGGGTCTAAAGTTTTCAGACGGGTACGGGTCAAACTTGAGAAGATGCATCGACCTCAAGGAGAATAAACTGACGGGTATGAAGAGCCACGATTGTCACGTATTCATGAAGAGGTTAATTTCGATTGTATTTTGAAAATTCTTACCGCATGTCGTTTGGGATCCATTGACAGAGCTTAGCATATTCTTCAGAGATCTTTGTTCTACTAAGTTGCTCGACGATCGTTTAGAAAAGCAAGAGAAGGATATTGCGATAACACTATGTAAGCTCGAGAAGGTGTTTCCTCCTGGATTCTTCGACTCTATGGAGAATTTTTCAATTCATCTTTCCTATGAGGCACGTGTTGGTGGTCCTGTCGGTTATTGGTAGACGTACCCCTTCGAGCGGCATCTGAATCACCTAAAGAGAAAGGTAAAAAATAAGGCACGGGTTGAGGGCTCTATTTGTGAAGCTTATGTTCTCGAGGAGATTACAAAATTTTGCTCGACGTATTTCAAACCTCATATTGGTACTAATAGAACGAGAGCTCCGAGAAACGACGACGGATATCAGGAATCTAATGATGCAATACTCAAAGTATTCAATGCGTCCAGAAAGCCTTCGGGAAAAATGAAGAAGAGATATTTGAATGACGACGAGCTAAGGGCTACACAGTTTTATATATTACTCAATTGCGACGAGGATAAAGTGGAGAAGCTAGAGGGGTAAGTAATTAATACGTCCACGTTTACATCATCTCAATGTAATAGTATAAGCTACTATTATGCTACTAATCAGCAGTTGCTTCATTGTTTTTCAGCACATATAATGATGAGTTGAGGTCGGTTAGACCTTACATAACAGACGAAGAAGTAGAACAAGAAATGAGATACCATTTTCCTTCTTGGTTGAGCGCATATATAAGGAGCTTGGTAATTATTTTTTATTTCTGCACTTGCAAAATAAATAACTTACTATCGCTACTTTGATATTTAGGTCGATCGTCTAATAACACCCGAGACTGGATCTATTAGCACTCTAGCCAAGGGACCAATTACTACTGTTAAAATATGGCCAAGTTTCTGTGTGAATGGGTTCAGGTTCAAGTCAACAAATGCTCCTATCAGAGACAGCTTTCTGGATCTTGATTTCACAAAAAATAGTTGTTTATGTATTAAATCTTTGAACTACAAAGATGTCGATCCAGGCAATGATTTCTTTGGAATCTTACAAGAGATTGTGGAGTTGACATATAATTATGGCACAGAATCTGCTAATATCGTGCTATTCAAGTGTGAATGGTTCGATCCGATTCAAGATCAAGATTGGAAAATTGACAAGCATGGCCTTGTGGATATAAACTACAAGCGTAGATATCAAGGCTACGATCCATTTGTCCTATCAAGTTAGGCTCAGCTCGTGTACTTCACAACTTATCCTAGACGGGGGACAGCGAGATCGGATTAGTGGGCAGTATGCAAGACTAAAGCTAGAAATACCTTTGACATTGACGAAATAGCTTATTAGGAGGACGAGCTACCCCTTGTAACAAATATTGTAGATGTGGACTCAACGGAAGTTACTCATTACACGAGTAATAATGTAGAAGATGTAGAATTATCCGAAGAGGAAGACGAAGACAAAGATGAAGTAGATGAGAGTGAAGACGAGGAAGAGGAAGAGGAGGACGAGGAAGGCGAACAAGATAAATTTTCTGAAGATGATTGAAAATAAAATATTTTGCCTGTAGAATGTACTATATTTTAACTATAGAATGTAGTATTTTGACGAATATATGTATTATATTTTGACTATAGAATGTATTATCCATTTAGACTTGTGACACCACTAGTTATTTACTTTATAATTCTATGAATTCTGTGAGATATGCATAACATTTCGACTGTAGAATGTACTATATATTTGTGTATATATTTGTGTATTTATTTATTCATCATATGTTGTTATCAGGTATGACAGGACAACGTGGAGGGTTCGGCAGGTCCTGAGGTAGACAGAGTGCTCCTCCGGTACTGCCTACTGTTGGTTTTGGATCCTCGTCGCCCAGTACTCCAGTATATCGATCAGTCACATCTCCGACTGCAACGACGTTACGTGGCATCACTCCTGGGACGAGTAGTTCCAGGCCTGATAGTACTCCCTCGTCTAGCGTTCCTCCTGTTGACGGAACAATGGAGACAGATGAGCATATGGAGGAGGTCGTGCCAACGTTGTCCCAACATCAGCTAGATCCTCCATACGTACCTCCGGAGGAGACGAGGACAGAGATTTGGGCCGACGGTACAAAGTAAGTCAATTAGATGGTTTAGCATCATATATATCATGTATTTATTTATTCATCATATATTGACTTTTTCGATGAAAATAATTATCTCTGTATAGATATCGTCCATCGTCGGTTCAGAGAGGCCTGGGCCTTTTTCTGAGGAACAACTATGGTGGCCCTTGGATCAACTACTCTGAAGCTCCGGAGAAGAGAAAGGCGTTCTGGTTTGCGCACTTCAAGGTAAAAGTATATTATATAAATCCTCTAATTTATGCATATTATATAACTTATTTGTGATTCTGACTTACTAAATTATTTATTATAGCAAACGTATTTCTATCCTCCGCACCGGGCCGAGTTGATCGAGCGGATGTTTCCTGCCGTTGCCGCCAAGCTTATCCGTGATGCTCTGGATGACCAGAAGGCTCATGATCGTGCTGGAAAATCTATCCAAGGTTGGATCACGCCTGAGTAGTGGACTACGATGAGGGCTAGATTCGACGATCCGAGGTACAAGGAAAGGTCTGAGAAGGCCAAGGCGGCTAGGCGAAATGCTGCAAAGTGGTGTGCTAGACGAAAATACTTATTTAAGCACTCAACTTTTAAAAAGATCTGGACCGTTAATTATGATCCAATGTATTAATTAAACACCCAAAACCTTCCGTCTTGACCAAAAAAAAACAGTATTAACATAAGTTCCAGTGGGGGAGTGGAAGGGATTACCCTAGTGGTAATGTGGCGGACCACCTTGGAGTAGACCAAGGTTCGAATTTTCCCTCCACCGGTTGGTTGACTATTATAGCCACGGGTGGAGCCTAGGTATATATCAAAAATACACACACACACACACACACACACACACACACACACACACACACACATATATATATATATATATATATATATATATATATATATATATATATATATATATATATATATATATATTCGAATGGGGATTCGAAACCAGGACCTACCTGTGGGTGTCCTCCCGCACTACCACTAGGATAGTGCCTTAGGGACAAAAGGAGTGTATATTTGCATATTATTTTTTTAGATGCCCGACGATACCCACGGGACTTTTGTGCACGCTACGTTGTATGTCATTTGGTCCCACTGCCCCACACCTCCCCCGCGGTTTGATCCCAAGGCCGTCCGCCTATCCAGAGAGGTTATACCTCTTCTCACTGACCACAAGAGCCAGTTGAGTTTGGTCAAATATTAAGGCTTATTTGTAATTTGATACCCTCAACTATCACCCTCAACTATCACTGTTTTTCAACTTGATACCTAAACTTTTTAATGAACAACTTGATACCCTGATTTTTTTTTTCGAAAAAATACCTCTACCCCCCCCCCCACCTCCCCCCCCCCCCCCCCTCGCTGCCCCCCATTATCGTTGTCGCTCACTGCGCATTGCTACTATCACTGTTTTTCAACTTGATACCTAAACTTTTTAATGAACAACTTGATGCCCTAAAAAAAATTTCCCGAAAATACCTCTACCCCTCTCCCCGCCTCCACCCCGCTACCCCTCTCCCCTCCTCCCGTGGCCCCCCTCGACTGCTCCCTATTGTCGTTGTCGCTCACTGCGCATCGCCGCAAAGAGAGGGTGGGGGGGGGGAATGGGTAGTTTTGGGATTTTGTGTGTGTGTGTGTGTGTGTGTTGTGTGTGTGTGTGTGTGTATGTGTATGAAGTTGAAACTATTCAATAGTTGATAGTATCAAGTTGTTGAGTAAAAAAGTTTAGAATATCAAGATGAAGAAAGATGAAGAACATGTATAGTTGAGGGTATCCAGTTGCAAATTAGCTTAGTTTTAATTATACTTCACAGCAATAATTGCAGACATTAAGAATGTAGAAGTTTCATTGTCTATGGATTGTGATGCAATTCCAGTCTTACCAAGAATGAGGTATCAATTTCACTTTGAGAGCATTTCAGTTTCATGGACTTAATTTTTCGAGGTCCAATTTCATTATAATATGCAGCAACTTACATCCTCTCTTATTTCCTACATATATCTCATCCTTTTATTTAATTATAAAGGTTTAATGTCATCAAGTAATCATCAACAACTCTCTCTGTTCCAATCATATCTTTCTGTTTCTCGGAACCACATCTATTTGCTTCACAGATCCAACTTCAATTATGTTCTACTCTTCAAAGCTCCAGCACCACAACTGTATACAGAAGAACTTTTCAAGTGAGAGACTGACACTTCAAAATCAGTGCCGTGTCGGTGTCGCATCTTGTTGACGTGTATACTAGACACAATACACAACACGGACACTCCAAAGTTTGTGTCATGTTTCGTGCAACATTTTAGACTAGGACGTTGTGAAGAAGTGATAGGAGATAATATTTTAGGTATTTCATTCATCATGATATTACATATATATGCATCCACATATCAACTTGAAACCTAAGTCACATGGCCAATCACCATAAATACAATTTAATCCCAATATCCCTCCCCCCCCTCCCTTCCAACCCCCCCCCCCCCCCCCCCCCCTCAAGTTGGAGCATGCAAGTCACAATTGCCCAACTTGCGCAAAAGAAACTCAAATTGCCGTTTGCTTAAAACTTTGGTGAAAACATCCGCCAGTTGCTCATCCGTTGGCACATGTGATGGACAAATAACTCCAGCATGAATATCATATCTCAAAAAATGACAATCCACATCAATGTGTTTTGTGCGTTCATAGAAAACTGGATTCTGCGCAAGATGTAAAACAGATTGACTATCACAAAACAAATCCATAGCACACGAATGTTACACCCCCAAGCTGCCAAGGCCTGAGTCTTCGGTACAATACGAAAGTAGTAGAGTTCGTCCCGGCGTTCACCGACGCCAATCAGGATCCTAAAACTAGGGTCATGTATCACGCACAAGTTTTTAGTGAATTGTACAACACAATTTATATCATCAAGAAGACGGGCCACAGAAATTAAATTGCAATGTAATTGAGGTACGAATAGAACATTCGTGAGAACTACGCCTGGTGCAAGAGCAACACGCCCGCAGCACGAGGCAACCATAGTCTGTCCGTCCGGGAGTCCAACCAGACGCTCCTCCATTGCCGTCACCCCCGACAATACATCCAAATTTTCTGTAACATGATTCGAAATGCTTGTATCAATAATCCAAGGTGCAATGGACTTATCCACCAAACGATCCTCCGGAGATTTGGCCGAAGAATTACCAAGCATAGAAATAAATTGTTGCCATTGGTCCGGAGTCAATCCCGGCACACCGTCGCCGTCTGCACCATCATCTGTCATCCGCGGTTGTGCAGCAATGAAGCCACATCATGCCACCGCCGCACGCACTTCCGCACCCCGTCCATGTCCACCACCATCTGCATGTTTGCTAAATCGGACATTGAGCGAATCCCACAGTGGTTTTGCCTCCTCAAAGTAGGGTATTGTCTTCTTCACCGAAGCGTCGATAGTATGCAAAATTTACTACACAAGCATCGATTGGACGCAATACCAATCCTCCAATTGATCCTTCTCCGAAGATTTATTGATAGACCCATCAACAAACCCAAATTTTCATCGAGCCCGTAGAGAAAGCCGAATAGATCTCAACCATTCCTCATAATTCTCCCCACGAAATACCGCTTTCGTAATTGTATTACCCGGATTGTCATTAGAACCAAGGTAATATGGGAATGTGGGATTGATCTGCGATGCCGCTGGCGTAGAAGTCTTGTCGCCACCGCTCGTCATGTTACCGTCGCCGCTCGACATATCGCCACCGCCGTCGCTCGAAGAAAACGTGCCCCATCTGTCAGGCTCTGATACCATGTGAAGAAGTGATAGGAGATAATATTCTAGGTATTTCATTCATCATGATATTACATATATATACATCCACATATTAACTTGGGGCCTAAATCACATGGTCAATCACCATAAATACAATTTAATCCCAATAGGAGGAATTACTTACAGTCAGAATCACTAGTGATCCATTGCCCTGCTTTATTGCATTTGCTCTTGGGGTTTCCTAGTGAACTTGCGATACTATCTGCAGTCTGGAGTGTACTACATTTTCTGGGGATATTGTTGCTCCACATTCTATCCCTTCCGGATGGCATAGGAATCGACATTGGCAAGAAAGCAGAAGAAGAAGAAGAAGAAGAAGAAGTTGAGCAGCTGCCCAAATCCATCTATAGCTGATTTCACGAGAACTTGCACTTGTATCATCAAGAGGGTCTTTAGGAGCCATTTTGTTCCGAAAGTACAAAACCTTCAAAGACAAAAGGACACTTAGAATTCAATACAATTACAAAAAATTTGATACTTAAACCTACTTTGACTAAAAAAAAAATCCAAATAGGAACTCAAAATAAGAACTTGTAATATCGTCATGATACATGGATTTATTTTTGTGTTCAGATCTTTGAAAGTATATTTACTTTTTTGCTTAGGTCCTTAAAAAAATCAAGATATGAGATATATGTAATACAACTATTTTTTTAATGTCAACTTTTAAAAATTAGTAAACTGTTACACTAGGATTTTTGACAAGATATGGCACTAATATTAGTGTATGTGGAAAATACACCGCATATAGTCTAGGAAGCACGGAATCTAATAATATTTTACAATACTAACACATATTTCTTGCAGTAATTGGAATCGAACTTTACCATGAATGTTGACCCTTTAATATTGAGACTTGACGACAGTAATCCCTTTAGCAATCTCAATTCCTGAGCAACATTCCATGTACAAAATAATTCTATTAGCCATTTATTATTTATTTAGATAGTATGTAATCAAGCACAAAATTTGAGAAATGAGACTTTATTGCTTTTAGCAAAAGATACTAACAAGTAACAAATACATCAGAATCATATTTAAAACAAAAACAAAAAATAAATCATGCCAACAATACGCATAAAAAATTACAAAACGGCCCGTGGCCATAATTGTATTGTCACGACCTCTATTGTCATAGCCCATGGCCAAAACAGTAGTGTGGACCATCACATAGATTCGACCCGAAGAGAGATCAGACTAACATGCAGGAGGAACATATTTTAAGGTGTCATGCTAATGCTTAATGCTGTTTTAATTGATGCACTCGTGTACAATTAACCTCTTTTCAACATAATATGTGAAGAAATGGCTTGTGAATACACCATAAAAAGGAAAGGAAGAAAATCATAAACCATGATAAAATTTATGAAAATAAAACCTTAGCTCTGAATTACAGGCACATGATTCCCTCAAATAGAATCCCACAAGACCCGTGCCATAAGTGTTGGAAAAAACAAGACATTTTTTGTCTTTGTGATGAGATAAAATAAAATGAAAGAGAAGAAAAGTTAAGAGAACACACACAAGATTTACCGAGGTTCAGGTCAATTTGAGCCTACGTCCTCCGTCCGTCCCTTTTTCACCGTTTTCACTATAATCAAATGAAAGATTACAAGAGCCTTCTCTCAAGTTGGTACAACTTAACTTGAGGATCACTTTCTCTCACAAACTCACTTGAGGTGGATTACAAGTGTGAGGATTACAAGTTGTGTATTGTTCTCCTTGTTACTTGTTGTGTTCAACCTCCACCATCTCCCCTCTATTTATAGGGAGGATATATCTCTTAGGTACATCACATTCGTTGCATGGAGAAGTCCAAAGGGAAGATTCGTTCCTTCTCCCAAGATTCCTTCATCTATCATCAATGTTACATGCAAGCTGAATGCATGCAGAAAATGAATAGATAGGCTACTTCAGATAGTCATAACTTCTTCAATACACCTCTAAATGACTTGATTCAAAGCCTGGACGAAAGAGAAAACTTTTCTCAACAACTTTTGTATTGAAGCTGAGCCAAATAATAATTGCAACAGCTTCGAAATAGCCTCTCAAAACTGAATCTTGTTACAGAAATTGTATCCAGAAAAATGGTTAAGTACTTGGCCGAACCCAACCATGGGTGACCGATTTCCATGGATCAAATCCATGGAAATTCATCATGGGGATGGACCCCGTTCCCATCAATCTCCCCCTCCATCCTCATGAGGAGAAAGTTCTCAAACAGTAGTCATACCTGCCTTCCTACGGCAGAAGTTATGCTTCTCTTTTGGTAGAGGCTTCATCATCATGTCAGACGGATTTTGTCTTGTATCAATCTTCTTAATATGCATCAAGCGATTCTCCAAAGCATCTCGAATCCAGTGATGACGTACATAGATGTGCTTTGTCCTTTAGTGATATGTAGCATTTTTTACTCAAGTCAATGGCGCTCTGATTGTCACAATATAGAGTGTACTTCTCTTACTTGAGAGAGAACTCATTTAGGAAATTCTTCATCCATAAGAGCTCTTTGCTGGCTTCTATAGCAGCAATATAGTCAGCTTCTGTGGTGGATAGAGCGATACACTTTTGCAGCTTTGATTGCCATGATACGGCTCCCCTGCAAAGGTAAACAAGTATCATGATGTGGACTTTCTCTTGTCCAAGTCACCTGCCATGTCAGAATCAGTGTAACCTTCCAAGATAGGTTTTCCATCTCCAAAACATAAAGAATATATAGAGGTTCCACTAAGATATCTTAGGATCCACTTTATTGCTTCCCAATATGCTTTACCAGGATTGGAAAAAAATGACTTACCACTCCAACTGCATGTGCTATGTCGGGTCTTGTACAAACCATTGAGTACATTAAACTTATGACGACCGAGGCAAATAAAATGCTCTTCATCTCCTTCTCACTTGAAGGGCTTTGTTGTACACTTAGCTTAAAATGAGGTGCTAGTGGTGTGCTGAATGGCTTAGAGTTCACCATATTGAACCTCTCCAGAACACGTTCAATGTATCTTTCTTGTGATAGCCACAACTTTCTCGCACTTCTGTCCCGAGAGATCTTCATTCCCAATATATGTTGTGTTGTTCCTAAGTCCTTCATATCAAAGGACTTGCTTAACTCTTTCTTCAACCTGTCAATCTTAGACATATCTTTTCCAACAACAAGCATATCATCAACATATAGAGAGAGAATAATGAAATCATTATCAGAGAACTTCTAGACATAAACACAATGATGCAGATGTTCTTTTGTACCCATGGTCAAGCATAAAAGAATCAAACATTTTATACCACTGTCGCGGTGCCTGCTTGAGCCCGTACAAGCTCTTCTTCAATTTGTAAACCAAGTGTTCCTTATCCTTTACCTTGAAACCCTCTGGCTGCTCCATATAAATTTCTTCCGCCAAATCACCATGGAGAAATGGAGTCTTCACATTTAGCTGCTCAACTTCAAGATCTTGGGAAGCAACAAGACCAAGAATAACGCGAATAGAAGACATCTTCACAACAGGAGAAAATATTTCTTCATAGTCAATACCTTGCTTCTGACTGAAACCTTTCACCATGAGGCGAGCTTTGTACTTGACTTGGCCATTTCCTTCATTCTTGATTTTGAACACCCATTTGTTCTTCAAGGATTTTATATTCTTTGGTAGCTTCACCAGGTCATAAATGTGGTTCTTATGCAAAGAATCCATCTCCTCTTGTATAGCTTTCTTCCACTTGGCATGATCTTCATTGACTTGTGCTTCATGAAAACTTTCTGGTTCACCTGCATCTGTCACCATAGTACATTCTGAAGTAGGATATCTAGTTGAGGGTTTTCGTTACCTCTCCGACCGTCTCAACTGAGGTGTTGGTGGTTAATCCATATGCGGCGGTTCTGCATGTTCATGCTCCCCCTGATCAGAACCTGGAAAACCTGTAATTTTTTCTTCCTGCACATCTTAAAAATTATTATTTTCTGGCATAAGAGAAGGAATAACAATAGGCGTGGAGATTGGAAATAGGACAATGTGAGTATTTTGTGGCTCTTCTTCTTTTTCAAAATTAGCAAGTGTTTTATCTTCACAAAATACAACATCTCTGCTCCTTACAATTTTCTTGTTTATAGGATCCCACAACCTATATCCAAATTTATCATTTACATATCCTAAGAAGATGAATGTAATGGCTTTGTCATCAAGTTTTGTTCTTTTCTCCTTAGGTACATGCACAAATACCTTGCACCCGAATACACGCAAGTGGGAATAGAAAATATTCTTTCTACTCTAAACCCTTTCAGGAATATCTTCATCCAAAGGAACTGAGGGGAGCAAGTTTATCAAGTAGCAGGCTGTTCGTACTGCCTCTTCCCAAAATATTTTTGGTAATTTTGCTAAGGATAGCATACTTCTTATCCTTTCCACAATTGTGCGGTTCATTCTTTCTGCAACTCTATTATGTTGTGGTGTGTGTAGGTCAGTCTTTTGTTGTCTAATGCCATATTTAGAACAATAATCTCCAAACATCCTTGAAGTATACTCACCACCATTATCCGTGTGAATACACTTCAAGAGCTTTTCGGTTTCTCTTTCTACTTTGGTATGGAAGTCTTTGAAAACTTCAAAGATTTGATCTTTGGCTTTTATGACACACTACTAGAATAAGCGGGATTGTAGAAGCATGAAAAAATATGCTGGGAAATTATACGCGTAAAACCCCCAACATACATGAAGCACGCGTAAAACAAAAGCTTCAGCGCTGTGTGGCGTAAAACATGACTTCAGAGCTGCCTGCGTAAAACAGCGCTTCAAGATTGTTTTGGCGTAAAAGGTTGCTACACCTCCCTCCGGCGTAAACTATGTCTGCTTTTAATACAGCGTGAAGTTGTATGAGGAACTCTTCGTATTCCTCGAATGAACCTGTCAGACAGAACAGTGAACCTAACTCCTGACAAAGAGTACTGCACGACGATCGAGAGGACGGCTGTAATGATGATTCTGCACAGAGGCCCAGGTTGTCGTTTAGTGGCATATCCTTGATACAAGTCATTTTTACGCACTCAAAGAACACGCTGCCTATTTTACACAGACAAAAATAAGCCTTTACGCTCAAGATAAGACGAAATCAGACGTCACGTCAAAAGCTGTTCTTCGTACAGAACTCGAGGCATATCTCTGCAATTAATGCGCGAGATGGGGGTAGATCTCTGCATTTAATGCATGAGATTTTGTTCTATTTTTAATGATTGGAGAGCTAAAACTAGGGTTAATACGCTCACATCACTATCCCTGTATGTTACGCCAACCAGACTATTTTCAACTATAGGAGTACGTCATATGCTATCTCCTCGAAATACGCCAACTCTGGCTATATTTGCAAAGGTACGTGATAAGGATATTTGGCCCAGAATACGCTCGAGACCTCAGTCAATGAAGGATAATTGGCTATCTTTATGCTGGTTACCTATTATGCAACTACTTGGCTTTTACGCCAACAAGACAGCTACTTGGCTTTTACGCCAACAGAACAGCTACTTGGCTTTTACGCCAATAAGACAGGTATTTGGCTTTTACGCCAACGAGATAGTTATTTGGCTTTTATGCCAAACCATCTCTACGCGAGGGGCAGTTACCTACGTAGCTTGCATGCAGTGATCTTCGATGAGCGATTATACGCATTACCTCATAATGGGACACGCGTCACACGCGGATTCAGGAGATCATTCAGACGTGGGTAGCAGTTATTATAATCGCCGCGTAAAAGGTGCAACTCTCTCTACTAATTGGCTTCTACGTCGACTGGACAGTTACTGTGACTAAGCTCTATAAATAGAGACCTCGGGTCACAGGAGATCAGGTCGTAATCAAGTAAGATTGGATAGAGAGAACCCTATCATATTTTAAATTTTGAGGACGAAATTCTTATAAGTTGGGTAGATTGTAAGCTCCTGATTTTTTCAAAAATATTAAAATTTGATTTTTCGTAATTTTCTAGAATTTTCTGAGAATTTTTTGTAATTAAAATCAGGGTTTTTAAATATTAAATGATTTTTATAGATAATAAACAATATTAAAATATTATAAAAATAATATTTTTTGGTGTAAAATGAAAAACTGGACTTAGGGTAATTTTTTTGGAATTTATTGGGCCCCGGACCTATTTTAAAACACCTAAAAACTATTTTTATTTATTTAATTAACTGATTTATTATTATTATTATTATTATTATTATTTCTGAAACCGGCCCAGCCCATTTCGGCCCGCAGCCCCCAGCCCGGCCCATCAGCCATCCGGGTCGGGTCGGGTCGGTTAGACCCGACCCGCCTGCCCGACCCGACTGCCCAGCCAGCCCACGACCCTGTCCCCCCCGCGTGGCCGCGTCTTCCGCCGCCTCCGGCGGCCAGCCCCCATGACTCCCCGCATCCTCCGCGGCCGGCCACGCCGCCACGATCCCCTCTCCCTCCGCCATCTCCGGCTGAACCAGCGCCCCCTTCAGCCTATAAATCTCCCCCACCGAAACCCCCCGGCCACCACGAACCCCCACCGGACTTCCCGCCACCGCCTTCCCCAGCCGCTGCCAGCGCCACCCGTCCACCGCCTCGCCTCGCCGTGCTGCCCCGGCCCTCTCCTCCACCTTTCTCTCTCCCCCAGCGGCCGATCCAGCTCCGCAGCTCTCCCAGCCGCCCCGAGCCGGCCGCCGTGCCTCCGCCGTGCCTCCGCCCAGCTCGCCTCGGCTTTTCCGGCCGCCTCCGGCCAGCACCGCCCAGTCTCAGCCCTCCTCCGGCCGGTCCTCCGCCTGAAGTCCAGAAACCCTATCCCTAATTCCCAAATCGTGTCGACACGTGTCGGACACGACACGGACACGAGAAATCCTAATTTCTCGAGCCCGGTTCAGGTACGTGTAACTTTCTCCTTGCTGCCCCATTTTCAATTCCGTAAATTGCGTTGCGAAGCCTGTATGACCCTCTCGGTGTCCGGATAAACCGCTCGGGGCATCGCGTCCTGTGGTGATCAAACACCGCGATCCAAAAATAGGAAAAACCAGACCCCGATTCATCCCGGAACTGGGTACGCCCCGCCAAACGGGACCACTTGGACGTGCGCGGTCTTCACAGATATGTGCGCATCGTTGATATGGACGTATGGGATATCGCAGAAGTCGATTCGGGTGTGCGTGCACACCGGGATCAACGCGTATCCGCGGACACCGCCCCGTATCCGCCTTTCCTGAATCAAGCCCTAACTTTCTGTACACACGTCGGATCGAAACGAAACTTGCGCCATCGGACTCGTAGCAATACGCTGGTCCTGTGGGTCAAGTTTGGTTTAATTCTGAGAACGTTGACGAAATCGCGTGTCGTGGGCCCCACAGGCCCCGCTCGACGGGCGATTTTGTGATCGGCTCATCGGAATCCAATTCTGGAAGTTCCGTTGGGTTCGTATCAGCGTTCCTGACCTGTTGACACTAAGTTTGGTGAATTTGGAGACCGTTGACCCTGGCACATTTTTCGGTGCAAAGCGGGCCCACATGCGGACCCCGTTTTGACCCGAAATTACCGTTTTGCCCTTGTCTCCAAATTGGACCCAAGGACAGGCGTTTCTAGCTATTTAATATCTTATGAGCATGATGGTAATGTTTATTTCAGCATCTGGACTCATCTCTGGAAATTTTCCCGAGACATAACTGTAATTGGATCCAAACAACAGGCAAGTACCTGCACTTCAAGTTTGATCTTCATATTGTGATAATTAGTTCCTTGCTTTACTGGTACCATTGGATGTTTACACGTAGTGTTAGAATCTAGATTTCATGTCTTGAATGTTGGAATTCATGTCTTGCTTTTCGTGTCGGGTGGGAGAATACTAGGAGGCATGTAGTTTGCCCTTCCCCCTATTGTTTAATAGCTGTTGGTACAAGACTGTCCATCAGCCGGATCTCGATTATATTATTTAATAGCCGTCTATGACGGCCGAATTAGCCTTATAAACCCCTACATGCCAACTATGTATTCTAAAATAAACACAAGTTCACACACATAGCTTCTTGTCTTGTTATAGTTCTTGTTGGCTGTTGTAGTTTCATTTCCTGTCTCATATTAGTCCTGCTTCCTCATATTCCTGTTTATAGCATTAACTCTTAGCATTGTTGTTTCTTGTATGCATATTCTCAATATGATACTCAGTCAGTTTCTTTTCTAATTGTCATATATATTTAGTTTAATCTTGTTGTGCATTGTGTACTTTGCTCCTTTCCTGACTGGATCCGTTGATTTAGGCAATGATGAGGACCTTGCCCCTACCTATTATGGCCCCTATGAGGGAACAGATGACATTTATGAGGAGCCAGTTCCTACACAGGAGACTACTTCTGCAGAGTAGTTAGCAGTAGCTATTTTATTTATGCTCTTTATCTTAGTATTCGGGTTTGTCCCCGATTTCATTCTGGATTCTGTATTAAACATTTGATCTGTTGTCACATTTATTTCATTTGAAATCTCAGCATTCTTTCCTGTTATTGTCTTGCCTATTTCATTATTTGTGAATGAGCTAGATTAGTTAACTGTGGATATGACCTAGACAGCGTACTACCGCCGACTCTGCGGCGTAGGCTGGACGTACCCACGCACTCGTGCCCGAATTTCCGGGTGCGGGTCGTGACAACAGAATATCAGGTCGGAGAGAAGGCGGTAAAAATCAGAGAGAGAGAATACATACAGAGAGTGTTGATTGACAACTTTGGCAACAAGAGTTCAATCCCTCCTGCAATCTTTGAAGCTTCTTCTTCTTCAACAATACTTCTTCATCATCGTGTGGTCCAAGGGACAAAGTGATCGACCGCAGATCAGACTCCTATAGCAATATTTTCCCAGAATTTTTTTTTGTACTTAACATCCTCGTATAGGATTAATTGTACTCTTTTTTCTTGTTTGTAAACAAAGAAAGGATTTCATATAAACCTAGTTTCTTTCTTCTGTTTATCATCAAACACAAGATGGCGACTCTGCTGGGGACTACTTTCTCATCTGATGAGAAAGCCATTGCTCAACACGATGCTTGTCACGCCCCAGTCCCAAAATGTCAGGAACTAGGCCACGTGTCACTGGCCAGCTGACACGTCACTAAGGGCTTAATCCACTTTGATGGACCCAAAGGGACGTGCTACGCTGTCCTAAAATACTACAAGTATAGAACAGGTAAAACTATCTCATCCACAACAAAATATCAGAAAAGCAAGTGCTGAAATATATATATATAACTGAATCTGATACAGTACACAACTGGTGAGAATACAAGCCTACTACAAATACTGATAATAGCGCAGAAAAATCAGATAGACTAAGCAATGTCTATCTGATCAAAACATCTCCATCTCTAGGTAGCAGCATCTAGGGTCAAGCCTACTCTGAGGGTGTCTCCTCGAGCTCCTTCTCGGTAGCACATCTGGCCTCCTGATCAGGCCCGTACACTGTGGGGTAGAAAGCCTCATCTAGATCTGGCAAGGAACCAGGTCCTCAGTGGAACGTAACAAGATACAGAAAAATGACATGCCATGTAATGTAAATACTGAATAAAGAAATAAAATAAATACAGGGTGCTAACCATACTAAGTGAAAATGCAAGTAAAGATCCAGTAGTACGCATGGGAATGTGTGGCTAGACATACGCTGACGTAATTCACCAATCGTGGCGACTGGCTAGTATAGGTGTCGTATGCCCCCGACTCAGGGAACTCTGCAATCGACCATCTCTGATACAAAGGTATAAAATATTATTGGAGGGGTGTCCCATACGTTTACCAGTTATCTTTCCCATCCCAATGAAACTAAATGTCAAGTTGTATTTTCTTCCTGAATTATTCTAATCCGTGATGCGGGTCACACGTACTGGTAGCTAATCAAATACGCAGCTCACATCCATATATGTAATGCAACCATGTTGCGTGTTTCCGTGATAGGGTCTAGGAGAATATTATGATATTCTCTCGGATGTTGGTGAGTCTGTAATATCAAGTCAACATAACAGTTGACTGTACCCAAGGCAGTCTCAGGTGATCATGGTATATAAATTTCAGAACAAAGTAGATATCAACAATTTAATTTAAATAATAACTTGGCAAGGTATACTTGCCTACTCCCTGGTAATGTTGATAACCTGATTTCACAGTCAGGTTTGAGATTGCTGGTGACAGGGGGTCACTGGCTGTGCTGAAGTTGGTTTCTATTAAAATAGATAGGTTCGTGAATATCGTAGTTGTAATATAAAGCATATATATATACACATATATAATATAGATATATATATAGTAGGTATATATATAGATATATCAGTATGTATAGTATATAAAGAACAGATAAAAGCAGGCATAAATATATAGTAGCAGGGTATATCCACTGCTATAGATAATATAGTATTTATCAGGGTGTATCCTCTGATATATAATAATAAATAAATGAAATGACAGAGCAGAAATTAAATACATATATATTCAGGGTATATCCACTGATAGATATATAGGTAAATTGAAAAGACAGTGCAGAATTTAAATATGTATATAGATATATTTATATATAAATATATAAGAAATAAAAGACAATGCAGGAATTAAATACATATATATAGGTACTGTATTATCCAGTACAATATATTATATATATAATATATAGATAATGACATTGCAGAAATGTAAATTTTCATATCTATAATAAGCTGTATTATCCAGCTGGTATTAAATATATATACATATAGATAATATATATATATATATATATAGATATATATATATCATAGGTTCAGGAAATTAATGCAGAAAAATAAATAAAAGAAAAATATGCATAGTATACATATATACATTATACTAGTAATATGTTATATATATATGATATATAACATATTATTCATACTATAAATATATGTATATATACTATAGATATATATATAATAATACATAATAGTATATAGTAAATATACATATTCATATATACATATATAATATAATGATAGGTATATATATACATATATTTAGTATATATATATAATACTAGTATATACAGTATTATTATACTGTATAATAGCATTTATATATTATAGAATAATATATATATATAGATATACATATATACATTTAAATATACATATATATATACATATATATATACATATATATACATATACATATACATATACAAATATATATATAAATACATATATATATAAATACATATATATATATAGGGTTTAGGGTTTACCTACTGGCAGGTGGGCCCTAGGGATTGCCGACGGCGGGTGGACGGCGGCGGAGCTGGCCGGAGGCTGCCGGAGGAAGGAGAACAGCAACAGCAGCTGTTAACAGCAACGGCAGCAGCAGCAGCTTGTGCAGGGGATGGCCGGCGGAGGAGCGGCGTAGGTGGCCGGGCAGGCGGCGGGTTTGGGAGAGGGGAGGGTGGCGGTCAGGTTGGTGGTGATGGCGGAGGTCCACGACGGCGGTGGCGGTGGCTGGAGGCCGTCGGAGGGAGGAGTAGCAGCAGTTAGGATTAGGGGGTGGTGGCTACTGCGGGGGCTAGGGCGGCCGGAGGCGGCGTCGTGGGGGGGTGAGGTGGTGGTGGTAGGTAGGGGAGGTCGGGGCGAGTTGAATGGAGATGGTGGCGGTGGTCGGCGATGGCCGGAGGCGTCGGGGGAGGTGGCTCGGGTGGTGGTGGCTGTGGGTAGCAGTGAGGGAGTGGGGGTTTGTGGAGGCTGTGGCCGGCGGAGCAGGGTGGCTCAGGCGGCGGGGCTTGGCCGGAGGAGAGAGGGGAGGGTGGCGAAGGGTTCGGCGGTGGTCCGGTGGGCGGAGGGTGGCGGTGGTGGTGGTGGGATGGGTTTGAATGGAGGGGGAGGGTCGGGTTTTATAGGGGTTGGGGTGGATGGCAAAGTTGTAAATACTTTGAAGTTCAGGGGTAAATGGGTAATTTGGTATTTTGGGATATTTTTGGCTGGATTTCTCTGGATTTCTGGGTGGGTCCCACACACCTATGGTCTAGCCAATAGGATTAGGCCACCTAGTATGCAATTTTGCATAAAAACCCTAACTTTTCAATAATTGCATAAATGCATAAAATTTGTATTTTGCGTAATTTCTCAATTTACCAAATTTCAGATACTGGTTTCCCGTAATTCTGAATTGTACAAAAATGAGGGAAATAGCTGGAGAAAATGTTTTAGACAGTATAGGGTGAGTCTGGGTAGATGCAGGGTCTGATATTTGCAGGTGATACAGTCATCGTATTTATTATTTAATAAATACTGCGCACGGTGTTCACTAATTATTTAGAGGTTATTAGGGTCATAATTTTTCTACGGTGTCAATACGATAATTGTAATATAATTAGAGTAGAATATTATCGTATTTTTGGTTGGGCAATCAGGTGCCTACTGGTCCTCAAATCTCTAAGGGTACAGAGATGGATAAAGAGCAGAAAATTAAATAGGAAATAATTACATACGTTTGTAACGATATTTGTGCGACTAAAACGAAGCACCAGATGAGGTTTCTGGAAGTTGCTAAAAATACAAAAAAAGTAGTCTAGCAAGTCTAGGGCAGGGATGTGAAATTTGTTTAGGGTTAACAGCTAGTGTGATGCCCTAATTAATTGTGTAATAAACAAGTGCACAATCAATAGTTTATATAATAAATAAAATTTTAAAAAGTTGTCATAATTCTAATTAGTCTAAACTAATCCTAATTTACTGAAATCTGATCGAGGGAGTTTACAATCTACCCTCCTTAGAATATTTTGTCCTCGAAATAAAAATAACCATATAATGAGAATGAAGAATTATTAAGGACATAAGATGATTAAGAAAGATTTGGTTTGAAATATTGGACATACCCTGGTTTGGAAATAGGTGGGGATAACGCTGACGAATATCCTCTTCTCGTTTCCAGGTGGATTCACCTGGTGCATGATGTCTCCATGCAACACGAACGAGAGGAATAGTCTGGCCTCGCAACACTTTCTCGCTACGGTCCAGAATCTCTACAGGCTCCTCCTGATATGATAAACTTGGCCCGATGGTGATCTCTGAATAGTCTAGCACATGACTCGGGTCTGGAATGTACCTCCTCAGCTGAGATACGTGGAAGACGTCATGTACTCCCTCCAAAGTCTGAGGTAGAGCTAGTCTGTAAGCAACTTCTCCGACGCGATCTAGCACATCGAAGGGTCCAATGTATCTTGGACTTAGCTTCCCTCTTCCTCCAAATCTGATAGTTCCTCTAGTAGGTGAGATCTTTAAGAACACATGCTCCCCTACTTGGAACTCTAGAGGTCGGCGATGAATGTTGGCCCAGTGCTTCTGCCTGTCTTGTGCAGCTCGTAGGTGTCCCTGGATCTTCTTTACTTTCTCCACCGTACGAATAATCAGTTCTGGTCCCAAGATCTGTCTCTCGCCAATATCGCTCCAGCATACTGGGGAACGACATTTCCTTCCATACAAAGCTTCAAAGGGAGCCATTTGAATGCTCGCTTGATAGCTGTTGTTGTAGGAAAATTCCACCAGGTGTAGATGATCTTCCCATGATCCGCTGAAATCAAGCATGCAGGCTCTCAGCATATCTTCGAGTGTCTGGATGGTGCGTTCTGATTGGCCATCTGTTTATGGGTGATACGAGGTGCTGAACTTGAGGCGGGTACCAAGACTTTCTTGCATACTTCGCCAAAAGTAAGATGTAAATCTCGTATCTCTGTCAGATACTATGCTGACTGGTACTCCATGCAGACGCACTATCTCCTTCATGTACATGTCTGCCAAGACTTCTGTAGATTGTCCAACTCTAAAAGGTAGGAAATGAGCAGCCTTTGTGAGTCTATCTATGATTATCCATACAGCATTACGACCACTAGGACTTCTTGGGAAGCCCGTAACAAAGTCCATCGTAATGTGTTCCCATTTCCACTCAGGTATTGGGAGGGGTTGAAGTAGACCGGCAGATCTCTGATGCTCAGCCTTGACTTGCTGACACACCAGACATTTGGCCACAAAGCGTGCTATCTCCCGCTTTATTCCATGCCACCAGTAATATTGTCGCAGATCTCTGTACATCTTTGTGCCTCCTGGATGTATAGAGTATGTTGAGCTATGAGCTTCTGACATCAGCTCATTACGAAGTTCTCCATTTGGAACATAAAGACGATCACCACATCTTAGAGTCCCATCTTCGTGTATGCGACATCCTGTCTGAATTCCAGCCTCTGTTCTTTGTCGAAGCCTCTAAAATCTTGCATTTGTTGGTAGAGCAGCTTTGATTCTTTCTACCAAAGTTGATTGCAGCTGATAGTTTGATAATTGGCCGTCAAGTCCTGGCATAATGACCTCTATTCCCAAATTTTCTAGATCTCTCAGAAGACCTGGTTGGGTGATCATAAAGAATGCCGAGGGTCTTCTGCTTAGAGCATCTGCCACCATATTAGCTTTCCCTGGATGGTACTGTAGATCAATTTCGAAATCCGCCATCACTTCGAGCCATCGTCTTTGTCTCAGATTTAGGTCCTTCTGGGTGTAGACATACTTTAAACTTTTATGATCGGTGAATATCTCCACTCTTTTGCCATATAGATAGTGTCTCCATAGCTTCAGGGCGAAGATGACTGCGGCAAGCTCCAGATCGTGAGTGGGGTAATTCTTCTCATGAGTCCTCAACTGTCTTGAGGCATAAGCTACAACCTTCCCATGTTGCATTAAGACACAACCAAATCCTTTTCCGGATGCATCGCTATATATGATGAAACCTCCGGATCCAGATGGTATAGTCAAAATGGGAGCTGTAGTCAGACGCTTCTTCAAGTCATCAAAAGCTGTCTGGCAATCTTCAGTCCATATGAACTCCTGCTCCTTGCGAGTAAGACGGGTAATCGGCTCCGCGATTTTTGCAAAGTTTTCTACGAACCTCCGGTAATATCCGGCAAGTCCTAGAAAGCTCCTCACCTCTGAGACGTTGGTCGGGGTTGGCCACGTCTCAACAGATGAGATCTTTGCTGGGTCTACCGAGATGCCTTCTCCTGTGATAACGTGTCCAAGAAATGAGATACGGTCCAGGAAGAATTCACACTTGCTCATCTTAGCATAAAGGCTCTCCCGTCTCAGCGTCTCTAATACCAACCTTAAGTGCTCTTCATGCTCCTCGTGGCTTTTTGAATACACCAGAATGTCGTCGATGAAGACTACCACGAACTGGTCCAGATATTGGTAGAAGACTCTGTTCATCAGGTTCATGAATACGGCAGGTGCATTAGTTAGTCCAAAAGGCATCACCAGGAACTCGTAATGACCATAACGAGTCCTGAATGCTGTTTTTGGAATATCTTCCCTGCGTACCTTAACCTGATGATAACCTGATCTCAAGTCTATCTTCGAGAATACCACGGCTCCTGTTAGTTGATCGAACAGGTCATCAATTCTCGGCAAGGGGTACTTGTTTTTGATTGTCAGAGCGTTGAGGGCTCTGTAATCAATGCACATGCGATATGTTCCGTCCTTCTTTGGTACAAACAACACTGGTGCTCCCCAGGGTGATGCACTAGGACGAACAAATCCCTTGATCTGTAGTTCCTCCAGTTGAAGCTTCAGCTCGTCAAGCTCCTTCTTTGCCAGTCGGTATACATTGGAGGATACTGGTGCAGCTCCGGGTATCAGCTCAATAATGAACTCCACTTCTCTGTCAGGCGGTAGGCCTGGCAATTCTTCTGGAAATACGTCCTCGAACTCTGCTACAATTGAGGGAAGTGCTGTCTCCATCGCCATGTAAGCACTAGGAGTCTGGCCTACTCCTTGCTCAATGGTTCCTCGGACATATTCGAACTCTGGGTGATCTGGGGGTCTAAAGATAACACTACCCTTTCGGCAGTCTAGGATAGCATCGTTCTGGCTTAGCCAGTCCATGCCTAAGACAACATCGAAATTTGGCATTGGAAGTACCAAAAATCGCGCTCTTAGTCCTCTACTACAAACAACTACCGGACAGGTTTCGATAATATTGGTAACTGGAACAATACCTCCTCCAGTAAGTATTTTCCAACACTTGGGTAGCGGGGAAGTGGATAGCTTGTGCATGGCTATGAAACTACTGGATATGAAAGACAAAGTAGCCCCAGAATCGAATAATACAGTTGCAGGTAATGATGCAACTAAAATGGTACCTGTTATAGTTTCCCCTTCAGGTTCTTCTGCAATGGCAGCTAACGCAAAGGCTTGTCCCTGCCTTTGTCCTCCGGCTTGTTGTCTGGCCTTAAACTGGGTCTCCTGAGTAGGCAGAGGTGCTCCTCTCTGATATCCTCCTGATGTGGAGGGAAGCATCTTCTGAGCTTGTGCTCCTGGCTTCTGCCCTTGTTGAGGTGCTGCATCTCTACGTTGTGGGCAGTCTTTGGCCATATGATTTTTAGCTCCACATAGCAGGCATAATCCCAGCTTCTTTCTACAGTCATTGGCAAAATGCCCCTTCTTGCCACAAAAGTGACAAGTCGGGAGCTCCCTCTTCTGGTAAGGCCCCGTCGTCTGCTGAGTCTGATATTGGGGACGACGTATAGGTCCTCCTGCTCCTTGCTGATTCTTGGCCGGGAAGGTTGAATTTGAGCGTCTGGCTCCTCGGCCAATGGCTTCTTGCTCCCTGGCTTCTGTAAGAACCTCGTTGTAGGAGATTCTCGACTGCGTTGTTGTGTACCTCTAGAGCTCGTGGTTAAGGCCATGGTGGAATCTTTTAGCCTTCTTCAGCTCGTTCAGGATCAGATCAGCACCGAAACGACTTAGTCTGCTAAACTCCGCGTCGTAGGCATCTACCGTCATGTTTCCTTGCTCCAGGTGCAGGAACTGGGAGTATAGGGCATTCTGTACTGTCGCTGGAAAGTACTTGGCGTTGAAATGCTCCAAGAATTGTTGCCAAGTTTGGTCTTTTCCGACGCTGCGCTCTATGGATTCCCACCAGTGATGGGCGTTGCCAAGAAGTTGGCCCCTCACAGCGGTCATCCATAGGTCGGGAGTGAGTTGCGATCCTTCTAGCAGCATTTCGGTGTTGGAGATCCAATCGGAGATCTCTTCAGGAGTCTCGTTGCCTTTGAAATCCCTCGGGCTCATTTGACGGAAGCCTCGAACTGTGCCCGCTGGTTGGACAGGTACTGGTGTCGGAGTAGTAGTTCTCTCCAAAGCCGTCATCAACGTCTGTCGCAGAGCTTCAGTTTGCTGCCACTGAGACTGTCTCAGGGCCTCAGTTTGTTGCCACTGGTTCTGCAACATAGTCTGGAGAAACTGCAACATTTGAGGTTGACCCTCAAGTTGTGGCATCAGGATAGGCAAGGCTGGAGGTGGAGACAAAGGTGTCTCCGCCTGCGGTGTTGGTGTCGTCTCCTGGCCAGAATTCTGGTGATTGGACGGAGTTCCTTGGGAACTTGGCGAAGGGTCTGTTGCTTGGTCAGCCCCATTATTCGCAAGTTTCCCGGGTATGTCCATATTTCTGAGGAAAATAGGATAATTAGAAAACATAAAAGAGATAAATAATGATAATCAAGCAAGATGAAATAATAGAATTTGTAGAGATGGTGTCAGTGTGGATGAGACCTAATATTCCTATCCTATTGCAGGCATTGCTGGGCATGTCATCATACCACTAGCAAATAAAACTAGACCTGCATGGGCCACCACTAAAACCATGTCACGCCCCAGTCCCAAAATGTCAGGAACTAGGCCACGTGTCACTGGCCAGCTGACACGTCACTAAGGGCTTAATCCACTTTGATGGACCCAAAGGGACGTGCTACGCTGTCCTAAAATACTACAAGTATAGAACAGGTAAAACTATCTCATCCACAACAAAATGTCAGAAAAGCAAGTGCTGAAATATATATATATAACTGAATCTGATACAGTACACAACTGGTGATAATACAAGCCTACTACAAATACTGATAATAGCGCAGAAAAATCAGATAGACTAAGCAATGTCTATCTGATCAAAACATCTCCATCTCTAGGTAGCAGCATCTAGGGTCAAGCCTACTCTGAGGGTGTCTCCTCGAGCTCCTCCTCGGTAGCACATCTGGCCTCCTGATCAGGCCCGTACACTGTGGGGTAGAAAGCCTCATCTAGATCTGGCAAGGAACCAGGTCCTCAGTGGGACGTAACAAGATACAGAAAAATGACATGCCATGTAATGTAAATACTGAATAAAGAAATAAAATAAATACAGGGTGCTAACCATACTAAGTGAAAATGCAAGTAAAGATCCAGTAGTATGCATGGGAATGTGTGGCTAGACATACGCTGACGTAATTCACCAATCGTGGCGACTGGCTAGTATAGGTGTCGTATGCCCCCGACTCAGGGAACTCTGCAATCGACCATCTCTGATACGAAGGTATAAAACATTATTGGAGGGGTGTCCCATACGTCTACCAGTTATCTTTCCCATCCCAATGAAACTAAATGTCAAGTTGTATTTTCTTCCTGAATTATTCTAATCCATGATGCGAGTCACACGTACTGGTAGCTAATCAAATACGCAGCTCACATCCATATATGTAATGCAACCATGTTGCGTGTTTTCGTGATAGGGTCTAGGAGAATATTATGATATTCTCTCGGATGTTGGTGAGTCTGTAATATCAAGTCAACATAACAGTTGACTGTACCCAAGGCAGTCTCAGGTGATCATGGTATATAAATTTCAGAACAAAGTAGATATCAACAATTTAATTTAAACAATAACTTGGCAAGGTATACTTGCCTACTCCCTGGTAATGTTGATAACCTGATTTCACAGTCAGGTTTGAGATTGCTGGTGACAGGGGATCACTGGCTGTGCTGAAGTTGGTTTCTGTTAAAATAGATAGGTTCGTGAATATCGTAGTTGTAATATAAAGCATATATATATACACATATATAATATAGATATATATATAGTAGGTATATATATAGATATATCAGTATGTATAGTATATAAAGAACAGATAAAAGCAGGCATAAATATATAGTAGCAGGGTATATCCACTGCTATAGATAATATAGTATTTATCAGGGTGTATCCTCTGATATATAATAATAAATAAATGAAATGACAGAGCAGAAATTAAATACATATATATTCAGGGTATATCCACTGATAGATATATAGGTAAATTGAAAAGACAGTGCAGAATTTAAATATATATATAGATATATTTATATATAAATATATAAGAAATAAAAGACAATGCAGGAATTAAATACATATATATAGGTACTGTATTATCCAGTACAATATATTATATATATAATATAAAGATAATGACATTGCAGAAATATAAATTTTCATATCTATAATAAGCTGTATTATCCAGCTGGTATTTAATATATATACATATAGATAATATATATATATATATATATAGATATATATATATATATAGATATATATATATCATAGGTTCAGGAAATTAATGCAGAAAAATAAATAAAAGAAAAATATGCATAGTATACATATATACATTATACTAGTAATATGTTATATATATATGATATATAACATATTATTCATACTATAAATATATGTATATATACTATAGATATATATATAATAATACATAATAGTATATAGTAAATATACATATTCATATATACATATATAATATAATGATAGGTATATATATACATATATTTAGTATATATATATAATACTAGTATATACAGTATTATTATACTGTATAATAGCATTTATATATTATAGAATAATATATATATATAGATATACATATATACATTTAAATATACATATATATATACATATATATACATATACAAATATATATATATAAATACATATATATATATAGGGTTTAGGGTTTACCTACTGGCAGGTGGGCCCTAGGGGTTGCCGACGGCGGGTGGACGGCGGCGGAGCTGGCCGGAGGCGGCCGGAGGAAGGAGAACAGCAACAGCAGCTGTTAACAGCAACGGCAGCAGCAGCAGCTTGTGCAGGGGATGGCCGGCGGAGGAGCGGCGGAGGTGGCCGGGCAGGCGGCGGGTTTGGGAGAGGGGAGGGTGGCGGTCAGGTTGGTGGTGATGGCGGAGGTCCACGACGGCGGTGTCGGTGGCTGGAGGCCGTCGGAGGGAGGAGTAGCAGCAGTTAGGATTAGGGGGTGGTGGCTACTGCGGGGGCTAGGGCGGCCGGAGGCGGCGTCGTGGGGGGGTGAGGTGGTGGTGGTAGGTAGGGGAGGTCGGGGCGAGTTGAATGGAGATGGTGGCGGTGGTCGGCGATGGCCGGAGGCGTCGGGGGAGGTGGCTCGGGTGGTGGTGGCTGTGGGTAGCAGTGAGGGAGTGGGGGTTTGTGGAGGCTGTGGCCGGCGGAGCAGGGTGGCTCAGGCGGCGGGGCTTGGCCGGAGGAGAGAGGGGAGGGTGGCGAAGGGTTCGGCGGTGGTCCGGTGGGCGGAGGGTGGCGGTGGTGGTGGTGGGATGGGTTTGAATGGAGGGGGAGGGTCGGGTTTTATAGGGGTTGGGGTGGATGGCAAAGTTGTAAATACTTTGAAGTTCAGGGGTAAATGGGTAATTTGGTATTTTGGGATATTTTTGGCTGGATTTCTCTGGATTTCTGGGTGGGTCCCACACACCTATGGTCTAGCCAATAGGATTAGGCCACCTAGTATGCAATTTTGCATAAAAACCCTAACTTTTCAATAATTGCATAAATGCATAAAATTTGTATTTTGCGTAATTTCTCAATTTACCAAATTTCAGATACTGGTTTCCCGTAATTCTGAATTGTACAAAAATGAGGGAAATAGCTGAAGAAAATGTTTTAGACAGTATAGGATGAGTCTGGGTAGATGCAGGGTCTGATATTTGCAGGTGATACAGTCATCGTATTTATTATTTAATAAATACTGCGCACGGTGTTCACTAATTATTTAGAGGTTATTAGGGTCATAATTTTTCTACGGTGTCAATACGATAATTGTAATATAATTAGAGTAGAATATTATCGTATTTTTGGTTGGGCAATCAGGTGCCTACTGGTCCTCAAATCTCTAAGGGTACAGAGATGGATAAAGAGCAGAAAATTAAATAGGAAATAATTACATACGTTTGTAACGATATTTGTGCGACTAAAACGAAGCACCAGATGAGGTTTCTGGAAGTTGCTAAAAATACAAAAAAAGTAGTCTAGCAAGTCTAGGGCAGGGATGTGAAATTTGTTTAGGGTTAACAGCTAGTGTGATGCCCTAATTAATTGTGTAATAAACAAGTGCACAATCAATAGTTTATATAATAAATAAAATTTTAAAAAAGTTGTCATAATTCTAATTAGTCTAAACTAATCCTAATTTACTGAAATCTGGTCGAGGGAGTTTACAATGCTGCATCCGTCGGATCGACGAAGAAGACGTTGGTCGTCCAATTCGACCAATCTGCTTACGAAGACATGCTTCGCGCAGGGGGTAGCTCTCATCCCCTCTCTGTCCAGGACAACAGGAAGCTGCATAAAGTATGGATGCCCCAGACATCCTCTACCCTTCCTGCAGGCTCTCTCTCTCCGATCAACAAGGTTGTGACAACACAACCTATACGCCTTGCGCGTAAAAATCCGTCTCCCGTTTGTGACGTGGCAGACATAGCTTCTGGCAATGCCCCAGTGCCAATCCAGAAGTCTAGAACGCGCTCTGCGCATAAAAACCCCTCCCGTCTGTGACGTGGCAGACAAAATTCCTAGCAAGGCCTCAGTGCCCGCGCAAAAATTTCAAACGCGCCCAGCGCGTAAAAATAAATCTCCCATCTGTGATGTGGCAGTGGACCCTTGGATCACATCAAGGGAAAACGAGTGGCGAATCTCCCAACCTCTAGAGTTGTACGCCACCAAGAGAAGAAGATTACGCATGAAGCTGGAGGCTGTTTGAGGGTTCCCCCTGTTTTATGCGAATCTGTACAAAGCTCCCGATTACACCAGGATAAGCCCATCCGCGTAAAGAAGACCCACTTCACGGGAAAATATGCTCCTCAGACGGGTGATGGATCGTATGCTACTCACATGGGCGAACTGCTGTATACTTATGGCAGAGAAAGGGTTATGGTTCCCAACCTCCACAGGCCTACTAATGTAAAAAGGCAAAATAAACCTTCTTCTTCTTCTTCTTCGGCTAATCTTCCTGATTTGCGTGATTTCTTGATCCATAAACGCAAAGATAGGGGTTATAACCAGGATTCAGTTCCCCTAACTACCAAGCGTGGGGAGATCATGTGGGAAGTAGCGTCAACACCTAACGTCGTCATGACATATGGGCCACATGAAGAATCTGTCTTTATTATTCCACCGACTCGCAACGATCAGCATTAAATAATCTTCGGTCGAATGCGGAATAGACCGATTGTACAAGAAGAATCTTGCGAGTCTGATGCTGGAAAAATGCAAATCCATAGATATAGCCCTCAGGCTTTAAGGATTATGCAAAATATGGGTTATGATCTGATGTTGAAGTGAGGCCTCAACTATGGAAAAGGCAGACGAATACCGTTGCATGGTAATCTATACTGTCAATGAAATCATTTTGGGTTAGGATTTACCACATCTCTTGCAAACTCCAAACCTCTAGAGTATGATCCTATAATACCAGATGTAAAACCCCTATTTTAAAAAAAAAATTGTATTTATTATTTTTTATTAATTAATAAATTAATTATGGTAATTATGTGCTAAATAGGAGAAATAGATTTTTAATTATTTTTATTTTAGGTGTTCGGGCACTTAGATGATTTATGGTACCATCAGGAATTTTTAGGAATTTATTCCATGTAGGAGACCCATTGAGCAGTTGCTATCCTAACGATGTGCAATACCCTAATCTATTAATTTTTCTATGAGTATATATATATATATACAAATATATATATATATATATATGTATATATATTTTATAAAAAAAAGAAAGAAAAAGAATTATTAATTAATAACTAACTAAGCATAATAATATAATAATAATAATAGTAATAATAATATCACAACTACTTAAGATTCCTTAACAAACAACACTACCTTTATTCTCCTTCAGCAACTTACGTACTAAAGACCCCCACTTCAGCCTGGGCAAACGATCCCAGACCCGCCCATTTGCTAAGCAATAGCCTATTCCTTCCCTTTTCTTTTTTTTAGACACGGACGCTCCATATCCCTCTCTCTCTCTCTCCCCTTAATATATATATATATATATTATATATATATATAGCTCTCTAAAACCCTAACCTAATTTTCAGACCTCCTCTTCCCATCTAGAGCCGTCACCACAGCCAGAGAAGCCTCCCCAAGTCATCCAATCATCCCGTCGACGCCGACATCGCGAACTGTAGTCTCCCACTCGAGGCACCTTCGCTCCGGCGTATTTTTCCGTTGACTCGCTCATCCAAACGCTGTTCCGTTTTCATAGGTATGATCTTCCCTCAACCCTCTCCAGTATTTGTTTTATAGTCAACCTCGGAAAACGTGTGCCCCTAGGTGTAAAACAACACTCAAGTCAGCGCGAGCAGACAGAATTCTGCAATCGCAGAATTCCAGAATGACCACCCATATTGCCGAGTTCGTATCTCCCATCACAGAGATCCGAATTCGGTGATTCTTTTTGATACCTGTAGATTACATGACCTAGTTTATTTTCTGTATAATAACTTTGTGCTATTAGTTGTTGTGGACAAAAATATATTCGTCACAAAACTGCGCACACCCACTTTTTCCGGTTTTTCAAAAGTTGGAGATCGGAGCGTGCCCCGCCAAACGGGACCGCCCCGCCGTGTGCCAAGTGTACCAAATGGTGCACGCAGCATAACGGGACACGTGAAAATTCGTGGGGACTGATTCGGACGCGTGTGCGCGCCGGAATCAGGCCGTATCCGCGGACACATTTTGTGTCGCCACTTTTGTGGAACTCGCGAGTATTTTGTGCACGCTTGTCAGATTGTGACAAAACTTGCGCCACTGGACTCGTGGTAACGCGCTGGTCTTGTGACCCAATTTTCACGCATTTCTGAGACGGTTGACCAGATCGCCAATTGGCGGGCCCCACAGTTGACTTTTTGGACCAAATTATGTTCGGCTCATCGGAATCCAAATTTGGACATACCGTTGGGATCATATTGACATTTAGAGTTGTTTGACCCATAGTTTGTCCCATTTAGAGACTGTTACCCTTGGCACGCTTTTCGGTGCAAAGTGGGCCACATGTGGACCCCACTTTTTTCCGAAATTACCGTTTTGCCCCTGTGTCCAAATTGGACGAAAGGGATGTACTTTTTAGCTATTTTGCTCATTCTGGGAACGTTGGTGATATTTATTTCAGCATCCGGAGACGTTCATTCTGAGGCCGTAGCTTCTGACTCTTGGTGTTGACATTGGGACACTACATTTTGCAGCTTCTTGCCAGGCAAGATACCTTGCCAAATTATTACAGTACTTTTGCATGCTATTTATATTTCTGTTCATTTATTTTATTTCTGTATAGTTCTTGCATGTGTAGTTTTCCTTTCAGTCATTACTATATATTAGATATGTTGACACACACTTGACACTTAGTATCATAGAGGACAATCATTAGGCGTATGGGCTTTAACCACTCTGGTAACACCGTAGTCACTAGCACGCACTATGGTGGGTCGTGTCCGATGGTCGCTACCCCCGAGGTATGTCGATTGATGGAGTCCGAGGGTCGCTACCCCCGAGGTATGTCGGCTGATGATGTCCACTGACGAGCGTGAGATTGTGATGATTAGATCGAGTAGCCTACCCTTGCCCATACGTCGAAAAGTTGTCCTCACTTGCATTCATATAGATTGTCTTGTACAGCGTACTTATTTATTTTCACATTATATGCATGTTTACTGTATTCAAGTTGGCTCGTATTTTCTGTATCTTGTTACGTCCCTCTGAGGACCTGGTCCTCTGCCAGGTGTATCTGCTCTTGAGTATTTGCAGGAGTACGGGCCTGGACCTGACGCATTCCTTTCTGTCGAGGAGGTCTTACCTTCTGAGCATCGTTGATTATCTAGCGATGGATTCTTTTAGCTGATACACTTCTGTCTTCACATTATTTTATATTGGAGATTTTATACTCCTCTTTCATTTTAGTTTTGGATATAGTCTTTGGTAGTGGATTTGTCTCCACCCGACTATTACTTTCTGGATATTTCAGACTCCTTATTCTAGCTTAGTATTTCTTTTTTATGACTTGTTGTGTGGATGAGATTAGCATATCTGTGACTTGTGATATTATTTATACCACATGTGAGTTTATATTCATATTACAGCATACGTATGGGTTATGGTTTCCATATATTGGAGTTGCCATATCCATGCGGCTGGCATGCTTACGTGTTCCTAGTCCTACGTATTTTGGGACTGGGGCGTGACATGTTTTTGTGGTGGCCCATGCAGGTCGAGTTAGCCGTTTCGGTTACGTCACTGTACCGAGCGGGCCTGCACCTAGGATTAGAATTTTAGATCTCATCCATACTTGACTATAACTTACCTTCTTTCCAACATGTCCTACTTAAGTTCTTGCATCCTGCTTGATTCATGTACTCTTCTTAATCCTTCGTCCATCTCTTGCAGAGAGATGAATTTGAATAACGGGCATGCCGCCACCGGGGATAACACGTCTCCAGGGGACGACGACCAATCACTAGGAGTGACCTCAACGACACCTCTTCTTCCCGGACCGGATGGACCGACTAGCAATCCAATCCTATCAACCCCTTCCACGATACCTAATGGGACTTTTCCAGCTCCACTAGCACCGCAAGATGGCCAAGCGCAGCTGTTCCAACTCTTCCAGATGATAATGCAAGAACAGAGGCAGCAAACAGCAGAGCAGAGGCAGCAAACAGCAGAGCAGAGGCTAGAATTTCTGGCAGCACTTGAGAGAATGGCTGCACTAGCCCCTAAACCAACCCAGGCACTAGTTTCAGTACCACAAACTCGGGTTGGTTCAGTCAAGGACTTTGTGCAGATGGGCCCTAAGCCATATAAGGGTAATGAGAGCCCAGAGGAGACCACGAACTGGATTGCCAATACCAAGAAGTTGTTAGAGGCATCACAATTACCTTCTGACCTATGGATGATAGGCGTGAGGACTCAGTTAGAAGGCAACGCGCATCACTGGTGGGAATCAATGGAGCGCCAGTTGGGTACGCGTCAGACTTGGGAACAATTTTTGGAATGCTTTGAGAGGAAGTACTTCCCGGATACTGTAAGAGACGCATTGTACGATCAGTTCCTCCATCTAGAGCAAGGGGACAAGACGGTTGATGAGTATGACGCAGAGTTTAGCCGTCTCAGTAAGTATGGCACAGTCCTAATACCTAATGACTTGGAGAAGGCTAAGAGGTTTCACCGCGGGCTGACTCAGGAGCTCCAGCACTACACTAGCTCCCAGTCCCGGATCTCTTATGCCGAGCTATTGACAGAGGCCAGGATCCAGGAGGCCATCAGCAAAGGTAACGGAATTCAACAGAGAATTTATCAAGGACCAGTAAGGACACAGCAAGGAGGACCCATTCGACACCCTTTGACACGCCAGCAATCAGATAGTGCTGCACCATATCCAACCAAAGAGCTCCGTACTTGTCACTATTATGGAAGGACAGGTCATATTCTAAGAGACTGTCATCGTCGATTGAGATTGTGCATGATATGTGGATCAAGTCACCATCAAGCCCGAGAATGTCCTAAACAGAACCAGAGACCTATGGCATTAGAATCAGGAACACCGCATACACCCTCAAGTATAGAAGACCAAAGGGACCCACCACTGCTTCTACAGTCTGCACAAATGGAGGGGACTATACCCCAGTTGAACCACCAAGGACAAGGCCAAGCACTCATTATGACAAGTATGGGAGAACAGACACAGGAAGCCGTAGATACAGGTATGACCCTTTAGTTATAATTGTCTTTGCATACTCATAACCCCATTGTGACACAAGCTCTTAGATGCACAAATAGATATAGAATTATATATATGGTAGTCTAGCAATTATGAGGATATATTTCTATTCTATCCAGATGGCATACACGCGATGCTAATGGATGACGGGAATAGCAGTAGTAGTATTCTTTCCCTATCCTTATCTCGCCCTCTTGGGTGACTCATCTCCTCCTTTTATATTCATTCCTTATCTCGTGCGTAACTCTTCCTATCATAGTCATATCTTTCGTGCCATTATGAATTGTTTGATATTAACCTCACCCCTATTTTGTTAGTTAAACCTAAATGTGTTAGTAATGCTTGATAACTAAGGATGAGTTCTTAATATATATCTGCACTATAGCAATATCTGTATTCTTTAGTAGTTTAACCCTTAAGTAGCACCATGTAGCCTAGTAGAAATTGTTAGATCATTTGAGCTAGATCATACCCCTAATAGTTAGTCAAGACCTTAAGTGTTCCCTAAAACTTAGACTATGCCTAGGAAAGAGTTGAAGGCACTTGTTACGAACTGATGATTATGACAAATCGCTGGCAAGGTAGCGACAGTTGTCGCCAGACGATTATGGTAGAGTAGTCGAATTACTTGCAGCCATACTGGCCAGGTGGCGAGGCAGTATTAGACTATGATACTTGACGGTTATGGGAAAAGTCATAGTTATGAGATTCTAGACAGGTATCCCAAGATTCTCGACCCAATAAATATAATTGCCTTACAATCTAGGCAATAGCTTCAAAGAAGGTGACCACTAGTAGAATTCTTGTAAGTTGGGTAGTGTAGACAAGTTAGAGGATGATAGAATAGTGTATGGACAATAGATGAGAAAGTGTTAGAATGGCAGACCATGAGTTTAAGAGTCCTACTAGACACCAATGTAGTGTAATAGTTATAGTTATCATTATGAATATGGGTTAGTGTCAATTTCGAGGACGAAATTTTTGTAAGTTGGGTAGAATGTAAAACCCCTATTTTAAAAAAAAAAATTTGTATTTATTATTTTTTATTAATTAATAAATTAATTATGGTAATTATGTGCTAAATAGGAGAAATAGATTTTTAATTATTTTTATTTTAGGTGTTCGGGCACTTAGATGATTTATGGGACCATCAGGAATTTTTAGGAATTTATTCCATGTAGGAGACCCCTTGAGCAGTTGCTATCCTAACGATGTGCAATACCCTAATCTATTAATTTTTCTATGAGTATATATATATATATACAAATATATATATATGTATATATATTTTATAAAAAAAAGAAAGAAAAAGAATTATTAATTAATAACTAACTAAGCATAATAATATAATAATAATAGTAATAATAATATCACAACTACTTAAGATTCCTTAACAAACAACACTACCTTTATTCTCCTTCAGCAACTTACGTACTAAAGACCCCCACTTCAGCCTGGGCAAACGATCCCAGACCCGCCCATTTGCTAAGCAATAGCCTATTCCTTCCCTTTTCTTTTTTTTACACACGGACGCTCCATATCCCTCTCTCTCTCTCCCCTTAATATATATATATATATATATTATATATATATATAGCTCTCTAAAACCCTAACCTAATTTTCAGACCTCCTCTTCCCATCTAGAGCCGTCACCACAGCCAGAGAAGCCTCCCCAAGTCATCCAATCATCCCGTCGACGCCGACATCGCGAACTGTAGTCTCCCACTCGAGGCACCTTCGCTCCGGCGTGTTTTCCCGTTGACTCGCTCATCCAAACGCTGTTCCGTTTTCATAGGTATGATCTTCCCTCAACCCTCTCCAGTATTTGTTTTATAGTCAACCTCGGAAAACGTGTGCCCCTAGGTGTAAAACAGCGCCCAAGTCAGCGCGAGCAGACATAATTCTGCAATCGCAGAATTCCAGAATGACCACCCATATTGCCGAGTTCGTATCTCCCACCACAGAGATCCGAATTCGGTGATTCTTTTTGATACCTGTAGATTACATGACCTAGTTTATTTTCTGTATAATAACTTTGTGCTATTAGTTGTTGTGGACAAAAATATATTCGTCACAAAACTGCGCGCACTCACTTTTTCCGGTTTTCCAAAAGTTGGAGATCGGAGCGTGCCCCGCCAAACGGGACCGCCCCGCCGTGTGCCAAGTGTACCAAATGGTGCACGCAGCATAACGGGACACGTGAAAATTCGTGGGGACTGATTCGGACGCGTGTGCGCGCCGGAATCAGGCCGTATCCGCGGACACATTTCGTGTAGCCACTTTTGTGGAACTCGCGAGTATTTTGTGCACGCTTGTCAGATTGTGACAAAACTTGCGCCACTGGACTCGTGGTAACGCGCTGGTCTTGTGACCCAATTTTCACGCATTTTTGAGACGGTTGACCAGATCGCCAATTGGCGGGCCCTACAGTTGACTTTTTGGACCAAATTATGTTCGGCTCATCGGAATCCAAATTTGGACATACCGTTGGGATCGTATTGACATTTAGAGTTGTTTGACCCATAGTTTGTCCGATTTAGAGACTGTTACCCTTGGCACGCTTTTCGGTGCAAAGTGGGCCACATGTGGACCCCATTTTTTCCGAAATTACCGTTTTGCCCCTGTGTCCAAATTGGACGAAAGGGATGTGCTTTTTAGCTATTTTGCTCATTCTGGGAATGTTGGTGATGTTTATTTCAGCATCCGGAGACGTTCATTCTGAGGCCGTAGCTTCTGACTCTTGGTGTTGACATTGGGACACTACATTTTGCAGCTTCTTGCCAGGCAAGATACCTTGCCAAATTGTTACAGTACTTTTGCATGCTATTTATATTTCTGTTCATTTATTTTATTTCTGTATAGTTCTTGCATGTGTAGTTTTCCTTTCAGTCATTACTATATATTAGATATGTTGACACACACTTGACACTTAGTATCATAGAGGACAATCATTAGGCGTATGGGCTTTAACCACTCTGGTAACACCGTAGTCACTAGCACGCACTATGGTGGGTCGTGTCCGATGGTCGCTACCCCCGAGGTATGTCGATTGATGGAGTCCGAGGGTCGCTACCCCCGAGGTATGTCGGCTGATGATGTCCACTGACGAGCGTGAGGTTGTGAGGATTAGATCGAGTAGCCTACCCTTGCCCATACGTCGAAAAGTTGTCCTCACTTGCATTCATATAGATTGTCTTGTACAGCGTACTTATTTATTTTCACATTATATGCATGTTTACTGTATTCAAGTTGGCTCGTATTTTCTGTATCTTGTTACGTCCCTCTGAGGACCTGGTCCTCTGCCAGGTGTATCTGCTCTTGAGTATTTGCAGGAGTACGGGCCTGGACCTGACGCATTCCTTTCTGTCGAGGAGGTCTTACCTTCTGAGCATCGTTGATTATCTAGCGATGGATTCTTTTAGCTGATACACTTCTGTCTTCACATTATTTTATATTGGAGATTTTATACTCCTCTCTCATTTTAGTTTTGGATATAGTCTTTGGTAGTGGATTTGTCTCCACCCGACTATTACTTTCTGGATATTTCAGACTCCTTATTCTAGCTTAGTATTTCTTTTTTATGACTTGTTGTGTGGATGAGATTAGCATATCTGTGACTTGTGATATTATTTATACCACATGTGAGTTTATATTCATATTACAGCGTACGTATGGGTTATGGTTTCCATATATTGGAGTTGCCATATCCATGCGGCTGGCATGCTTACGTGTTCCTAGTCCTACGTATTTTCGGACTGGGGCGTGACACCAGAGGCAGGTCCTTCTAAATCAACTTCTGTAGACAAAGGCAAACCAGACAACGACATGTCTGGGGGTGGTCTCTCTCGACAAAACAGAGCAGCATCCAAAGCTGGGGGTAGAAGACCCTCTGAGTCCAAAGATGATGCAACTGTGACCGTCTTCCCTGAGGACCGTACGACTCAGGGATTGAGAGCCCGAAAGCCAAAGGGGACTTTCTCCTTCAATGAGGATGACATCACTGAAATCTTCAATATATTTATGAAGAAAAACAAACTTCGGCTGCCCAACATTAGATACCCTGAAAAGGCTGGCAAGGTCGATGATCTAGATTATTGTCTCTTTCATCGGTATATTCATCATCCCACGAAGGCATGATATGTGCTGAAAAGGAAAATCCAGGAGTTGATTGACGCCAAAGTCATCACTTTGCATTTATAACAAGAAGACGGTGTCTCCCCAGATGAGCAACCTTCAGGACTATCCCCACTCAGAAAATCACTCCCCAGTAAATTTTTCGGACATGAGTTCACTTCCATATTACCTATGAACTGTTGTCCAAATATTTTTGTTTCCCCAGCTGAATTTGCCATGTCCAAGTGACCTTTGAGCAAACCTCCCAGTTTGTGGCTATAGATCAGTTCACGTCCATACTACCTCTGAACTACGTCTCTCCACTTTCTCCAGCAGGGTAAATCTATCACCACAAAAATGGTCATTCCCATATTTCCTCTGTTCTATTTTTCTTTATCCCCACTATATCTTACCACGTCCATATTACCTCTGAGTAAGATATTTTCAGAACTTTTCTATGTCCACATTACCTCTGAGTGAAGTTCTTCTCTTCGACTTCCTACTATCACGTTCGTATAACCCCTGATAGTGCTAGTCGTTTCAACTTATTATCTGTACTTAAAGTACGCCATGGGTAATAAGTCCACAACCCATATGAACAAATCAATTCTTGGTTCTTCATCCCCAGCAAGTGCCTATGAGCAATATTTTTTTGATCGTCGAAGATCGAGAATCATATTATATCATGTTCATATGACCTCTGGATAGATATGATCAGCAATTTGGCATCCCCAGCGAGTGCCTATGTGAAACATTTTCTTCTTTGTTACAAATTCTTGTAAGAGCCACCAACCGTATCCAAGTATCCCGGATAAGCAATGGATGATGGATCTACAAAATCCTCCCAGCGGAGCAATCCTTAGGTCTACTTGCACCAATCTCACTAGACGCTAGCCATGTTCATATTACCTCTGAGTTATCGTCCCATCAATTTCCCAGCGGAATAATCCTTTGGTCTATCTTCATGTTTGGATAGACCGCACTTAATGAATCACTCCTCAATGAGTTTTTTAGACACTAGTTTATGTTCATATTACCTCTGAACTGCTTTCATAATATTTCTCTCAGGCTGAGTTTGTCATGTTCATATTACCTCTGAACAAACCTTCCGAGTTTTGGCTATCGATTTTTATGTCCATATTACCTCTGATATCGGTTGTCCTTTCAACTTAGCACCCGTACTTAACTCTAAGTACGCCAGTGGTGTTAGGTCCACAAAAACTGCCACGTTCATATTACCTCTGGCAGGGCTTGTCTCAAACTTATTACTTGCACTCTCGTGCACAAGAAGTAATAGGTCTACTAAAAATTCCCTGTGGGATGTCCGCTATGGAAACAAATTATTCATGTCCATATTACCTCTGAACTATCCTCATTTTCCTCAGCAAAGAAAGAGTCAGTCCATATTCATCCCCACAGAGTCATATTTTACCGCGTCTATATTACCTCTGTCAGGACTTGTCTCAAACCTATTACTTGTACTAAATGTGCGCAAAAAGTAGTGGGTCAACAAAAAATTCCCCAGCAGGATGTCTTTACTAGCCCCAAAATCTATCACATCCATATTTTCTCTGATTGGGCTTGTTTTAAACTTATTATTTGCACTCAACGTGCACAACAAATAATAAGTCTACCAAAGGTCCCTCAGTGGGATGTCCTCAACAAACTTGGTATCGTACTTCGTCCATATTACCTCTGGTACGATGTCCAAAATTTGCACAAACAATCATAAAGAAATGGAGGGCCCTTATATGATTGCAAATGGCGCTTATAAATTAGCCAAACCTAATGAAAGTTGGTAATGGCTCCTATCAAACGAAAAATTCCTGAAGAAGTACTATACTTGATCTCCTTTGCTTAACGGAGTGTGATGAAGATCTTATTCTAACGATACCACGCACAAAGGTTAGCTGGATCATATTCTATCAGATTCATATAAACTCTTAATGGATATGCTTAACTAATTTGTAAACCTATCATGTTCATATTACCTCTGATAGTGTTTGGTATACAAATTTAGTTGGATTATATTCTATCAGGTTCATATTACCTCTGAATAGATTTACATTCAACAAAAACTTAACGAAAGTATGTCATATTAATGATACCTCTGATATCACTTTCATCCTAGCCTATCACTTATATTCTAAAAGTGATGGGTCCATAAAGTCAGAAAACTTATCTTTATTATCTTTGAGAAATTACAAGAGAAATAAAAAAGTACATCATTGGGGAGGAGCAGTTAAATCCCTTATCTGTCGCGCCAAAGCCGCCATCCTCTCATTCCTGGAGTTCAAAATACTGTTGCGAGCCCGTTCCAGCCTTGCTTCATCGTTGCTCAAGCGAGATAGTTCGGACAGAGAATTGACAAAACTTGCGTGGATGACAACCGCATGTGTCAAGTTCTGTTTAGCTGTATCCACTTGGCCCTTCAACACATTACGGACGGCCGATGTCTTGAGAAGCCTCTCCCTTGCCTGAGCAAGTTCAGTTTCCAATTCTCGAACCCTCGCTTCATTTCCCTCAAATTCGGCCTGGCACTCAGCTAGCTGAGGAACGAACTCCACCAAGACAGCCTGCTCTTTATCCATCTCTTGCTGTTGTTCCTGAATGGATTTGTTTATAGATTCTATTTGCTCAGCAAGTTCTGCAGTTAAGGAGTCATACTCAGCTCGAACCAGATCATCCATACTACCTCGGGATAGTTGCAAATACTCGTTAATGGGTTGTTCTAAACCATTAACTATTTGCTCTAGCGCATCAGCTCTTTCAGCGTCACTGAAATTTCTAATCTGCGCTATAGGGAGATTGGAGGATATCTTCAGAGCATCAAAATCTAGGTTCTTCTCCAGTACCATCGATATCAATTCTTTCAACGTGAGGTAGAATATGCTAGTGTATTGATCCACTAGCATAGCAAAACTCGAATGGACGCTGGGAGTAGCCGCAATATCCGTAAGTCTCCTTTCTGGAATGACAGCAGAGGAAGTTGCCACAGTCGTTGCTTCAACAGATGGCGCGACAAAAGAAAATATACCAACAAAAGCTCGTATACTCGACGAAGGAGGCACAGAAGAGATGGCAAGTTTATCCTCCTCTGATGTTATTTGAACTGCCACTGGCGGGATGACACCCGAGAAAATTGTGGATGAAAGATCGGCAGCTTCAAAGCATGCTTTTTCGACGGCGAGCATCACCGTTTCATTAGATGGATCCGCAACAAATTTAGAAGTTGTGTCAACTCCGTCCTCCCCAGAGATGTCTTCACCTGAAAAGAAGACTAAAGAAAGTTAATATCAATTTGATGTTAATTTTCCTGAAGAAAACGTGAAGACAACATTTACCCATGGCCGATGGTATGTATGTTGTGTCTGCAGCCTGTACAGCTAAATCATTTCTTAATGATGCTAAATAAGCTGTCATACCTGGAGAAAAGGGTGCACCGACTGACGCTTGAGGGAAGTCATCCCAGTCATCACCCAGATCCACTCGAGGTTCATCGGGTGGAATCTCGCTGGAAATAATTACAGACGAAGGAGGGGTTATTCCCATTATTTGTCTGGATGAAGATATATTGATTCTTAATATGCTCGGTCTCGAAGGCGATCTCGAAACACTACCAGTAGCGGTAGTAGCGGCAGCGATCGCGAGCAAAGAATCTACAGCACTGTCAACCGAAACTGTGGAGGTTCCCTCTCTAAAAGGCGAAGGACCTCTGATCAAAGAATCATCCCCAATAGGGGAAACAACAGGCTCACTCCTAGAGGCCCCCTTGGTGGAAGTCTTTTTAGGACCTATGACCGTCTTCTACTTGCGGGGGGGAAGGCTCTTTCAGAGTGGAAGCCTTTCGCTTATTGGAGATAACGAGAGGCTCTGCTGGCGGAGCTATTACGCCTCTTGGTATTACCAACAAGAAATCGTCTGCACCAGTAGTGTCTTCACCTTCATCAGAGGAGACGGATGGGATCTCCTCTCTTCCAGTGGACTTATGGGAGGGCATCATGAAACTTCCATACACATCAAAATCACGATGGAAGGTATTGATGGATGCGTAAAACTGCGCGTACTAGTGAAGAATGCGCAACTCCGTGGAGACGAAAGTCGCGGGCACAGCAAAGGTTGCACCAGTACAACCTATGATGAAGTACCGCCATCCTCTGGCTCCATCAATAAGTCCACCTTTGGACTTGAAGCTGGTGATGGAATTCCCCACCTGCAACTGGTCATACCCAAATTGTCTGGCAAACCGGCTTGGCAGATAAGGCTCCAAGTAGCAGTGGTCATCACTTCTGTACAGCAAGTGTGTCATGCCCTAGTCCCAAAAATACGTAGGACTAGGACACGTAAGCATGCCAGCCGTATGGATATGGCAACTCCAATATATGGAAACCAAAATCCACACGTACGCTGTAATATGAATATCAATCCACAAGTGGTATAAACATATGTCACAAGTCACAGGGTATAATCTAAATCTTATCCACAGAAAATTAATATAAATAAATAACCAATATCTATATAACTAGATCTCAATAAGAAGTATCTAAGGATGATAGTTGGATGGAAATAAATCCATTACCAACTCGAATGGAAAAGTACAACACAATAAACACAATATAGGAATACCAGCTAACAATCATGGGGCTCGGAGAAAAGACATCCTCGAAACATATATAGCCATCCGAATCTGCGCTCCTGCAAATACTCAAGAACAGATATACCTGGAAGGGGACCAGGTCCTCAGAGGGACGTAACAAGATACAGAACAACAAGCCAATTTGAATACAGTAAACATGCATAATGTTTAAAAATATATAAGTACGCTGTACAAGACAATCTATATGAATGCAAATAAGGACAACTTTTCGACGTATGGGCAAGGGTAGGCTACTCGATCTACCTCACAACTCACACACACGTCAATGGACATCAAAAATCGACATACCGCGGGGGTAGCGACCAGCGAGACTCCAGAAATCGACATACCGCAGGGGTAGCGACCAGCGCGACACATACCCGTAGTGCGAACTATATACTACGGTTTACCAGAGTGGTTAAAAGCCAATACACCTAATGATTGTCCTCTCATGATACTAAGTGCCATGTGTGTGTCAACATATCTAGTACATAGTAATGACTGAAAAAAAACTACACATGCAAGAAATATACAGAAATACAATAAATATACAGAAATATACTAAGCATGCAAAATACTGTAAACAATTTGGCAAGGTATCTCGCCTGGTAAGAAAGCTGCAAGGTGTACTGTCCAGAAGTCAAGCACACAGGATCAGAAGCTACGGCCTCAGAACAAATATCTCCGGATGCTGAAATAAATATCACCAACATTCCCAGAATAAGCAAAATAGCTAAAAAGCACTTCCCTTTCGTCCAATTTGGACACAAGGGCAAAACGATAATTTTGGATCAAAGTAGGGTCCACGTGTGGCCCATTTTGCACCAAAAAATGTGCCAAGGGTAACAGTCTCTAAATAGGATAAATTATAGGTCAAACAAACTCTATATGTCAATATGAACCCAACGGTATGTCCAAATGTGGATTCCGATGGGCCGAACACAAATTCGCCCAAAAAGTCAACCGTGGGGCCCGCCAATTGGTGACTTGGTCAACTGTCTCAGAATTGTGTAAAAATTGGGTCACAGGACTAGCGCGTTACCACGAGTCTAGTGGCGCAAGTTTCGTCGCAATCTGACGAGCGTGGACAAAATGCGTCCGACTTTCGCAAAAGTTACGACACGGGGTGTGTCCACGGATACGGGATGATTTCGGCGTGCACACGTGTCCGAATCAGTTTACGCTAATTTCTATGTGTCCGGTTACGCTGCTCACACCGTTCGGTACACTTGGTACACGATGGGGCGGTCCCGTTTGGCGGAACGCGCTCCGTTTCCCAACTTTTGGGAAAAATTGGAAAAATGGATTCGCGGGGTTTTCCAACGAATTTAATTCTGTCTACAGTAGTTAATAATCTAGGATTATTTAACAGAAATTAAACTAAGTCAAGTGTTCTACGCATACCAAAAAGAATCATCGAATTCGGATCTCTTTGGTGGGAGATACGAACTCGGAAATATGGGTGGTCATCGTATTTTTCTGCGATCCCAGAATTTGGCCTATTTCCGCCAACTTTGGCGCTATTTTTGCCTATGGTTACGCGTTGTTCGAGGTCTACTAAGACACTGATATGGAAGAGGTTTAAGGGATGAGCATACCGGTGAAGACGGGGTGACGTTTGGTTGAGCGAGTCGACGGAAAACAACTCCGGAACACAGGTACCTCGCTGTGGGAATCTGCAGTGCGCGGGGTCGCGGTCGTCGAGATTGGTTTGGACGGCCTGGCGGGGTTCACCGGTTGCCGTGGTGGCGCTCTCTAGGTCTATATGGGAAGAGGAAGGGTCTGGATGATTTAGGTTTAGGATTTAGATAAAATAAATAATATATAAATATATATATATATATATATATATATATATATATATATATATATATATATATATATATATATATATATATATATATATGAAAGAGAAGAGAAGGAGGGTGGGTTTGTTAATATCCGCAGGGGGGTCTGTTCATTTGCTACTTGGCGAGTTGCTTGCTGCATAAAAGGGTGGGCGGTTGGCTGCTAAGGGAATTGTTTGCATGAGAAAGTAGGATAGATTTATTAATAGTTAAGTAATAGTTGTTAAGTTATTAATAGGTTTTTATTTATTTTCCTTTTCTTTTCTTTTCTTTTCTTTTCCTTTTTTTTCTTTTATTAATTCCATTAAAATATATATATGTATATATATTTATATATACGTATATACTCATAGGAAAAATCTAGAATTACACTAATTCATAACATTAAGCTAGCAACTGCTCAAGGGGTCTCCTACATGAAATAAATTCGAAAAAATTCATAATTGCTCCATAAATTCCCTAAATGCACATATATATATAAATACATAGAAAAATTCTAAAAATATATATTTGTGAACACCATTAAGCTAGCAACTGTCCAAAGGATCTCCTACATGAAATAAATTCAGAAAAATTCCTGATGGTCCCATAAATCCCTAAGTGCACCAACACCTAAAATAAAAATAAATAAAAATCTATTTCTCCTAATTAGCCACTAATTACTATAATTAAATTAATAATTAATAATTAAAAAGTAAATACGGTTTCTAGAAATAGGGATTTTATATTCTACCCAACTTATAAAAATTTTGTCCTCGAAATTAAAATTAAGCCACGGTAGAAAGTCAAGGATGGTATAAGATTTGCATTGTTTAAAATGCAAGACTAGGTTTAAAGGAGTGGACGATGTTGCGCGTTGCACATCCCGAAAAATTATTAGAAAATTCACATGAGCAAAAAATAGGTTTTTTCATGTGTCATGACCAATGGTGTGGATACCTAAATGCTCTTTTGCATAAAAGCGCCCAACAATTAAAAAATTGTACAAAGATAAGAATTGGATGATGGACACGTCTAGGATAGGGGTATGAAATTTGTAGGAAGGCAGTGGGTAGTATAGTGCTCCAATTATCGAAGCACGGTAAGGTGCGCTAAGTGATATAATTATTGTATAATTAAATAAAAATAATATCGTGTTCTATTTCTAACTGGATTCAATCTAGCCTTAGTCTCACTATCTAAGCCAAGTAGGTCCAATTTTGGGTGAGGGTTTTACACTCTACCGAACTTAAAATTTATCCATCTATCCCCTAAGGCTATACATCTAGGAAAACTATTTCTCAAATTATTTAATCATGTTATTCAATCCTTAAAGTTTTAACACCAACATATCATCTATGATATGCCCTTAATCAATAATAAAAGAGAGTCACTAAGTCATGTGATTAGCCTTATGGGGTATATCTAGTACTATCAGTGTCAACTTATACCAGCATAAAGTTTCATCTTTCCGAAATAGGGGAAGACGGAGAGCAATAATAAAGAATTCAAGGTGAAGGAGACAGAATACAAGTACGAGGTTCAAAGAAATTAAAGAATTCAAAAAGAGAGTTGTCAGGACAGTTATGGATTGAAATCCTTTTTTTTTTGATAATTTTCCTATTTACATGCTCGTATCAGTACAGTTATATAACCGATACGATGTGTCAGACATGTCTAGGGGCAAGTATATCCGTCTACTACTATATATCTCAATCCACGTAAAGTAGTCATGCGAAGAGCGAACCAAGCGCACTAAGGTTAGCTAGACCTTAATACACCGATTCTGATTAGGCAATTGTATTATTGTGTGCACCCAATAATACATATGCCATGAGCAAGCTCGATAAAAGAATAAGCTTGCAAAAACTAGGCTATAATAGCAGCATAAGTCAAGGTAGTACAGCAAACATAAATACGCTGGATTATGATGAAAGAAGGTACATAATAATTCAAGTTCACAAAAGATAAGACTCCATAATCTTTACAGTTGTCATACTAATTCCTTGTCTAAGTCGATAGTCGACAAAGTAGGGGTACAGTCTCTAAGTTCTACAGTCTAAAAAAATACTGTCGTCCTAAGCTAGCATACAGTAAATGTTGTTCAGTTACACTTCAATAATAGGTCAAAAGACTATGTGATACTATGTTGTGAGATATACTACCCAACTTATAACAATAAACTAGTACTGTAATTGCCTTAAGGATACCGTAGAAACTCCTGTTAAGGTCTATGAGAAGGGGGTCTTGGTACTTATTAGGGTATCCTCTTTCATTACATAGGTCATGGTCGTCCTAAGTCTTAGCCTTAGTGCAAGTGTCAATAGTAAGAATAGAATAGTTACTGGCCTCAAGGGAAAGAGAATATAACTCATATTGAGGTGGGGTACATATTACGCAATTTAAAACTAAGGGATAAGCACCAGGTCTCAATCTACAAGAATAGCTTAAACCATCAAGTTCTAACTACTAAGCACACAAATTCAAAATTTAACATTAACAACTAGAATCCCAGCATCTATATGTCCTTAACACAGAATAATCACCTGGCCTACAATCAGAAGTGTCAGATGGCACGAGTTGAAAGATGAAGAATAGAGGAACAAAATTTGGTCGTCGCACAATTAGAGAACGCTAAAGTCGTAGAGGAACAACATATGAAATTAAAATAGAGGGCTCTAGATAGTATCATAGTTTTCTAATGGGAAGTGGTATACTAGTTGCTATATTCGAGGCATGATCAAGGAAAAGGGTTAATTATATTCCTCTAGGCTTCCTAAGGTGCTATCTGCTAATAATAAGACAATGATCTAAGTTTATAGTTCTCCAATACTTATTTAACTATGAAGGTTAGGTCCAGTCCTAATATTCAATTTTGGTTTTCTATTGGTTCCTCAATACTAGGGTCAAACATTATGGTAAAACTTCTAACTAACTCTAGTAGCGTCTATACTACTCTCAAGTCTTCATAATACATCAAGGGGTAATGGTAAACTAATCTATATATAAGGAATTCTAGGGTTCACTAGATATTCTAAACTTAGTGGTATGTCTATATTCTCGTTGTATTCTTAATAGGTGTGCTACCATAATTATTATCTAATCAACAGGGACTCCTATATTCTAGGAGGGGGCTATACTCAAAGAACTATTAGGGAAGTACATGAATCAAGCAGGATACAATTATTCAGATAGAATGGATTGGAAGGAGAGCGGATCATAGTCAATTGTGGATGAGATCCTAAACTCTATTCCTAGGTGCAGGCTTGTTCGGTACAATAACGTAACCGAGACAATATGCTCTCGACCTACATAGGCCACCACAAAAACATGTCATGCTCCAGTCCCAAAAATACGTAGGACTAGGATACGTAAGCATGTCAGCCGTATGGATATGGCAACTCCAATATATGGAAACTAAAATCCACACGTACGCTGTAATATGAATATCAATCCACAAGTGGTATAAACATATATCACAAGTCACAGGGTATAATCTAAATCTCATCCACAGAAAATTAATATAAATAAATAACCAATATCTATATAACTAGATCTCAATAAGAAGTATCTACGAATGATAGTTGGATGAAAACAAATCCACTACCAACTCGAATGAAAAAGTACAACACAATAAACACAATATAGGAATACCAGCTAACAATCATGGGGCTCAGAGAGAAGACATCCTCGAAACATATGTAGCCATCCGAATCTGCGCTCCTGCAAATACTCAAGAACAGATACACCTGGAAGGGGACCAGGTCCTCAGAGGGACGTAACAAGATACAGAACAATAAGCCAATTTGAATACAGTAAACATGCATAATGTTTAAAAATATATAAGTACGCTGTACAAGACAATCTATATAAATGCAAATGAGGATAACTTTTCGACGTATGGGCAAGGATAGGCTACTCGATCTACCTCACAACTCACACACACGTCAATGGACGTCAGAAATTGATATACCGCGGGGGTAGCGACCAGCGAGACTCCAGAAATCGACATACCACGGGGTAGCGACCATCGCGACACACGCCCGTAGTGCGAACTATATACTACGGTTTACCAAAGTGGTTAAAAGCCCATACGCCTAATGATTGTCCTCTCATGATACTAAGTGCCATGTGTGTGTCAACATATCTAGTACATAGTAATGACTGAAAGAAAACTATGCATGCAAGAAATATACAGAAATACAATAAATATACAGAAATATACTAAGCATGCAAAATACTGTAAACAATTTGGTAGGGTATCTTGCCTGGTAAGAAAGCTGCAAGGTGTACTATCCAGAAGTCAAGCACACAGGATTAGAAGCCTCAAAATAAATATCTCCGGATGCTGAAATAGATATCACCAACGTTCCCAGAATAAGCAAAATAGCTAGAAAGCACTTCCCTTTCTTCCAATTTGGACACAGGGGCAAAACGATAATTTTGGGTCAAAGTAGGGTCCACATGTGGCCCACTTTGCACCAAAAAATGTGCCAAGGGTAACATTCTCTAAATAGAACAAATTATAGGTCAAATAAACTCTAGATGTCAATACGAACCCAACGGTATGTCCAAATGTGGATTCCGATGGGCCGAACACAAATTTGCCCAAAAAGTCAACCGTAGGGCCCGCCAATTGGCGAATTGGTCAATTATCTCAGAATTGTGTGAAAATTGGGTCACAGGACCAGCGCATTACCATGAGTCTAGTAGCACAAGTTTTGTTGCAATCTGACCAGCGTACACAAAATATGCACGACTTTCGCAAAAGTTGTGACACTAGGTGTGTCCGCAGATACGGGCTGATTCCGGCACGCACACGCGTCCGAATCAGTTTTTTCGAATTTCTACGTGTCCGGTTACGCTGCACACACCATTCGGTATACTTGGTACACGGCGAGGCGGTCCCATTTGGCGGGGCGTGCTCCGTTTCCCAACTTTTGGGAAATCTGGAAAAGTGGGTTCGCGGGATTTTCCAACGAATTTAATTTTGTCTACAACAGTTAATAATCTAGGGTTATTTAACAGAAATTAAACTAGGTCAAGTGGTCTACGCATACCAAAAATAATTATCGAATTCGGATCTCTGTGGTGGGAGATACGAACTCGGAAACATGGGTGGTCACCGCAGTTTTCTGCGATCCCAGAATTCGGTCTATTTTCGCCAACTTTGGCGCTATTTTTGCCTATGATTACGCGTTGTTCAAGGTCTACTAAGACACAGATATGGAAGAGGGTTAAGGGGTGAGCATATGGTGAAGACAGGTTAGCGTTTGGTTGAGCGAGTCGACGGAAAACAACTCCGAAACACAGGTACCTCGCTGTGGGAATCTGCAGTGCGCGGGGTCGCGGTCGTCGGGATTGGTTTGGATGGCCTGGCGGGGTTCTCCGGCTGCGGTGGCGGCGCTCTCTAGGTCTAGATAGGAAGAGTAAGGGTCTGGATGATTTAGGTTTAGGGTTTTAGATGAAAAAATTATATATATATATATATATATATGTGAAAGAGAAGAGAAGGAGGGTGGATTTGTTAATATCCGCAGGGGGAGTCTGTGCATTTGCTAGTTGGCGGGTTGCTTGCTACATAAAAGGGTGGGTGGTTGGCTGCTAAGGGAATTGTTTGCATGAGAAGTTAGGATAGATTTATTAATAGTTAAGTAATAGTTGTTAAGTTATTAATAGGTTTTTATTTATTTTCCTTTTCTTTTCTTTTCCTTTTTCTTTTCTTTTATTAATTCCATTAAAATATATATGTATATATATATATTTATATATACTCATAGAAAAAAATCTAGAATTACACTAATTCATAACATTAAGCTAGCAACTGCTCAAGGGGTCTCCAACATGAAATAAATTCGAAAAAATTCATAATTGCTCCATAAATCCCCTAAATGCACATATATATATAAATACATAGAAAAATTTTAAAAATATATATTTGTGCACACTATTAAGCTAGCAACTGTCCAAAGGGTCTCCTACATGAAATAAATTCAGAAAAATTCCTGATGGTCCCATAAATCCCTAAGTGCACCAACACCTAAAATAAAAATTAATAAAAAATTATTTCTCCTAATTAGTCACTAATTATTATAATTAAATTAATAATTAATAATTAAAAAGTAAATACGGTTTCTAGGAATAGGGATTTTACAAAGTGGGCCGCAGTGCCACTCCTTCAAAAGTGCGCCGCAGTATCATTCCTTCAAAAGTGCGCCGCTGTGCCACTCTCTTCAAAAGTGTGCCATAGTGCCAAATTCTTTAAAAGTGCGTCATAGTACCAACTTCTTAAAAAATGCGTCGTAGTGCCAACTCTCTCAAAAATGCACCGCAATGCCAATCTCACCAAAAATGCGCCACTCTCCAGACGACTTCTAAAGTGAGCATACTATCCTAACCAACAGTGAGCAGTTATGAGTGCGTTTTACATACCATACTTCTCATGAAAGGTGTATAAATAACTGTCCCCTACGACCTATGATTTCCTCGTATAGAAAGCTACGTGTTAAGCAAGCAGTAAGTTGTGCACCCACGCATGCAGAACGTGGGGTGTTAATCCACCAAAAGTGCGCGCACAATGGTAGAATAGTGTTGACTGTCCAAAGTGTGTGCACACTCTCATAACCGCTCCTAAACTCTATAAATACAAGTTCTATACAACCTACACAGGACAGCTACGCCCAGCTACCTACAGTACACACACAGATAAGTGCACATACAGACAAATAGAGAGAAAGGGGCTAGAATTTTTAAGTCTTTGAAATTCAAGAGCAGAGTGAGAGAAATAGAAGCTTCGTGTGCCATTGTGCCAGAGCTTTCTTATTGTTCAACTCTCCAAGTTGTTCGTAGTATTCCCTATATTTCTTAGTCTTCGTGTGCAGTTCTCCGTCGTCGTGTACATTTTTTTATCGTTGAGTAGTCCAAGGAGTAAAGTGATCGTCCGCATATCAGATCTCAACAGCTACACTTCCCTAGAATCAATTGTACTTAGATTTCTATTTAGGTTCTTTTTGTACTTTTTTTTCTTTTTAACAGTTTGTAACACAAAAGTTTCATATAAACTTTTTTTCGCAAACAGAGGCATGCATCAAGAGCATGAGTATCGAACAAAAATCATAAAAAAGCTTCATAACTAAAGCAGGCAGTTGTGATTTAGACCATAAAACTGTCAAAAAGGGATACAAGATATCTCAAGAAATCAGAAAGGGGAAATGGTGCCACAAAAATATCTATAAGGGATAGGGCACCATGGAATACTGTGTCAAAAAGCAACACGGTGAATTAGAATATTTAAAGAATACGGGTCACCACGGAATAATAAATCAAAGGACGAAGAGGCGCTAGAGTATAGTGGGGCGAGTCGATTCGTACCTCGCTTTACTTATATTTTAATAGTAGGGTGAGTAGACACGTACCTCACCGTACTTACATTGTCGAAACTACCGAACGTGGCATGGTGCCTTGAGACAGCGTAATAACGAAATACTATGTCTAGTAGAAACGTTGCATGGATACTAATGGTCATGGACTGCTCGTCCACGTGTTAAGATATTCCTCGAATGAGATGAGCAGGACCCGAAGCACCTGGGCATGGCCAAAATCTTATCGACCTAAGAGAAATTTGGGAGTGATCTCCTAGCATGGTATAGCAAAGCGTTCATCGGGTTGCTCCTAGGCGCTGAAATGACTGTCGCATATCAAGATAGCGTACTTCGGCACGGGGTATAGTAAGACTTTATGCGGGCTTGCTACCTAGAGTTGGAATAATCTTATATACTCAAGTAACGTGCTTCAGCGTGGGACATATTGGGACCTCAGGTCATCTCGAAATGAGAGGATATGCCCCAATGTCATGGTATTGCAGGACCTTCAGCAGGACTCGCCCTCCTAGCCGATAGGGTGCACCGTTTAATGCTTAAGAATAGCCCAAGTATGACGCTCGTGTCATCAATGACCTACATATAGATAAGAGATGGTGTGTTATCGAACGTTTGAGCGAGGAGGATGAATGTCGCATTGCGTCGAGCAAGAGTGTACACATCGGCTATATATTTTCAGAGTCATTATTGAGCGAGGTGATTCAACGTATTTTATGCATTTTATAAAGGATACAAGTATTAATTGCTTAGTTAACGATGTGATTCGAATATAACATGCTTTGAGATCGAGGCGACCGAATACAACAAGTTACTTACCAATGCGATCGAGAATAACATGCTTGTCCGCTTAAGTGAATTCAATGCCTATATGCGAATATGCTTTCATAACTTCAGAGTTTACATGCGAGCATGATTTACTGCCCTCGAGGCGTGCCTCAACATGAACTAAAATTCATCTAAGTTCTAATAGAAAGATCACTATAAATTCATATGCTTGCCATGATCACTTAGTATCGGTTTAGACGAGTGGGTTATGCTGCTCACCAGTACAAGTTGCGTACTGACCCACATTTGTGGGTACCCTCTTTCAGGTACTCAGGTGTTGAGACCTTAGCTTGGATATACGAAGACGTGATCTATGGAACGGTAGAAATTCTTTGTAAGAAAGAGAGATCAACGAGTATTGTAAGCCAACTAGGCATATTCATTGGGGCTATTCAAGCCTTTGTAACCACTGTAATTATAAATAAAAGTGCTTCGCTTCGCATACTCAGTGTATTTTATATGACTCTATAAATCTTTCGCTGTGACTCGGTATTTTCTATGAAAACTATTATATTTTATCTTCTTACCTTGTGCGTTACGCAACCTAGGCACGCACAATATCACGCTCGGGGGACGATTATTAACTTTACGGAGTCGGGGCATGACAAAGTGGTATTAGAGCGCCCGGTTAACTTTCTTGGACAATCATTTATTTCATCACAAACTCAAAGTTGCTTCCGTGTATCGAACGACTCTTGACTCTACTCGATGCTACATTGGATGTTCCATACAATGAGTCTATATAACGTAGAACTATTGTATGTGTTAGCTGCATTTAATCTTTATCGATGGTAATATCGAGTAACACCGTACGATATTGTTGTATAGCGTACGTCAAGCTGACTCAAGTGATGTATGTTGCATCAGTGTAATAAGTCTATCTCTCGAACGATAGTATATACGTGGTTACATTGGAACGATAACAAAAGGGTTGAGCGGTTTGAGTAACAGTTGGAAATATCGGGAAAAAATGTTGCACGAGATGCAACGAACGGGATCAACATAAATAGTAAGTGGTGGTTTATGTTGGCTGAGCTTCGTGCCAGACTTTGAGTAAACGAACATCAGATTCGTGGTTGGTAGAATCACCGTAGAATGGAAAGTTCTGAACATATTTGGATTTAGGAAGAGGAAGTGCGATACAAAGAGTGACTCAATTTCTGAGTGGTATATGTCATACCACAAAGTAATTAATGCATCAGAACATTCGCATGGACAACGATAGATTGCCCACAACGGATGGGGTAACGCCGAGACTCGTTTGGAAAATTATAAAGCAATATGACTCAAGTATTCTTTAATGCATTATGTTCGAATGACCGAGAACATGATCTTGAGTCGAACAAAAGTTATATCGGACGAAAATTTGAAAAGTGTAAGACGGACAGTTGGCCAAAAAATGTGAAGGAAATAGATAGTGGCTAGGTGCACACATGTGCACGAGGGATCGATGCAAATCCAGGAGTAACAAGCATAGTTCGTGGATTTGTAAATGCATGGAAATTGTTGGCCGAGCAGAGGGACTCGTTTAAGAAGAAAAGATTTGGAATTATGTGTGTCACATCAAACTTTGAGGACTTGATCGTTGTTGCGTGTAATTTTGATCAATAACTAGGTTACGCGATCGAGGCATAGACGGAGGCGGATATTTATGAGATATTACAACGAGTGTAGGAAAGTTTCCTATGAAACATAGATGGAAGTAGTGTATCAGAATGGATATAGTTGGAATGAACTTATCGAGGGAATTGTGCACAAGTCATTGGGACTGTGCGATACGAACAAAATGCATGAAAATTAACATAGCGATAGGAAGGATCGAAACGGGAGAAAGGATCATAAGGGATGAACTTTTGAGAAAACTTGACGGGACTTAGCGTCGGGATGATTTACATTATCGCTCAAGCGAAACAGATTGTGCCAAAAACTTAAGCGGGATAAAGAATACAAAACGGAGTAATGTCTATGATTTAGAAAGTTGTGAGTAATCATATGCGAAGGCGTATCGATCGACCAAAAAATTACTTGATGGAGTCAGGATAAAACACATGACAGAACGCTAGAGTTAAAGGGATGTTCTAGCGTGAAGGAAATTCAATTGAGGATGGTTTCACTGAGTATAGAGTATCTCAGATATCAATTAAAGGGTAGATAGACTCAAATCCTAAGACGGCTAAATATTTTCTTGATTAGCTAATATGCTAATGGTTGTGCATACGTGTTCAGAATTTGAAAATACTCTCAGACTTGGGTAGAATCCCATAGACCTCATCGGGAATTGGTTTGGCTTCAGAATAAGATATAGCATAGTTCTTAGTAACTGTTCATCGTTGATGATCCATAATTATCTAGCATAGCTTCAGGGCAGATGACCCTAGAGACTTGACCGCTGAATCAAAGTAATCATTAGAGACCTATAAGATGACCCAATTGATAACGCATAAGAGATTGCGTTGAGGATAAATATTGAGTGGTTCATGTTGAAGATAAGTTTAAGCGATCGAATATTAATTTCATAATTCGATAGAATATCCTTCGACTGGAAAATATAATATAGCAAGATTTTTTTATGGTTGGTGATTTCGTACTCGATAAAGTGATGCCTTTGAGCATCATCGATTTTATAGCGAGAACCGAAGGATGGTTAGCTTTGGTTATTGATTCGATCAACGCTAGCAATATATGTCGGGACTGTGCGATAGCATATCGGAGTATTTTGAGAAATGAGATAGACGGTAATGGTCGGTTTAAGTTAGTCCCTTGCATCAGAAAGACTTAGAATGTTTTTTGGGTAAGTGGCCTAGCGGGGGCGAACCTAGAAGTTGATGCGTTGGCAATTTGGAAAAGATGTCGTCAGAAATAGATGGCGAGAGCGATAGTTTGACTCGAGGCAGGCGGCTCTTGCATATGTTGGAATCGGTCTATATCAAGCAAGACTTCAAAAATAATTGGACAAGAGGTGGCTAACAGTTAGACGAAAATGTGTTGCGAAAAACTCATTATGATTGGATGCGCAAGGACTTGACGCAACGCATGTGCGAGATTATTAATACAAAAGATTTGAGGAACAGGAAGATGTTGCGGAGACTCATTGCGTTTGAATTGCATAACGACTTGATGCAATACGTAATTCAAATTAGTCAGCACGAAACATATCAAAATGGAAGGCAATTATGAAAATCAGGTCTTTAGAAATAATGTGCACGCGAATGAGTAACAGGAATGGACGCTAAGGCCAGATTCAGTTGGGAGTATGAAACAGTTGGTTATTTTGGAAACAAATTCATGCCTGCAACTTGCCCAATTTTGCAATCACTAAGCTTGGCTGAAATGCATATATTTCGGGGACAACTAAAATATGTCTACGAGTCCAAACTAAGGGATGTGCTGAACTCGAATAGAGTTGTAGGAAAGCGATGTGGAGTTAAAGAAATTTGTACGAGCGTTGCATACGAAACAGAGATAGAAAATTTGAGGCAGTGTTTGAAACAAAGGTTAAGTAATATCAAAAATGAACTAGCATGGGTTTTGGTTCGGGGATGAACCTTGTTTTGAGTGGTATATTATGTAATATCCCTCTTCGCACGATGTATTACACTGAGTCCGACTGAAACGAGATATTTGGATTGGTTGCATAACTTAAGTCGGAATGAGAATGAGGCATTGAGTTATTTGCATTTCGATAAGATGGATTCGTGAATAAGTATTGATTTGGATTTTGGTTTCATTTACAAGCTTTATGTAGAACTTTCTGAGTTTCAATTTATCGTCGCGATATGGAGAAATACATGGAGTCATAAATCGTGCAAAGGAATCGAAGGATTAATTTAGAGCAGTGCAGAGATAGCAAAACTTAAGCGATGGTGCAGTCTTCCTTGAATCTGCTCGGGTCGGATGATTGAGAAGCACGGCATGCTCGCATGGTTAGACCAGTTAAGTAAATCGTGTTTCGCATCAGACAACAAATATTTGGGGATAAGCTGTATCGACTCTGGTGGAGTGATAGGTTGTGTCAACTCGACAGAACGGCTAGGCAAATAAGTAAAGGTGAGCGGGCTCTGATCCTTCTTCTCTACTCCTTCATTCTTAATAAAATACATCATTGCATGCTAGCGATCTTATATATTCAACGTGCATAGTTCGGAGAAACACAAGTCAGAATTATATTGAATACTAAGATAGAACAATGAAACAAAGCATATCAAGGCATGCATCAAGAGCATGAGTATCGAACGAATCATAAGAACGCTTCATAAGTGAAGCATGTAGTTGTGGTTCAGACCACGGAACTGTCAAGAAGGGATACAAGATATCTCAAGAAATCGAAAAGGAAAAATGGTGCCACAGAATTATCGATCAGGGATAGGGCACCATAAAATACTGTATCGAGAAGTGGCATGGTGACTCAAAATATTTGGCTATGGGTTGCCACAGAACAATGAATCGGAGGACAAAGATACGCTAGAGTATAGTGGGGCGAGTAGACACGTACCTCATTGTGAGACTATGTCTCACAGTATATATATTGGTATATGGATACGTATTTTATACTAGATATTTTATTTTCTGAATTTTTGTAGGATTTTAAAACTTGGCATTTAAAAAAAATCTCCTTGACCGGACTACCGCCGGCATGTCGTGGCACACCGACGGAAAATTCGATTGTCAAATATTACTTTTAATTTTCGAGATATTTTGGTGAATAGTATTTAGATATTTTCGTGAATAGTATTGACTCACCCTATTACCCAATGGTTTCTTGGTTTTGTTTTGAACGGCCCAGATCGATTTAAATCGAGACGTGGATCACTGACGTGGCAGATCCAACGGTCACGATTAAATCTCAACCCCTATATATACAACTTGATTTTCTCTCTCCTTTCTTCCACTCTTCCTTCTTTTTTTCCTCTCCATATTTCCTGCGGAAGCTTGGAGCTTGGTCTTGAGGCCTAAGAGTATGGTTTTTGAACCCCTCTTGGTGGTGGAGTTGAAGATATAGGCTGGGAGCTCGACCTTAGGCAAGTACATCTTGCCAAAATCAAGGATGACCTTATTTTATTGAAGTTTTTGCTTCCCTTGATTTTATATGCTTACAATTTCATGGTAATTGCTTTGTTGATAATGTTTCTCTCATGATTTCTAATCATGTTCAACTTTCAGAAATTGTTTTGAGCTTAGTTTTGACTTTTCTTGTGGAACCATGATATTTACTGGTTAGGAAACTCGGTGTCGGAAATAATTACCCCAGCGATTTGCATGAGACTTAGTTTATTTTCTATGTGAGGCCCTCTCCTAGTCTTGTATATTTTTGGTTTGGAGTTTGGTGGAAATCGGAATACATTTTGGTTTATCGAAAAGCCATTTTTAGAGTATTTTAAGGAATTGATCTATAAAATCTTAAAAAATTGTGAAATATAATGCTCTCATGTTGTGGGAAATTTAATTTTATTCAATTTTGACATTAGAAAGTCCGAATTTTGAGTTAAAATAAAGTTTTTATGGCCGAAACAAGTTTTAGAAAATTTCAAGTTTGGCCTGCTGTGCAGTTTCGGATTATAAGATGGTAATCCGCGGATCACCGACGGAAGATCCGAATTTTGGACCACAAAGATGTTATTTCATATCGGATAATCCATCGGTAATCCGAGGTAATCCGCCGGTAATCCGATTTAGGCTGTTTTTGCTAAAATTGACTGTTTTGACCATTTTTGTCCGTTTTTGATATCTTCCATGACTTTAATAATTTTTTAACATGATTATATGACTTGTGTAGCTAGGAAATGGTTGTACACCATATATATTAACATGAGCACATATCTTTTGCTGACACCATGTCTCTACACTGTCTTATATGCTTACTTTTGCCTCACTGTACAGACCTGACTTCATGTATAGTTTGTGACACCTACCCTTTATACACCCGTCCAGTATATGTTACCTATTGTTACTACATTAACTCTATTGCCACTTATTGTTACCCTTGACCATGACCTTATTGTCCCGTATTGTCACTCATTGTCACTCACATTCTGACACTTATTTCATATTGTCACTCTAGATATTGATTGTCACCCTAGATACAGATTGTCATTACATGTATTGATTGTCACTCTAGATATTGAGATTATCCCCCATGGTCACTATTGTCTTTGATTGTCACTATAGTAACTGTTGTGGCTTGTCTTGTGCCAGCGATTGTAACTATCAATTCATTGTCTTGTCTTGCATACATATCTAGGATAAATTTTGCGGAATGCCACGCTTAGAATTCTGAACTGAAACTGCTAAGGATTATTGACTAGATTATTGGCATAGATCATTGGGAGGGGAGGTTACCTGGTTGCAGGAAGTCTCAGTGTTCCGATGCCATAATTTAGGTATGGATTTGGAGCATGTCGTCGAGTAGGGCCCATTTCTAGCTCACCGTCGAGTATAGCATATTGTTACTATTGTTACTTAGTGTTGCCCTTGTGTGTGAAATATAACCCGGATAGACTACAGCGCTTGCGACCAATAGAAGAAAATCAAATTACATATGCTAGTAACTAGGATCTGTGATAACCCTAGTTAGCTAATGATATCAAGCCGTATACATTGCTGGTCATGCTTATTGATTATTACTATTGATGGTCCAATCGTTTTCCTTCACTATTGTTATTGTTCTTATAATTATATTGGTGTAGACTTAGATTGGGATACGTGAACGGTAATAGGGGTAGTTTCTTCCTTTTGTCCTTGTTTGGTGTAAAGGTGGAAAACCAGGCCTATTGCTTTTCACGGGTTCCGTTAGTTTCATAGTTATTGCATTCGTTTCCTTTTGATCCTTTATATGTTATCTACTTATGCCATATTTTAGATATTGTATGCACATACTATGCTCGCCCCTTGGACAATACATGTACACTGGCCTAGATGACTTTGCTTGTTCATAGTCCTTGTTCCCAATCTCGTATATGTTCTCGATTTTGTTCAGGCACGTTACATGTTCACTTGTACACGTTTATTTTTTCTTTGCTCCATGTTTATTTTTTTGTCACAGGTAGCTTACTATATATCATTTGTTACTTAGCTTATTGTCTTTCCTTCTCGAGATAAGTGCAGTAGTAGCGTACGAGGCTCGAGGTACATTTATTTACTTATGTCTTATCTGTTGATGTGTTAAGATAGTATTGGTTTCAGTTCATAGTTTTTGGCCTTTCTTTGTGGTACTTACTATTGGGGGTCTGACCCCACTAGTTTTGTATGGCCAAATCTCGTAGAGAAACCAGAGGACTTTCTATATCTTTCGCTGGATGGTGACCACCCGGAGCGCCAGACTACCTGAGTAGGTTTTTACTTATTCATCTACTAGATCCCGTACATGTATATTCTTTTGCGGCGTTTAGCCACCGAGCACGTGTTAGCTCATGTTTTGGACTTGACATCCTGCCTACGGGCATAGCATGATTTGTTTTATCTAGTCTGCAGCTAGTGTTGATCATGTATGAATTATCCTCTGCTAGTTCTTTATTTTGTATTGCTAGCATCGTGATCATTTATATATATATGGTTTGTGATGCTTTACTATCTTGCTCCTGATGATCATATTTTTGTATATTTCTTATTTGCCTGTGATCGAGACACCTAGGACTGCTTGAAATATGATTAACTGATGGTTTGTAGTGTTAACCGACATGTCTTTCACAGCCATGACTGTATTTTGGGGTACTGGAGTACTCTAGTATACTTAGCTGGCTTTGTCATGCTCCCGCTCTCCAGTATTCTGGGCCCAGGGCCTGATACTTGCCATACTTACATTGTCGAAACTATCGAACATGGCACGGTGCCTTGAGACAGCGCGAGAACGATATAATATGTCGAGTAGAAATGTTGCATGGATACTAATGGTCATGGGCTGCCCGTACACGGGTTAAGATATTCCTCGAACGAGATAATCTGACCCGTCGAATGAATATATACCCCACATCGGTCGGTCGGGCGATTGGCTTAACTCCATTTAACTTTCAAAGCTGAAAGTCAGGAGTCGACATGCTACGGAGACCCGGAGCACCCGGCATGGCCGAAATCGTATTGGCCTAAGAGGAATTTGAGAGTTCTCTTCTAGCACGGTATAGCAAAGCGTTCAGACGAGTTGCTCCAGGGCGCTAAAATGACTATCGCATATCAACATAGCGTGCTTCGGCACGGGGTATAGTGAGACTTCCAGCGGGCTTGCTACCTAGAGTTGGAATGATCTCATATACTCAAGTAACGTGCTTAGGTGTGGGACATATGGGGACCTTAGGTCGACTCGGACTGAGAGGATGTGCCACAATGTCATGGCATTACTGGACCTTCAGCAGGACTCACACTCCGAGCTGATAGGGTGCGCCATTTAATGCTTAAGAATAGCTCAAGTATGACGCTCGTGTCGTCAGTGACCTGCATATAGATAAGAGATGGTGGACTATCGAACATTTAAGCTAGGAGGATGAATGTTGCCTTGCGTCGAGCAAGAGTGTGCAGATCGGCTATATATATTTAGAGTTGCTATTGAGTGAGGCAATTCAACGTGTTTCATGCGTTTCATAAGCGATACAAGTATTGCTTGCTTAGTTAACGATACGATTCGAATATAACATTCTTAGAGATCGAGACGACCGAATACAACAAGTTACTTACCAATACGATCGAGAATAACATGCTTGTCCGCTTAAGTGAATTCAATGCCTATATGCGAATATGCTTTCATAACTTCAAAGTTTATATGCGAGCATGATTTACTGCTTTCGAGGTGTGCCTCAACATGAATTGAAATTCATCTAAATTCTAATAGAAATATCACTATAAATATGTATGATTGCCATGATCACTTAGTGTCGGTTTAGGCGAGTGGGTTATCCTGCTCACCAGTACAAGTTGCGTACTGACCCACGTTTGTAGGCACCCTCTTTCAGGTACTCAGGTGCTGAGGCCTTAGCTTGGATATACGAAGACGTGATGTATGGAACGGTAGAAATTATTTGTAAGCAAGAGAGATCAACGAGTATTGTAAGCCAACTTGGCATATTCAATGGGGCTATTCAAGCCTTGTAACCGCTGCAAATATAAATAAAAGAGCTTCGCTTTGCATACTCTGTGTATTTCATATGACTCTATAAATCTTCCGCTGCGACTTGGTATTTTTATGAAAACCATTATATTTTATCTTCTTACCTTGTGCGTTGTGCAACCTAGGCATGCACGGCATCACGTCCGGGGGACGATTATTGACTTTACGGAGTCGGGACGTGACATATGCATGATCCTAGAAGCAGTATATAGAGGCAGTTCACAGAATTCTCAGGTATATTAAAGGAAGCCCAAGAAAGGGGTTATGGTTCAGAAGTTCTGGACATCTGAGAGTTGAAGGCTACTGTAATATCGATTTGGCGGATTGTATGGACGATCGTTGGTCCACTACAGGTTACTGTATTTTTGTTGGAGATAATCTTGTATCTTGGCGCAGCAAGAAGCAAGATGTAGTGGTTAGGTCTACAGCTGAGGCCGAATACAGGCTATGGCAGTTATTATGTGCAAGATGATGTGGGTGAAGAGCGAGTTGTCTGAGATGCGTTTGTTTAGAGTAGACTCCCTACAACTTTGGTGTGATAACAAATCAGCAATTGATATTGCAAACAATTCAGATCAGCATGATCGCACCAAACATATGAAGATTGATCGGTTCTTCATCAAGGAGAAGCTGAATAGTGAAATTTTGACTTTAAGATATGTAAAATCAGCGGAGCAGTTAGCTGATTGTTTAACTAAAGATTTAGGTCCTAGAGAGTTTGATATCTTTTGTAACAAGATGGGGATGATAGATATCTATCGCACATCTTGAGGGAGGAGTGTTTAGTTATAGGGACTTATTTAGTCCCACATCGGATAGAAAATAAGGAGGAGGCTATCCTCCTCCTATATATATGTACTCCCTCTGAAAAAATAAATAAATCAATTACTTTTTTTCTACAAGTTGCATATTCTCATCTTTGTTGGTATTAACTATATGTCTTAACCCAACTAAAAGAGTACCTGAACTTGCAATTATAAAGTCTTCATGTAATCATATAATGGCTACATCCCTGCACTCCCACAGACTCTCCTAGCCAGTCTCTACCTAGTCCCAGGCTAACAGGGCTGGGCAAAGCACACTCAGCGGCTCACATGACAGTCAATAGTATTGATCTACAGTCCATGGGTCGTGATCTGTTGGTTACGATAGGAGACACCAATGGAATGGACACGATTTGAATTTTTTCTTGAAAATTTAGTTCCTAATTAGATGGAAATGACAAATCTAAAAAAAAAAGTATTGATCTCTATCGTACCACGACAGGACGACACACGGCGGTGTGCTGCCAGTCTGTACTTGGTCAAAGTACTTGTGGGCTGCCGAGGTTGAGGTTGAGGTTGCGGTATGCCGCCAATCTAATACTTGGTCATGGTACTTATGGGTTGCCGAGGTTGTCTATCTACCTTAGACTTAGTCAATGGCTTAGCCATGGGTCTAAAAGTCTAGGATGTTCTATTGGTGGGTTAGGAATAATTAGAAATCCATGAAAATAATTGATTTGCATATGTTTTTAATCCGATTAATTATCCTTTGCGTATCCTACGAAGTCGAATGATACTCAAAACACGAAGAAAACACGAAGAAAACATCTCCAGCAAATCGAAAACAAGTCTATCTATTAAACGACGGAAGATCAACAAAGCAAGTAAAGTAAAGTATAATATACTAATACACTAGAATATCGATGTAAATAATGTGTTTCATGGTATATGATTTACATGGTACAAGGTTTGGTTGATACAAGTTAAAAAATATTTATTTGATACACTTCCAATAATGTAGTCAGAAAACTCCATCAGTAAGTCTACATGACTACCACTTCCTGGATAGCTGCCCACGTGTAAATTGGGTAAGTAACGTGACAAGAATCTGAACTTGCAGAGGTGGCCGTCTATGAAATATAAATCCAAAGTTCAAAATACCATCAGTATGTTATGGACAAATTTATTTATTGTGAAATATAATGATGCCGACATAAAATGTAAAAGTTGAGATGGCCGAGTTGGTCTAAGGCGCCAGATTAAGGTTCTGGTCCGAAAGGGCGGTGTTCAAATCCCAGAAATTTTGTTTTTTTAAAGAAAAAAAAATAGAACTCAATTTCTAAAAATGAAAACCACCCCTCTCTATTTAAACACACTTGTGATATATCAACATTTTTTTTTTCGAAAGAAAAAAATAGAGCTCAATTTATAAAAATTAAAATCATCCCTCTCTATTTAAACACACTTGATAGCTTATTTTTTGATACGTTTCTACGAGTCACCATCCCATGTCCGCTTAAAATTTTCCTTTTGCCACTTCATTTTTAGTTTATATCTGTCTACAGTAACTTGTCATTAAGCAAAGGATCGGCCATTAAAATATTTTAGACAAGAACCCAAAGGAGGCGAGATGGACACATAACTCAAACTAAATGCGTGCAACAGCTACATTGACACAAAATCTAAGGAGAAAATGTGTCACTCTATGAACGTCAACGTCTTTCTACCTAGTTCAAATTTCAATTTTTATTAGGGCTAATTAGAGTTTAGATCGTGGATTTTATACTAGTTTAGAGTTTAAATTCTGACATATCCAATTAAAATTTTTATATTATATATATATATATATATATATATATATATATATATATATATATATATATATATATTTGTTGGTTAAATTATATTAAAAGTTATAATTTTATACACACATTTGTTGTATTTCAAAGTTGTGTCCAAAGTTAGGTTTCAAAATAATAATAATAATAATAATAGTAATAATAATAATAATAATATATATATATATATATATATATATATATATATATATATATATAATTTAAGAAAATGTACTTCATTGAGATGGAAAAATAAACTTACAATCACATTCCCCAGGTTATACTTATCCCCTTATTGACCTCACCCTTCCATACATTTTAAATCACTTTCTATATTATTTATAACTCCTGCTACGGACGTGACTTTGCCTTCAAACAGTCTCCGATTTCTCTCGCGTCATACATGCCAAACAGACGACAATAATCTAAGCCTTGCATTTCGATATTGTATCCCACCTCTACTAACCAGAGCTTTGAAATTTCCTCACAAACTCCCAACAGTCCCACTTGATTACTATTTGCTATAGATAACTGTTGCTGAAACCTTCGCCAAATTTCATGGGAAAATGGATACTGGAATAGTAGATGATCTCGGGTTTCAAGCTCCATGTTGCATAGGTCACAGGTCTCCTTCGATAACTGAATCCCGAACTTATGCACTTGTTCCTTGGTAAGAAGACGATCTCTAATTGCCTTGTACAAACATAGCTCAATTTTTGAAGCTGCTCCCTTCAGCCATATCCAGTTCGTCCACTCCACCTTGGGAAAAAATAGGCCTCATAAACTCGTAGGCTAATTTGAAGGTGAATAAGCCGTGTGCAGTTCTATCCCATCTCCAAAAATTGTCCATTCCCTGCCTTGAAATCTGCAAATTAGCGATCTCCTCATGGAACCGCTGTTGAAGAAACCTATCAGTGACCCTCCATTCACCATTATGTATGAACTCATTCATGTTACCAGCACACCCTACTAGTTCAAACGTTGGCCATCCAAGTTTATCAACCAAACTTTCTTTGTTAAGCCACGGATCGAACCATATACTTGTCGAGCGTCCATTACAAATCACTTGAGAGATACATTGTTTCACTATTGCCCGTTGTTTAAGAATCAACTTGAATGTAACTGAAAAGTTATTATTAACATCCATCGTCCAAAAATTATTGCTCTGTACATACCTCCTTGTCATCCATTGTGTCCACAGGGATTTGCCATCGATGAATTTCCAGACGAGCTTTAAGATAGCAGCGTCTCTCATAGTTTTGAGTGATCTCAGACCAATTCTGCCCTCCTCTTTAGTTTTGAAAAGCTCCTCCCAAGCCACTGTATGTAAACCCCATTTCCAAATAAAATTTGCATACAATTTATCTATGTTTTGTACTGTCTTCATTGGGATGATAATAGCCTGCAACCAATATGCCATGACCGCCAGAATAGTGGATCTGACAGGCTCTATACGTCCTCCAAAGGACAGAGTTTGTGACTGTCAGCCTTTAATTCGTCTATGCACATATTGCATTAATTCGATACAATCCGCATCTCTGACATATGACAGTGGAAGTCCAAGGTATCGAGCCGGTAGCTGCTCCTGTTCTATCCCAAGCATTTGTGTCCATTGCTCCTTTGCTAGACATGTGCTACTATAGTACACCCTCGACTTTTCTTTGTTCAGCCGTAAGACATAAAGACTAACAAAGTCCTCCAGCAAAGCATTCAGCACTTCAATGCCCTTCCTTGATGGTGCCATGTACAATAACAAATTATCTGCATATATAAGATGAGACACATTTGGCAATACCCGATTGTAAAGGAGGATAATTTGCTTCTTATGAACTGCCAGATCTATCATACATGTAAAATATTCCATCACAAATGTGAACAAGTATGGGGAGATTGGGTCACCTTGTCGCAGTCCTCGATTACTACCGAAGTAACCATTTGGTTGCCCATTAATCGGGATTGAGAATGTCGGAGTAGGTATGCACTCCTCGATGCGATCCACCCACTAGTTATCAAACCCCATGCCCCTCATAATAGCACAGACAAATTTTTTGTTCACCATATCATATGCCTTACTGAGATCAAGCTTAATGCATCCCTTTCCTCCTCCCGGTCTGTTAAATTCTCTAACCATCTCATGAGCCAGTAAGCAATTTTCTGCTATCGATCTACCTTTGATAAAGGCAGACTGGTTCAACAAGATCAGTCCCTTCATGATTTCCTGCATACGCATACACATTAGGTGGGTTATAATTGTAAACCCCCTGAATTTTCAAAAAAAATATTAAATTGGGATTTTTCACAATTTTCTGGAATTTTCTGGAAATTTTTGTAATTAAATTTAGGGTTTTGAATTATTAAATGATTTTTAATTGATAATAAATAATATTAAAATATTGTGAAAATAATATTTTTGGGTGTAAAATAAAAAACTGGACTTAGGATAATTTTTCTGGAATTTATTGGGCCCCGGACCTATTTTTAAATCACCTAAGACTATTTATTCATTTATTTACTTATTTATTTATTCATTGATTTATTTATTTAAATTAAATCCTAAAACTCAAACCCAGCCCAGAACCCTGGCCCAGCCCATTGGGCCCAAGCCCAGCCCGCAATTGCTAGCGGGTCGGGTCGGGTCGGCCAGACCCGAACCGCCCGAGACCCGACCCGCACGACCGGTTCCCCTTCTCCCCTCTTCCCCGCGTCTCCCGGCGGAGCCGCCGCCTCCGGCCACGTGGCGCTCCGCCCGGCCACCTCGCCCACGTCGACCGCCTCCCTCGGCCAGCAACCCCCGGCCACCGCCTATATAAACACCCCCTTTTCCTCTTCTCCGGCAAACCCTAGACCGCCGGCCGCCCACCTGAACTCCACCGCTTCTGCCGCTCACCGTCGACCCTCGCCGTGCCCAGCCCCGCTCCGCCTAGCCCCTCGGCGCCGCCCCCGACTTCCCAGACCCCGAGCCGCAGCTCCGGTCGGCTCCGCCCGCCTCCCAGCGAGCAGCAGCCGCCGTCCCCGGCGCCACCCCCGCTCCGCCGTGCCTCCGCCCGGCCTCGCCTCGGCTTCCCCGGCCAGCACCGTCTCTCTTCGGCGATCCTCCCCCCCCCCCCCCCGCCGGCAACGTCCAAAAACCCTAACCCTAATTCTTCCCCGTGTCGGCGTGTCGGACACGACACGGACACGAGAAATCTCGGTTTCTGAGCCCTGTTCAGGTACTCATATCTTTCTCCTCGCTGCCCCGTTTTCAATTTCGTAAATTGCGTTGCGAAGCCTGTATGACCCTCTCGGTGCCCGAACAAACCGCTCGGGGCATCGCGTCCTGTGGTGATCGCACACCGCGATCCAAAAACAGAAAAACATCGACCCGATTCACCCCGGAACTGGATACGCCCCGCCAAACGGGACGACTTGGTCGCGCACGGTCTTCACAGATACGTGCGCAGCGTTGATACGGACGTGTGGGGTTTCGTGGAAGTCGATTCAGGTGTGCGTGCACACCGGGATCAACGCGAATCCGCAGACACCGCCCCGTATCCGCCTTTTCTGATTCATGCCCTAACTTTCTGTGTACACGTCGGATCGAAACGAAACTTGCGCCATCGGACTCGTAGCGATACGCTGGTCCTGTGACCCAAGTTTGGTTCGATTCTGAGAACGTTAACGAAATCGCGTGTAGTGGGCCCCATAGGCCCCACTCGACGGGCGATTTTGTGATCGGCTCATCGGAATCCAATTCTGGAAGTTCCGTTGGGTTCGTATCATCGTTCCTGACCTGTTGACACTAAGTTTGGTGATTTTGGAAACCTTTGACCCTGACACATTTTTCGTTGCAAAGCGGGCCCATATACGGACCCCGTTTTGACCCAAAATTGTCGTTTTTGTCCTTGTCTCCAAATTGGACTCAAGGACATACGTTTCTAGCTATTTGATATCTTCTGAGCATGATGGTAATATTTATTTCAGCATCTGGACACATTTCTGAAAAATTTCCCGAGGATAAAACTGTAATTGGATCCAAACATCAGGCAAGTACCTGCACTTCAAGTTTATTCTTTATATTATGATAATTAGTTCCTTGCTCTACTAGCACCATTGGATGTTTACACGTAGCGTTAGAATACTTGATTTCATGTCTTGAATACTGGTTTTTATGTCTTGCTTTTCGTGTCGGGTGGGAGAATACTAGGAGGCATGTAGTTTACCCTTCCCCCTGTCCTGACTGCTAGCTGTGGATACGCGACTGTACCATTAGCCTGATACTCGATTATTCCTGACTGATAGCCGTCTATGACGGCCTGATTAGCCTTATAAACCCCTACATGCCAACTACGTATTCTAAATAACACAAGTTCACACACATAGTTCTTGTCTTGTTGTAGTTCCTGTTGTCTTGTTGTAGTTTCCATTTTCCTGTCTCATTTATTCCTGCTTTACTCATGTCCCTGTTTTACAGCATTTAACTCTTAGTTATTGTTACTACTTATTTATGCATATTCTCAACATGATACTTAGTCAGTTTCTTTTCTACTTGTCATAAATATTTAGTTTAATCTTGTTGTGTATTGGTACTTTGCTCCTTTCCTGACTGGATCCGTTGATATTAGGCGATGATGAGGACTATGCCCCCATCTTTTATGGCCATATGACGTAGCAGATGATACCTCTGAGGAGCCTGTTCCCACTCAGGAGACTACTTTTGAGGAGTAGTCAGCCAGTTAGCTAGTATTTTCTTTCAGCACAATACTCGGGTTTGTCCCCGATTTATCTTCTGGTTTTGTAGTAACTATGGATCTGGTTGTCACATTTTGTTTATGAAATCTTAAAAATTATATTTCCCTGTCATTATCCTTGTCTATTTATTCTTGTGGATGAGATAGATTTAAATTACCTGTGAATAAGACCTAGACAGCGTACTACCGCCGACACTGCGGCGTAGGCTGGACGTACCCACGAACTCGTGTCCGAATATCCGGGTGCGGGTCGTGACACATTTTTGTGGTGGCCCATGCAGGTCAACGACTAAATTGTTCGGTTTCAACTTAGGGACCGAACAAGCCTGCAGTAAGATAGGATAAGTTTTAGGATCTCATCCACTTGTTTGAATCATTCTTGACATCTATCTCGGATTCGAATTAATTCCTTAACTTACATCCTACCTTGATTCCTGTGCGCCTCTTATCGTTTATTTTGGATACAGAGTAAAAGATCTATCAGCAAGCGACGAGGTTCCTACAAGATCACCACGGGATGCTCTACCAGCACCCGAAACGAGACCACCCTTGGTACCACAAGCAGCACTCTCCCAGCAAGCCCAGCAACAGCAGAGGGCACCACCTCAAGGACGCGGACAAGCTTACGCGATGACCGTAGAGAACGCGCAGACTCTGGGAGCAGCTAATACGCGTAAGTGATTCGTAGATACCTTTTCTAGTATTGTTTAGCTCGTGCATATTGGTTCGTGACCTCAGCCCCAACCTAGTAATTTTGAACTTGATAATAACCCGGTATGCTTTTATACTTGACAACTGTAGAGATTGTAGAGTCTTTTATTAATGTTGCTTATTTTGTTTTGTTTTGTAAACCTGAATAATTTGTACCTCATTTCATCATCATCTAGCGCACTTAATTTTGCTGTACTTGACTTATGCTGCTATTCTATAGCCTCGTTTTGCAAGCTTACTCTTTATCGAGCTTGTTCATGACAAGTGTATTATTGGGAGGCCCACAATAATACATTTCAGAGTCAGTGTATTATGGTCTGATCAACCATAGTGCGCTTGATTCGCCCTTCAAAATAATACTCTACGTGGATTGAGATATATAGTTGGCTAGTATACTTGCCCTCTAGATATGTCCGAGCATATCGTATTAGTTACATAACTGTACTAATACGAGCATGCGAACAAATGATTACCAGAATAGAACTTCAATCCACAACTGCTTGACAATTCCCATTTGAATTCTTTAAACACCTTGATCCCTATACTTCTGTTCTATCACCTCACCCTTGAACTCTTTATTATTGATCTTCGTCTTCCCTTACTTCGGAAAGACGAAACCTCGTGCTTGATATAAGTTTGATACACAGAGAATACTAGATATGTCCCATAGGCCGATCACACACTTGAGGATTATCTAACATATCATATATGATCGGCGTTGAAGTTTCGAGGATTGAATGACATGAGTAAACATATTGAGGAATATTTTTAAGGTATATAGCCTTTTTGTGATGGATGGGTAAATTCTAAGTTGGGTAGCAGTGCATTATCAACTCGAGATAAATTTCTTTTAGATTGTGACCGAGTAAGATTAGATCGGGAGAGGTTCAAGCCATTCTAATTTTGAAAATCTAGAGAAAAAAAATATATAGAATTTCAGACTTGAACATTGGTGGACTACATTTAAATTATTTTTCAACTTGATGATTTGAATTAAGAATTAAAATTTGATGGTTGGACTACCTAGTTGGAATATTGAGGATGTGATTGAAGCATACAATTGTGAATGGGAATACTATTTGGACTCGAATCACTTCTAGAGAAAATTATGATAGTTAGAATCGTGAGGCAAATTTATAAGCGTATGCAAATCTTGAAGATGTTATATGGACTTAATTTAAAATTTGCCTGTGGGTGATTTAAGGAAGTAAGAAGTAATAACCATAGGTTAAATTTTGATTGGAACAGTAGTCATCTTAACCTTGAAGTGATTGCAGTGGATAAGATTAGGATTTTAATTATCGCAAGGAGATTGCAATTGACTTGCCTTATCTACATGAAGGATTATCAGATTTTGGCTTAATTTTAATTTCGAGGACGAAATTTTTATAAGTTGGGTAGATTGTAAACCCCCTGAATTTTCAAAAAAAATATTAAATTGGGATTTTTCACAATTTTCTGGAATTTTTTGAGAATTTTCTGTAATTAAATTCAGGATTTTGAATTATTAAATGATTTTTAATTGATAATAAATAATATTATAATATTGTGGAAATAATATTTTTGGGTGTAAAATGAAAAACTTGACTTAGGGTAATTTTTCTGGAATTTATTGGACCCCGGACCTATTTTTAAATCACCTAAGACTATTTATTCATTTATTTACTTATTTATTTATTCATTGATTTATTTATTTAAATTAAATCCTAAAACTCAAACCCAGCCCAGAACCCTGGCCCAGCCCATTGGGCCCAAGCCCAGCCCGCAATTGCTAGCGGGTCGGGTCGGGTCGGCCAGACCCAAACCGCCCGAGACCCGACCCGCACGATCGGTTCCCCTTCTCCCCTCTTCCCCGCGTCTCCCGGCGGAGCCGCCGCCTCCGGCCACATGGCGCTCCGCCCGGCCACCTCGCCCGCTCCGCCCGGCCACCTCGCCCACGTCGACCGCCTCCCTCGACCAGCAACCCCCGGCCACCGCCTATATAAACACCCCATTTTCCTCTTCTCCGGCAAACCGTAGACCGCTGGCCGCCCACCTGAACTCCACCGCCTCCGCCGCTCACCGTTGACCCTCGCCGTGCCCAGCCCCGCTCCGCCTAGCCCCTCGGCGCCGCCCCCGACTTCCCAGACCCCGAGCCGCAGCTCCGGTCGGCTCCGCCCGCCTCCCAGCGAGCAGCAACCGCCGTCCCCGGCGCCACCCCGCTCCGCCGTGCCTCCGCCCGGCCTCGCCTCGGCTTCCCCGGCCAGCACCGCCTCTCTCCGGGGATCCTCCGCCCCCCCCCCCCCCCCCCCCCCGCCGGCAACGTCCAGAAACCCTAACCCTAGCCCTAATTCTTCCCCGTGTCGGACACAACACGGACACGAGAAATCCCGGTTTCTGAGCCTTGTTCAGGTACTCATATCTTTCTCCTCGCTGCCCCGTTTTTAATTCTATAAATTGCATTGCGAAGCCTGTATGACCCTCTCGGTGCCCGGACAAACCGCTCGGGGCATCGCGTCCTGTGGTGATCGCACACCGCGATCCAAAAACAGGAAAAATATCGACCCGATTCACCCCGGAACTGGGTACGCCCCGCCAAACGGGACGACTTGGTCGCGCGCGGCCTTCACAGATACGTGCGCAGCGTTGATACGGACGTGTGGGATTTCGTGGAAGTCGATTCAGGTGTGCGTGCACACCGGGATCAACGCGTATCCGCAGACACCGTCTCGTATCCGCCTTTTCTGATTCACGTCCTAACTTTCTGTGTACACGTCGGATCGAAACGAAACTTGCGCCATCGGACTCGTAACGATACGCTGGTCCTGTGACCCAAGTTTGGTTCGATTCTGAGAACGTTGACAAAATCGCGTGTCGTGGGCCCCACAGGCCCCACTCGACGGACGATTTTGTGATCGGCTCATCGGAATCCAATTCTGGAAGTTTCGTTGGGTTCGTATCATCATTCCTGACCTGTTGACACTAAATTTGGTAATTTTGGAGACCTTTGACCCTGACACATTTTTCGGTGCAAAGCGAGCCCATATGCGGACCCCGTTTTGACCCGAAATTGTCGTTTTTGCCCTTGTCTCTAAATTGGACTCAAGGACATACGTTTTTAGCTATTTGATATCTTCTGAGCATGATGGTAATATTTATTTCAGCATCTGGATACATTTCTGGAAAATTTCTCGAGGATAAAACTGTAATTGGATCCAAACATCAGACAAGTACCTGCACTTCAAGTTTATTCTTTATATTATGATAATTAGTTCCTTGCTCTACTAGCACCATTGGATGTTTACACGTAGCGTTAGAATACTAGATTTCATGTCTTGAATACTGGTTTTCATGTCTTGCTTTTCGTGTCGGGTGGAAGAATACTAGGAGGCATGTAGTTTACCCTTCCCCCTGTCCTGACTGCTAGCTGTGGATACGCGACTGTACCATCAGCCTGATACTCGATTATTCCTGACTGATAGCCGTCTATGACGGCCTGATTAGCCTTATAAACCCCTATATGCCAACTACGTATTCTAAATAACACAAGTTCACACACATAGTTCTTGTCTTGTTGCAGTTCATGTTGTCTTGTTGTAGTTTCCATTTTTCTGTCTCATTTATTCCTGCTTTACTCATGTCCCTGTTTTACAGCATTTAACTCTTAGTTATTGTTACTACTTATTTATGCATATTCTCAACATGATACTTAGTCAGTTTCTTTTCTACTTGTCATAAATATTTAGTTTAATCTTGTTGTGTATTGGTACTTTGCTCCTTTCCTGACTGGATCCGTTGATATTAGGCGATGATGAGGACTATGCCCCCACCTTTTATGGCCATATGACGTAGCAGATGATACCTCTGAGGAGCCTGTTCCCACTCAGGAGACTACTTTTGAGGAGTAGTCAGCCAGTTAGCTAGTATTTTCTTTCAGCACAATACTCGGGGTTGTCCCCGATTTATCTTCTGGTTTTGTATTAACTATGGATCTGGTTGTCACATTTTGTTTATGAAATCTTAACAATTCTATTTCCCTGTCATAATCCTTGTCTATTTATTCTTGTGGATGAGATAGATTTAAATTACCTGTGAATAAGACCTAGACAGCGTACTACCGCCGACACTGCGGCGTAGGCTGGACGTACCCACGAACTCGTGCCCGAATATCCGGGTGCGGGTCGTGACAATAATTTTATAAATAAAATTACAGCATGCAATCGGTCTAAAGTCACGCAGATCCGGCGCTCCCTCCTTTTTCGAAATCAAAGTCAAAAAGGTATGATTCATTTCTTTAAGTAGCCTCCCCTGATCAAAAAAATCGTGTACCACTTGGAACACTTTCCACTTGATTTGGCCCCAATGTTTCTTGTAGAACATTGTGTTGAAGCCATCAGGCCCTGGCGTTTTAGTAGGGTCAGCCTGCTTCATGATCTTTTCTACCTCCTCCACCGATACCCTCCTCCGTAGTACATCGTTACCTTCCTCCGTGACTATACACTTGCAAATGATATCGGGAAAATCATTAATGTAATCTATTTGATTATATAGTTCCTCGTATAAGCTGGTAGTCTCATGTTGTATGAGGGATACATCTGTAATTTGAATACCTTCTCCATTAATACGAGAAGATACTTTATTACCTTGTTGTCGAGTCCAAATAGTGGAGTAGAAGAATTTTGAACACCGGTCACCGTATTTCAAATATGAGAATTTTGCTCTTTGTTGCAGGTGGACTTCCTCCAGAAACCAGAATATATATATATATATATATATATATATATATATATATATATATATATATATATATATATATATATATATATATATATATATATATACACAGACAGACATTTTTATCACAAAATATGTATAGAATAAGGATATCTACATAATTGTATAAATTTTATTCGGTTTTTGATTTTTGACCGAAAAGGAAAACGAAAATCAAAACCGAACCGAATAAAAAAATAGTATTTTCAAAACCGAAATTGAACCAAATTTTTTTAAACCGAATCAAATATCTTATTTGGTTCTGTTCGATTCGATTTTTAGTCCAAAAATGAATAATGCTCACACCTAATATATATCTCCCCAACAATTTGGGTCATGCTTGTTGACAAAAAAAATATGACTCTAATATGGCAAGTGAGAATTCTTCTTCAAACCTCTGACTTATATACTCAATAATTTACCAAAACGGCAAATAGGTCGAATTAGTTGGCTCGGGTAAACTCTAAGGGGGAAAAAGTGTACATAGGTTAATATTAGTTGAAAATGACTAACATGTATATTTTATTTTACATATAATGAGGAAAAAAACTTATATGTTTCAAGTGGAACATTCTTTTTTTTTGGCAATGTTCGACATAACGAAATAACATTGTGCATGCTGCGTTGCATGTCATTTGGATCCATTGTTCCCACTTTTCACACACCCACATCCATACCTCTCCCGCAGTTTGATCCCGAGACTGCTCGCCTAAGCTAGGGAGATTATACCCCTCCTCGCTGACCACAAAAGCCAGTCGAGTTCGATAAGTAGAACTTTTCAAAAGTGCCTTTTCCAGTCTTATATATACCAAAATATACTTATAATTAACTTAGGCCTCATTTGATTCGTGAAAAGAACATGAAAGAAAATCAATTCTTTACCCTCTTCTTTTCTTTGAAAAATTATAATTTTCATCCATTTTTTCTGTGTTTGAAAATGTAAGAAAAATTGGAAGAAAAAGTGAATCATTGGGTGGGTGGGTGGGTGGGTGGGTGGAGGGAAACCATGTCCCCCGTAATTTTCTTTTCTTTGAGAATCATTCTTTCCCTTTGTCATCCAAATACAAGAAATGAATGACTTTTCTTTCTGGACCCTGATTTCGAGAACCAAACATGGCCTTAGGGTAAATATGTAAATTAAACATCTCCCAACTAACATAATTAATACTAGCCAGTAATAATTATAGACTTCCAACTACAATAAATGTTCACCATCAAAAAAATAAAAAAATTCGTCCAAAGGGACAAAATTTGTAGAAATTGCGGTTGAAGGAAAAAAAATTATAAAATTCAAACAACGGGATGACTCGCCAACTGAGTTGGCGGAGGCAGGAAAAATTGGCGGCCCGCCAACTCAGTTGGCAAGCATTGGCGAGAGAGGGGAGAGGCCGCCAACTCACTTGGCGGGTGGGGGGGTTCGGTGTGTGCTTGCCAAGTGAGTTGGCGTTGGGGTATTCGGGCTGAGTTGGCATAGGGGAATTGGAGGGGGAGGGGAAGATTATAGCCATCGGGGGGACATTATAGCCGTTGCACAACGGCTAATCAAACGGCAACGTTGCACAACTCGTCAATTAAATTGGCGAGTTACTTTCTATATATACCCCCAGCTTCAAATGAATCTTCATCACAATCTCTCCCTGCCTCAGTCAAATCCTCCAGCACCCTCTCGCTCTCTCCCCTCTAGCAAAGCCTCCAATACTCTCTCTGCCTCTCATTTCAGTATGTAGCAAAAAAAATATCTACCTGTAGTCAAAGTTCTTCTCAGCTTCTTCTAGCCAAAGTTCTCAGTCGTCATGGATCGTAGCGTAAGAACAGTATGCTCGCACGGCGATAAAATAAATGAGTTAAATTACGAAGGAGGATAACGCTAATTTTTTTTAACTTATATGAATATTAATTTTGAAAATATATGTAATCTTATTATTGAACGTTGTTTTATTCATTATGATTTTATTCTAAAGTCTATTTTTGGTTCTAATTATTTTTTGATAGATATTGAAGATGCATGGAATTATATTCTTGAGATTAATTCACAATCACGGTATATAAATATATATGTTATTCAAGTAGCATCAACATTAAATAATAGAAATAGTGATTATTTTCAGAATACCAGCATGTTAGTTAGGGTGCTAGTTATTCTCAATAAATTATTTCATTTTTTCAAGAAGGTCATTCATCAGATGAATCTAACCATGATGATGATAGTGACAACGACGATGGACATTATCACACCCGATTCCAGATTTGGTATTTCTTGAATTTTTAGAATTTAATTTTTCTGATAATGTATTCTTGTTATATTTCTCATATTGGTTCCTGTCATTTTATTTATTATTATTTTTGTTGTTGTTGAGAGAGACTACCCGAGACCAGTAGAATACTCATTGGCATTTTCATAGACCCGGTTTAGGATCTGCATGTAGAATAGACACTTGGTTCATTTTATTTGACTGAACCCATGACTAAACCACTTTTCCTCTCCTCTTAGTATATATATATGAGTTTTTCTCTCTCTCTCCTCTCTTTCTTCTTCTTCATTTTTATTTTCTTCTTCCTTGCTCCCTTCTCCCTCACCCCCGTGCACCTCCCATAGCCGAACCATATCACTCGACCTAGCCTTGGACTCTTAGGCAAGTAGATCTTGCTCAATGATGAACTTTACTTTTCAGATTTTTCATGTATATGTTGTTTTAAAAAAAGATTGTTTGATGGAAAATTTTCCCCTTGTGTTCCTCATCATTTTTAGTTCTTGGAGTTTTTGGTTTTGGTGGATGGATTTTGGTAGATTTGAGTTTTAAGTTAGGATTTTTCATGGGTTCCATGAGTTTTTCTTGGTTTTGATTTATTAAAATTTAGTGTTTCGAAAACTAGTTGTTCATTATGTTAGAGATTTTCATTAAGTGCAATTTGGCTTTTGTTTCACTTGATTTGGAGTTAAAATGAAGTTTTTATGAAGAAAATAATTTTTTGATTTTTTTAGCTTTCGGCCATGGCTGAACCTGCTGTTGGAGAAGACGGAGTCTTCATGTGGATATCGACCTATGCGGCAGAGAACGCTACGCGGCCCGAGAGGGTTATGCGGCCTGAACTCCTTGTCGCATACTGACAGCATGCATCCATCTTGTTGGATGCATGACTGTTCAATTACACAAGTGTTCTGGAGCTAATCCTTGAACTGCTTGTGCTTTCACTCGCTGAACGAATAAAAAATTCGCTAAATCCAAGAGGGGCATCTATATGACAATCTGAGCATGCGACAAGCGGACTTATGCGGCATTGGTACTATGCGCCTCTCCTCTTTTATCGCATAACTATGCTTCACCCTTGCACATGTTTTTATGATTCTTGTATTTTCTTTCTGACTTATTTTTGCGGCATGTCACATCAATCACTTTACTGACACTTCATTTATTGACCCATCACTCAGCACTTGCCCCAAGGAGTAGACTTTAACCCTGAGCATGCGGCCAATGAGTCCATGAGTCAATTGGGTGCATGCGGCCAGTGAGTGCATGCGACAGTGAGTGCATGCGACCAGTGGGTGCATGCGGCAATGTGAGTCCATGCGGCCAGTGGGCGCATGCGACCAGGAATTCTTGTGCATATTTTTTTTCCTTTTTATTATGTCCCTTTAATAATTCCTTTTTATGATTATTGTTGTGTTCTTCCTTATGTTGATACAAGTTTATATTACTAGACAAGTTTTGCATATAGTTCACGAGACAAGTTCATAATTCTCACCACACCGTGGAAATGCTTGTGTGGAAATGCTTGTGTATAAAAATTTATTGCATTTGGCATCGGGTAATCGAGTGTGAGTACTTTCCAATATATCGTGTGTCGCAAATACGATATCTCGTGAATAGTTCGTACTCGTGACTCGTCATTCTAAGGAGTTCTCAAGTGTCCACAAGTCGAGAACTTGAAATAATTTAATAATGACTAAACAAGATAAGAATTACCGAGATCATTGGGAGAAAAAAATATTGTGCTACCGGCTACCCCGATCTCTAAGGGCCCCATGCAGCATGAAACAACCCTGCTAGACAAGGGCTCCATGACTGACCAAGTTTACGCGTGCCACGGCACTACGAGACAAGTTTATATACAAGTTCATGTTTATAAAGCAAGTTTATGATCACAAGTTTAAGTTTATGCTTATAAGTTCAATTTCTGTTTCTGATAAAGTAATAAGTTATGTTGTAGTGATGTTGAATGTGCATTTAAGTTTACTCGAAAAGTGTACCCTTGGCCATCCGGGTTGACTACAGTGCCGGTGGTAGCAATATTCTTAGAACATGCATTTCATAATTAAGGTCTGTGACAACCCTAGCTAGTTAATCGTAGTAAGCCGTAGAGCTGTTTGGTCATGTAATGAATGGTGTTACTTTCATTTATAGCTAGATCTCCTAGTTCCTTTTCTTTCGACGTGTGATTAGGGTGCTAAGTTCTGCTCGGGTAAAGGTCTGCAACCCCGGTCCTTGTTTGGTTCAAGGGTTGTGGTCCCGATCCAGAGTAGTTCATATGTTCTCTTGCCGCTCGTCGCCTAACGGGAAGTAAGACAGTTGAATAACAAACCTAGTACATGAATTATGATAGCTTCTATCGTATACTGACCTAACAGCAAGAGCAAGCGCTTTCTCTAGATCGGGACCTCACTTCGCTCGCCTTCTTTCTTTCCCGTTAGCTGAACATCATTTCTCGTTACTTGTTACGGTTGGTTTGGTTGAGTCCCGGGAAGCTCACCTTGCCTATTTGACTACCAGTCAATCAATGATTGATTGATTAGCAACGGTTTGGAAGGCGAGCGACAGTGAGGTGAACTCCAGTTATCTTTCCATAGCAGTAAGTTGCCTTTGCCTATTATCCATCTTGAGTGTAGCTTGATTATAGGTAATAGAGGCTTCATGGCTCTCCAACAGTGAGAGCTAGTAGCATGACTTCTAGTGGATGGTAGAGATGGATTTCCATATTTGGACGACATGAAGTTTGCCCAAAGATCTTTCTTTTGAAAGATGATCCAACAAAGTTTTCCCTGCAGAGCAGTCATAGTGTGAGATAAGGATTTGATGCCCAGTCCTCCTTCCTCAGTAGGGGAGCACATCCTCTTCCAAGATAGCCAGTGATATTTAGTGAGATTGTCATAGCTCCAGAGAAATGTAGAGAAAATTCTCTCTATCTGAGTTATCAACTTTTTAGGCACAGGGATTACTGACAGGGTGTGAATAGTAATGGAAGCTAGAACACTCCTGATGAGAGTGATCTTCCCCCCCATTGAAAGTCGCTTTGCCTTCCACCCTTGAAGCTTAGATAAGATGTTGCTGATCAAGTCTTGGAAATAAGTCATTCTTGCTCTCCCTTTGAAGAGAGGAAGCCCTAGGTATTTCATTGGAAGTTGCTGTTGTCTGTATCCAGTGATCCAGGGGTTACTTTATTTTTTAAGAATTCTTATATTTGTTCTTCAGTTATATTTTGAGACAAGTACATTGGTACCGTACAAGTCTCGATCTGCATTTATTCTTATCTGTCTCTTTTCTGCTTATGTTATGATATGTTTTATCTATCACATTGAGCTCATTTGTGGTACTTGTTACTTGGGGTTCTGACCCCACTGATTTTGTATAGCCAGATTACCCCGAGGAGAACCAGGATCCATCGTACATCTAGCAAATGGCTCGTACTCGTAGGACTATAGTTGAAGCTCGTTAGTGGGTTTCCTTCCTTCACCCCTCATTTTGATTACTTTATTTTTTGGTGTTTAGCTAGGGTAGAGTTAGCTCCTTATATTTTTTGAGACTACGGTCAACATGATGTATATATTAGACCATGGCTGGTATATTTGATCATGTATTATTATACTCTACTAGTACAGTATTTTGTATTCACTAGCTTCATGATCATATGTGATATATAATTTGTGATGCCTCTTTACTTTCATATATGATATACTCTTGTACATGTTATTGATGGATTGAGATAATATGATTTGTCGGTATTAGGACTGACGTCATAGCATGCTAGAGTTCACCCATATGCCTTCTTGACAACCTTAACACATTGCTGCTTGCTTCGGTATTCTGCAAGGTGCGGTTGGTCATGTCAGTCCTCGTATTTACCCAGTATTCTGGGAGCGTGACGTGACAGGAATAGTGATGATTTAATTGAAAACATAAATTATGAGGTAGATGATTATGTTGATAGTTCTATCACTAATGAATTATTTATGGGAAAATATTTTCTAGTCGTTCTAAATTTAGAAGTTTTATAAGTAATTTAGCAATTAAATATAATTTTAGTTGTTCATCTAGTGCTATGAATAATGCTCGTGGAATTATATACAGTTGTGATCAACCGAATTGTAATTGGAGAGTATATGTCAAATCCATTGGAAATGGCTATATAGTTAAAGTTAGTACATTAGAAAATTGTCATTCTTGTTTAGGAAGACTTACAACAAGATGTCATTGACTAGCTACTGCTGCATGGATTAAGACCATGATAATTGACATTATTAGAGATAACCAGTCATATAGTCCATCACAAATTGTTAAATATATATATAGGGAACACCGTATACATATTAGTTATTCCAAAGCCTGGAGAGCCCGAGAGACGGCATTAGCTAAAATTAATGATAGTTATGATGAGACATATGCTAGTCTTGAAAAGTATTGTTATAGAATTATGAAGACGAATCCAGGTAGTACATATTTTCTTGAAACTACCAAAAATAATATCTTTCAAAGAATTTTTATTTGTTTTAAGGCATGTATTGACAGATTTTTAAGGGACTGTTTACCGATTATTAGTACTGATGCTACATTTCTTTCTTCTAAATATCAATGTATCTTATTTATTGCTTGTGTTCACGATCCTAACTATCAATTATATCATATTGCTTATGTTGTTTCTGATGGTAAGAATAGTGATTATTGGTCTTGGTTTTTAAACTCTTTTAGAATATCTTTTCAAAGTTCTTTTAATGATTGGAGTATAATTTCATTTATATCTGATAAGAAAAAAAATATTAATAAATGCTATGCGTGCTATTTTTTTTACATATACTCATTTTTTTGTATTCAACATTTTAAACAAAATATGAAAAAAAGTTGCGAAAGAACCAGCTTTTCAACACTTGTTAGACCCTCTTGCTAGATCATACAATGAAACGAATACAGAGAGTGTGTTTGATATAATTAACGCCGAGAACATAATGTTGTACGATTGGCTTATTGGTGTAAACGATGAAAGTCGTCGATTTGAACATTGCATAACAGCGTACGCTCCTTATACTAGATTAGATATTAACACTTCTAATCTTGCTGAATGTTTCGACAACTGGATTAAGAAATTACGAGATAAACCAATAACAACACTTCTCGATGGTATTAAAGCCAAGATTATTACACTTCATGACAATCATAGAAAGAATGCTGAAAATATAGACAGATTATTGTCCGAAGATGTTAAAGACAATGGCTCATATTATCAAAGAGAAGAATCACCTATAAATATTAGGTATTGATAGTTTTAAGTTTGAAATAATAGACCGTGCAACAAATAGAACCTTTATTGTAAATATAGCCGACAGATCTTGTACTTGTTTTAGATGGTACCATACTTATATACCATGTATATATGCATATTTTGTTTGTAGATATTGTAATATTAGTATTGAACGTTTTTATCCTGCAGTATTTTCGACGGAGACCTTGAGAAGTGTATACGAACCAAAAATAAAACCAATTTCAGTTTCCTACAAGATCCAAGCTCCTTTGGTTAGAGAAGAAATTGGAGTACCAGATATAAGACGCAAAGCCGGAAGACCAAAGAAGAACCGCGTCAAACCTCGGGATTCATCGACGAGAGATCTTTGTTGCAGTAATTGTGGTGCGTGGGACATAACAGAAGAAGATGTACTAGTCAGCCGAGAGAGTAAAGTAGAATTGTTCAAATATTACAATCAAACATTGTTACAAATAATAATTCTTTACAAATATTGCAATCAAACATTATTGTACTAGCTAAATATTGTACTAGTGAGTTTGATAATGAAAGATGGAGATAGGAAAGTTGATAAATATTGCAATCAAACATTGTTACAAATAATATTTCTAAACAAGAAAAAACTTTCATCTACTCATCCTCTTCGTCCTCGTCCTCCTCATCCTCCTCCTCATACTCCTGAGTCTGGGTAGGCAGCAGTGCTGATGGAATCGAAAAAAATGGCGTGACTATTTGATAGCTTTCATCTGCTGGAGTCGAGAACTGGTAACTAGTGCCCTCTCCAGCGTACTGTTGACTAGGGTCTGCTCCAACATAGTATTGAAGAATGTGCCCAGTGTACTGGTGACTAAGGCCCGCTCCAGCATAGTATTGGGAAATCTCTCCAGCGTACTGCTAACTAGGGCCCGCTTTAGCATTCTATTGGGGAATGCCCTCTCCGGCATACTACCGAGCAGCACCCTCTCCACCATCCCTCCTACGACGACGTGAGTGTCTCTGACGTACAATGCTGGTCGAATAATCTGGTGGAAGACGTGATTGTACTGGAGGCATTTTAGGATCCCGTCCAATACCGAGACGATCAATACGAGTCACATGTTCCTGTATAAGCACTCGACTTTGTTTGGGAAGATTTCTCTCTACTTGTTACAAATATTCTTGGTATGCACCACTCTGAAATATGAAACTTGTAAATTAATTTTTTTATGATATCTATGTATATGTAATTTTGAACGTGTAATGAAGTCATACCAAATCATGCATGTCATCGACAAAAACATGCAAAGTAGAATCATCTACCGATCTACTCTTGAACCTTTGCTTCTCAAATATGTATACTCGGTTGCTCATACTAGGGCATCCCCACCATTGCCTATAATCAAAGTTACCAATGTCTGCATAATGTAAAAAACATTGTCACATATTATTTATACTAAATCAATCCGAATAATGAGTAAATTAGAACTTATATTCCTCAACAGATCTTAGTCCGGGAGATATGTTCATCACACTAGAATTCTCGAATCGATTATTCCAATCAATAACGAGACCAAGGATTATGTTTCTTGCTTGTGTTGGATCATAACCGATAGTCGGTGGATCATTGGAAATTATTTGACTCATCAAGAATTATCGAAGAACACGGTCTGTCGGATAATACATGGTGAACCGATCATATATAATATAAGAATTATGCAAACTAAATGAATACGATGTCCTCTTGATTTCTGGAGCATCATCTTCACATGTGTAGGGTAACCAGATAACCTATTTAATGACAATGTATCAAATTAATGATTATGTTTCACTACGATCATAACTATAGTAATTTAAAGATATTTATCAGATAGTAAAATAATTACCTCATGATACTGTAGTGTATCAAATTGGCTACGATAAAGTGATATAATCCTATATTGGTAGTGTTGGTAATCCACTACATCTATTGGCCATCGCATAGCAACCGAAAAAACTCCAACATCACTGATAATGCTAGTGCGAGGCCTACCAACAGAGAAATGCTCGTAGGACCAGAACTAGAATACAAAAATATGGCATTAGTACAAATAAATTTGTATTCTAATCTAACTAATATTGGTCTTTCATTCTTACCTGAATTTGTAAAATACATCCACAAATACTTTTGCGACTCGATCTCACAAATTTCGTCAAATTTGCGTATAAAAATGCTAGAGTAGCAGCTCCCCATGCATGTCGGGTGGGTTTTGTCAAATCATCAAAGAATGGTATAAGTTGTACATTTACCATATTTTTTGATGCGTCGAGAAATAGAATTGCACTACATAAACAGAGCAAATACGCTCTAATGCAATAAGTGACCTAAAAATATTAATGTTATATAAACACTAAATTAAGTCATAAAGTCCATGAAGTTACCATGAAGCCATGTAAACTTCATAAAATGGCTATCTTTTATACTCGATGGAGGCGTAACACCAAGATACTTCTTGATTAGATCAGATCCCTTTAAGTGTAGATCAAAATATATAGCGTCACCTGTAATAGGTAATCCTAGTATATTTGTCACATCAAATAGGGTGATCGTCATCTTGTCAAATGGGAGCTGGAAAGTGTTACGTTCAGGCCACCAACGCTCCCAAGAGTTACAACTAGGTGAAGATCGTGGATTAAATATCTAACCCGATCTATATAGTAGAATCCAAAGAATTGCACCAAAGCCTTTGGGCAGAATTTAGCTCCCACTTACGATAGTTTCTTTCGTTCCGCCAATGTACATGGATCCGGGTTCGTAAACCAAGATCATGATCATATAGCTATAAAAAATATGCATTATGTTTTATGTGAAAATTATCTAAATTGTAAACTTACAATTTAAAAAATTACTTCTCTAGTAAATATCTAACTAGATATGTGGTCATCACGTTGCTTAATAATAAGGTCGGTAGTCGGTCCACCAGGAATATGACCGTCGTTTTGATTAGCCATCTACAAAAAAAAAGTAACTATGATAATTAACGACTAATATATACCCTACAAATATAACAAGTTTGATAACGATAAAAAAAATCAGACATATAATATTTTTACTTACCTCATTTTTTTTCTCTCTCTCTCGGTTTATCTTGCTAGTTGTAGGAAAAATAAGGAAGGAAAATAAAGTAGGGGAAAGGAGAATGGTGTTGTCTGTATAGAGGGAAGAGGGAGAATAGGCATATTTATAGGGGAGGGAGGGAGGGAATGGAGAGAGTGAATCTGGAAGGAAAGAAGGGGGGTCTTCGAGGGAGTCAGGAAGGAGGGAGGTCTTCGAGGGGGTCGGGGGGAGTCGGGGTCGGGGGGGGGGAGGGGTCTTCAAGGGTAAAATGAAAAATAAGAAAGTGAGGATATCCGGATGAGTACCTTCTGTTGGAGAATCCTGTGGTTCTCTCTCCTCTTATTATTAGTCATTATTAGAGAAGATTTTCTGTTTTCATTTAGTTTTCTTTTCCCTTAAGGTTCTCCTTGATTCAAGGATGGACATTGATTGTATTTCTTCTATTTAAACCAGCCTTGGGGATGAAGAATAAAATATGAAGCATTCACCACTTATTTTCAGATATGGTATGCCAAGTTCCCTAACCTAGGGTTTGTAAGATTTTTGTTCCCTAAACTCGTTTCTCCAACTCGATTAGGCTTTCAATGGCCGATTCCAATAGATGGATGTAAGCCCTCACCGGATCAACAAACAACGACGACTCCTCCACAACAAAAGACGGAGCAGGCCATGACGATGGTGGTGGTGCTGGCAAGGGGGGAGGTGCTGGTTGCGGCATTGGCAAAGGCACTGGTCGCGGTACTGGCACTGGCAGAGGTGCTGGTCGCGGCACTGGCGGAGGCGCTGGTCGTGGTGTTGGCAGCAGTACTGGCCGTGGCGATGGCGGCGGCAATGGAGACAAAAGTTCTTTCGGAGACAGTGACTTCAACACAGGTTTCAATGATCAGGAGTGATCCTCAAACTCCCTTAAGGTCAATGTTCCTAAGATGAATGAAAAAAATTATAATGAATGGGCCCAAACCATTCGTTTGGTATTGAAATGCAAAAGAAAGCTTGGTTTTTTTACGGGAGAAATAGCAGAACCGGCAATAGAAGACCATTTTTTTCAAACAATGGAAGTCTGAAAACTCCTTGATTATTGCCTGGTTAGTGAGCTCTATGGAAGCCGTAATAGGCAAGCCGTACATATTTTTACCTTCTGCAAAAAGCAGTGTGGGAAGCTGTCAAATAAACATACTCTGATATCCAAAACTCCTTCCAGATCTTTGGCTTAAAGTCAAAGTTGTGGCATGCTAAACAAGACGAAAGGGATGTAACTACTTATTATAATGAGATGTTGACTTTGTGGAAAGAGTTGGATCTCTGTTATGATGAAAGTTGGAGGTGTGCAGAAGATAGTATTTTGTTCCTCAAGAGGCAAGAGAATGATCGTGTCTTTATGTTTCCCGCTGGGTTGAATAAAGACCTTGATGAAGTAAGAGGCCGAATTTTGGGAAAGATACCACTGCCAACTCTTCGTGAAACTTTTTCAAAAATAAGAAGGAAGGAGGCACGGCAAGGAATCATGATGGGTAAGGCACCTCAAAGTTCAGAATCTGAAGGCTCGGCTCTGGCCACTAGGAACTTCAATGAAAGTAGAAGTCGAACAAACCTTAGTGTGATCACTGCAAACGCGCATGGCATACGCATGAAACATGTTGGAAGCTCCATGGCAAGCCTCTGAACTAGAAGAAGAAAGGTGGTAAAGAGGGTCCTGCATTCCAGGCTAGTAATTCAGATCAAGGGCAGCAATTTTCTTCAACTCAACTTTCACTCACGACAGAACAACTAGACAAATTGTTCAAACTTCTTGAATCTCAAACTCCTTCTTGCTCTATAGAACAAAAAGGTAATTCTGCTCTTCTTAGTGTCAGTCCCAACCACACTTAGATAGTAGATTCAGGTGCAACCGATCACATGACAAGTGAATCGACTCTGTTTTTTTCATATAGTCCATGTGCAGGGAATCAAAAAATAAAAGTTGCAAATGGCTTTTTTTCAACCATTGCAGGTAAAGGTTCAGTTGTGTTGTCTCCGATGTTGACTCTTAAATATGTCATTTATGTTCCAAACCTACCTTGTAGCCTAGTGTCTGTCAGTAAATTAGTCCAAGAAAAAATAATTATCAAACTAACTTTTTCCGTTCTCACTGTGTCTTTCATGATTTGAACTCGGGAAAGATGATTGCCAGTAAGGAGAATGGAGGACTCTACTACTTCGACACTGGACCTAAATCACAACTACCTTCCAAATCGTCCTGCTTTGAGTCTTTTTTTTTTTGAATAATGATGACAACATTATATTATGACATTTATGATTAGTTCATCCTAGTTTTCGTTATTTAAAACACTTGTTTCCTAAGTTATTTCGTAATAAAGATTTGTCTTTGTTTCAATGTGAAGTATGTGAATTTGCAAAACATTATCGTTCCCATTTTCCAATACAGCCTTATAAACCATCAAAAAAAATTATATTATTCGCAGTGATGTTTGGGGCCCTAACCGTACAAGTACACTTTCTCACAAAAAATGGTTTATCCCATTTATAGATGACCATTCAAGAGTATGTTTGGTGTACTTATTAAAGGAGAAATCCGATGTTTGTCAGGCTGTAAATAACTTTTTTAAAATGGTGCAAAATCAATTTCAGACAACTATTCAAGTCTTTAGAAGTGACAATGGCGGAAAATACTTTAACACAATTTTGGGTGATTTTTTTCTTCAAAATGGAATTGTGCATCAAAGCTCATGTCCTAATACTCCCTAACAAAATGGAGTTGCAGAAAGAAAAAAAATAGACACTTATTGGAGGTTTCTAGAGCTTTACTCTTCTCAAATAAAGTATCAAATTTTTTGTGGGGTGAAGCAATTTTAACTGCTGAATATTTAATTAACAGAATGTCCTCCAAAGTTTTCAATTTTCAAACTCCAATTCATATTTTCAAATAATGTTTTCCTGTTACTTGTGTTTCAACTGATTTGACATTAAAAAAAATTTGTTGCACAGCATTTGTTCATGAACATAAGAATATTGGCAAACTCGAACCACGTGCTATAAAATGTGTTTTTGTAGGGTACTCTCCAACCCAGAAGGGTTATAAATGTTTTGATCCAAAAAACAAGAAAATGTTTGTCACTATGGATGTCACATTCTTTGAAAACAAACATTTTTTTGATGATACTCATCTTCAAGGGGCGGGGGGTGACTTAAAGGAAGACTCGTTTCAAACTGAGAACATATGTTTTTTAAATAACTTGCCCATGCATATATCCCAAAATTCTAAGACTTGTACTTCTGCAGCACCAACAAAAAATTGCCATGATTCATTATCTGAACATACTCCTACTATGAGTAAGGAACTCGATGAATCCGAGCCTACAATTTCTCATGAAAAAAATAATGAGAATCTTGAAGATGATAATAATAATGAACTAATTGAAATGCCACAAAATGATGAGTTATCTAAAGAGAACATGTTCGACGTAGGAAACAAGACTTGGAAATGAAAGTTATTTGTGAGGAATAACCATAAAGAGGGGGATGTGTCCACATCTCAACGTTGCCATGAATCTGAACCGGGAAATAATCAACCTCCTAAGAAAAGAAAAGGTAAATCTATCTCTTTTTCTGATAGTCATATCAGGTATATCCTGATATAGATGATCCCATAGCTGTTAGAAAACCTATTAGATCTTGCCCTAAATATCCTATGTCCGATTTTATATCATATTTAAACTTTTCTTCATCTTTTTCTGCCTTCACCTCCCAATTGTCTAGTGTAGAGATTTCAAAGAATGTACAAGATGCTCTAGAAGTTTCAAAGTGGAGGGAAAGGAGATGAAAGCTCTTGAAAAGAACAAAACTTGGAGAGTCATGACACTACCAGTTGGTAAGAAGACCGTGGGATGTAAGTGGGTGTTTACTGTGAAGTACAATTCAAATGAGTTAGTTGAAAGGTATAAGACTCGCTTGGTAGCTAAGGGTTTCACTCAAACATATGACATAGATTACTCAGAGACATTTTCTCCTGTTGCAAAATTGAACACTGTCAGAATACTTTTATCTCTTGTGGCTAACCTGGATTGGCTTCTAAATCAGTTGGATGTTAAAAATGTCTTCCTCAATGGTGATCTAGAAGAAGAAGTATACATGGATAGTCCTCCTGGCTTTGAAGATAAATTCGGATCAAAGGTATGCAAGTTGAAGAAGTCTCTTTATGGCTTAAAGCAATCTCCGAGAGCTTGGTTTGAAAGATTTACTCAGTCTATGAAGAACCAAGGGTACACTCAAGGACAAGCTAATCACACTTTATTCACCAAATTCTTCTCTGATGGGAAATTTGCTGCATTGATTGTTTATGTAGATGATATTGTTCTCACTGGAGATGATATAGTTGAAATAAGAAGAGTAAAAGAGAGACTTGCTACAGACATTGAAATCAAGGACTTAGGATCCTTGAGATACTTTCTTGGTATGGAGGTCGCTCGATCGAAGAAATGAATTGTGGTTTCACAGCAGAAATACATTCTTGATCTATTGCGAGAAACATGAATGAGTAGTTGTCGACCAGCCGACACCCCCATGGATTCTAATGCAAAACTTTGGGGAGAAGAAAATGTTCCTGTTGACATCGGAAGATACCAGAGGTTGATGGGTAAGCTAATTTACTTGTCTCAAACTAGACCTGACATCGCCTTCACAGTCAGTGTAGTGAGTTAGTTTATGCATTCTCCTTATGAGTAACATCTTGAGGCAGTTTATAGGATACTGAGATACTTGAAGGCCAATTCCGGAAAGGCTTTATTTTTTAAGAAGACTAGTGAAAGGAATGTGTCTATCTTCACTGATGCAGATTGGATAGGTTTAGTCACAGACAGAAGATCAACCCTCTGGATATTGTACCTATGTATGGGTAATCTTGTGACATGGAGAAGCAAAAAACAAGGAGTTGTAGTAAGAAGCAGTGCAGAAGCCGAGTTTAGAGCAATGGCTCAGGGTATTTGTGAAGGACTATGGATTCAAAGAGTCCTGAAGGAACTTAAAATGAAAATTGAGCTTCTATTAAAGTTATATTCTGACAGTAAAGCTGCCATAAGCATAGCCCACAACTCGGTTCAGCATAATAGAACCAAACATATTGAAATTGACCGTTACTTCATAAAAGAGAAATTAGATGCTGAAATCATATGTCTACCATTTGTGACCTCTAGTCAGCAAACTGCGGACATCTTAACCAAAAGTTTGACAAGACCCGTCTTTGAGCATTTGGTAAGCAAGTTGGACATGATAGATATCTATACACCAGCTTGAGAGGGGGTGTTGAAAAGTCTTGTGATTCTCTCTCCTCTTGTTATTAGAGAAGATTTTCTGTTTTCATTTAATTTTTTTTCCCTTGGAATTCTCCTTACTTCAAGGATGAACATTGATTGTATTTCTTCTATTTAAATCAGCCTTGGGGCTAAAGAATAAAATATGAAGCATTCATCACTTGTTTTCTAATATCTTCTATCCAAACAGTCCTCAACAGTAACTTGTTATAAAAGAGAACCTCTACACTCCATTACGGCATTATGGATTTACACTTTAAATTGAACTCATCAAGCACTGAAAAGTATAGATTGGAAACAAAAATTTTACACTTTCACAGCAGATGGTGAGATCCGGATCAAATAGACTGATACAACAATCAGTTGTTTGATGATACAACAATCTGAAGGAAAGGAATATGATGTAAGCTACGAGAAAGTAAATGATGAAATTAAACAGGAACCTAGTTGATAGCATCTTCTTCATCCTCAAAACTCAAGTTTAGAGTCTGTAACTTGAAGCCTGATCCTTGAATGACCTCAACTAAATTGGAAGCAACTCCCGTGGCTTGCACTGTAGTCTGTTTCGTCAACTGTACCAGTGCAACAAAACAAACGTTAACAAAAATCATTGGCCACTAGACAACAAGACTAAATCTTGAATGAAGCCCCTTAACAGAGACGCAATGGATTCATGCAGCTGACCAAAAGACTGGAACTTGCTTTGCACAGGAGACAAATATGACACAAGTCCACGACACAAGTCCACGACACAATACAGAATCAAGGACTCGACACATATTTCGGCGATGTCTTAGGGTATTTTGGAGTGTATGTGTTGTGCCCAGTATGTGTCCGACAGGATGCAACAAGGACATCACCGATTTTTTTAGTGTTTGTAAACTTTGTACTTCCTGAACTGGAATCTATAATGCAGACACGGATACGATACGGGTACTGACATTTTCAAATAGGTACAATAATAGTCACTTATGTTGCATGAATACGAACATAGGTATAGGTGCAAGCACAAAATGGATATGGATACCATTTTCCTGTGTCCTTGCAAACTGGAATACAAGCTCTTAGTTCTAGTATGCTGCATTACCTATAACCAATCTTGACACTCAAACCAATGAAGTTCCAAGTATGCAGTTAAGTAAAATTTCGCATTTTGCCTCTCCACTAAGTCCATCATTTTGTACAGTTTGGCAGCATTTAAAATTTCAAATGTAACTTATTCGGTGCTCCCACATGGCAGTATCACTTCTACGTTGGATGGCACACAAATATGTGAAAGAAATTAAAAGAAAAAAGAAGAAGAGGATCTTAAAGTACAACATCAACAAGAATATTATAGGGCCTCGAAACGATAAGAATATTCATTTCAAGATAATACATTCAAAGCATTTTAGTCATTTCTCTTTACAGCCATCTCAACATGAAGGTCTTGGAAGCAAAGTGGAACATTTAGAAACTTGTTAGAGGGCTCCGAGAGACAATAGAAGAGAGAGAGAGAGAGAGAGAGAGAGAGAGAGAGAGAGAGAGAAGGGAGGGGGGTAGCCGTGCATTTATTCTTCATTGTGATGTATTCAAACTGCTCAGAAACATTGTCTAAATATTGCTGGCAACAGTTAGGATTATTCAAGAAAATAAAAAAAATAAAAATAAATAAAACAGTTAGGATTATTCAGATATGTATTTGCTTGAAAACAAACAAATCCAAAATAATTCATATATATCTTTTGGTGCACTAGTTTTTAACGATGATGTATTTTTAAAACACAGTGATATTACATGATACTTAACATTTTAAATAAATACAATGAAAAAGTAATTCTGTGCCCAATAAGCAAAGCTAACAAGTCATGTACAATAGAAATCTGGGCAGTGGAAGCTCTTGAAAGAGGTGGTCAGTCATGCCTTAATGAGTTGATCTTCTGGAAACATAAATCTTTTAATTCACCTGAAGCCGAAGGTGCTCGAGAAACTTTGAGAGCATCAAGACGCTCAGTCTTGATATTCCTTTTAAAAAACCAGAACCTGGGCAATATGGTCACCTATTTCTTTTCTAAAACAAACTTTTGTAAGTTTAATATAGAGAACTCTCTTTCCAAGTCTAATGTCATTCTTTATTTCTTCCGTTCCCTAGTTTCTTCGAGAAGGTCGATGAATATGTTAACAATGTATGCACATTTTATTGAGTATGGAATTAAGGACACATAAAGGGTCACTTTAGTCACAATGCAGGACTACAAAGGCCAGGTGCACACTTGTGTTCTCCCCGTGCTAAGGTCCTTTTTCGGTTAAATGTGAATCGATGGTTGCCAGGAATTGGATCAATTCATTGTTTGGTTTAAACGAATTTAAGAATTCATATTTTTCTTCGGAATCTAAATTCCCATTCTGTTCTGTATACAAAAATGTGAAATCGGAAGTCACTTTTATGGATGATATGACTCAAAAATAATAGATGAGACAGTTTACCTCTTGGAATAAAAATTCAGTCATAGTGTTGTATCCTATATTGTGCGGAAATGACTTTGAGACGATTCAGACACGACAAGACAGATTTGATGTGTCCTGATTCCTATGTTGACCTTGGCACTTATTTTGATGTGTCGTGACTCCTCGTGTATTTCCATAGTGTCTGATACGTTTCTGACACGGACATGTCATGGGATTTGGAGCATCAGTACTTCCTAGGTTGTACTACCTAATTAAGATTTCTATACTTGAGAATGGGAAGGAGATAATTTCACCTCTCAAAATGATAAGTTTGAATCTTTCAGCAATTCTAGCCAACCCAACAGATGGGAAGGATTTGGATCAGGAATTTACTGAATTATAGCATGCCAACCAAAATCATGAACTTGCAAATGCTATTCCATTATTCTTGATTCAATAATGCTATGGGGACACCAAAATCTAACCACATTATGCTGACCATTTGATGTGGCAGCATATGTATTGATAACATTAATGCGGTGGTCCCATACATGATCAACACATAGGTTGCCACATCACGTGGTCAGATTTTGGTGTCCCCCTAGCATTGCCTTCTTGATTTGGAAACCAATTCATGACAACCATAAAATCCCTAAATCACAATTAAGATTCCAAGATAAATGGCAAAACCTAGCAAGTTAGGGTTAGGGTGGAAATGTGTACTCTTCAAGTCCCAAGATATTGGAGTCGACTGATGGCTTCTATTTCAAACATCTAATTCTCATATACTAAACAAAATCTATAAGGCGTTGCAATTCTACAAAATCTCATCCTTGTATCTATTCTACCAGTCCTCTGCTAGCCGGTGCAGGCTACATGAAGCATCATATTGGACACGTATTGGACCCAACACGGAACCTATTAGAAACACTAGGGCACGCCAGAATCAATGTCGTGCCAGTGTCATACTCGTGTCTGTGCAACATAGTCCATACTATAGAGCAATAACATAATTAACTCTTAACTAAAACGACCAGACTGAGACCAGAAATAAATAAAAAATCTTGCATACCTCAACACTTCCAATTCCCTCAGAAACTTGCACGCGCAAATCAGTTATACCCTCAACCTCCTGAAATAGAAAAAAGAAACATTCAGAATTAAAACTGAGCATGAACTTTACAAGAGTGCAATTCCCAAACATCACCTCTAGCGCCTTGGAAACCTTAGAAATCAAAGATTCGTCCATCATCCCCTCAGCCTACACATGAACAAACATATAAAGTTAATTCTCTCTCTATCCAAAAAACACATTCTTAACCCAAAGTAGCTCACCTTTCACCAACAATAGCACAAGAACTTGAGTCTTGCTCAATTTTCACCAAGAAGCACATAAAAGATTGAATCTTTTTTACCCTAAGGGCACCCCAAGTATAGCGCTGAAATTTTTTGGCACTTAGGAACTGCATGGCAATTATCGGGGTGGCGGTTATGAGGTATTTTTAGAGTAACGGTTATGAAAGGTCCAATTTTTGGTGGTTTTAAGTAGAGGCTTTTAAACCAGTCCAATTCATGCTTGGTAATTCACTAACGAAATAATAGAAGCGTCTGGATGAAAGTATGATAGAAGTTTAGATATTTGATCAAAATAATAGAAATTCATGAAATAATAAAAACACATGGATGAAAGTATGAGAAAGATTTTAACAACTTACTAGAGAAAGTAGCCATAGTTTGGAAGATTACAAGAGAAACACAGATGAAAAAAAAATATGGTAAGATATTAGTAGTTATAATTATATATTTTTGATGGGGATATAAATGTAATAAAATCGTTCAAAATCCGTCGATTTGAGATGTTTATAAAGACACTCAAAATTATATTACACCAGTTTTGGGAAGATTTTGAGCGGGTAAAGTGCAAAAAACCTCTCCTCCAATTTGTCTCGTTAGCAAAATAAGACTCGATAGACAAATATAGCAATTAAACCCTCCCGCAATATATGACTCGATCAAAATGCCCCCTATCGTCTATAAACCGTCAGATTTTACCGTTAGAGATTATTTAAAAAAAAAAACAACAAAATATCCTCTCCTACTTCCCCATTCACCCCCCTCCCCTCCCTCACCCCCCCCCCCCCTCGCCCCTCGGTGGTGGCAGCCCCCAGCCCCCCCCCCCCTCCTCCCCGCACGGCCACCCTCCTCCCCCGCGCGTCCACCCAACCCCCCCCCCCCTCCTCCTCCCCGCGCGGCCACCCTCCTCCTCCCCGTGCGGCCACCCCCCTCCCCCCCCCCCCCCCGGAGAGAGGAGGGAGAGAACAAGGGGGGGGGGTAAAATCGTCATTTTAGGCATATTTTAATGTCTGTTAACAGTATAATTCAAAATAAGTGTAAATTGAGCCAAAATAAAAATGTAAGGGTTTTTTAAAGCCAGGATACTTTAAATGCAAATTTAAGGAGGGGGATTTTTGCACTTTACTCGTTTTTGAGCCGACCAAAACCAATACCTCAAAAAAATTAACAAGCATCGGCTTTAAAACACTTCATAAACGACCGGTTTAAAAATACTCCAAAACCGGTGAAAATGTCGTTACCAAGCAGACCCTTAACTTTCCAATGCTCGATTTTGGCAACTCAATTTCATAAATTGTTCTTTTGAAGCACATTTTGTCAATTTTGAATAGATCACTTTAAAAACATATTTTTTTACTACAAAAGAGTAATTTAAATACTTGTATTGTCCAATATTCTTTTGAAGTGGTCCCAATATTTTTTAAATTGATTAAATGTACTTCAAAAAAGCAATTTATAAAGTTGGTGCCAAAATGGAGGAGTGAAAAGTTAATTGCCAAAAATGAGCGGTACTATAGTGGGATGTTATTAGGATAATTTAGCCTTTTTAATCCTAAGGAATTCAATTTTCAACCAAAAAAACATAAAAACAGTTCTTTTTGTCAAATAAAACATTGTTAAGCCTAAACAAACTCAACTTTCACCAAAAGCACAAAAAATGAATCTTTTTTGGGGTCAAATAACATACTTTTAACACTAAGTAGCTCAAATTACCCATCATAAAACAAAACAAAAAAAATCGAGTCTTTACGCAAAATATGACACATTTTGAAGCCTAGATAGCTCAAATTACACAAACACAAAAAGAAACATTTTTTTAGACCTTGAAGAACATGGTGAGCATATCGGAAGACGAGACCGCGACGGACACGGGATCCTCCGCTGGAGCTACGGCTTCCTCCTCCTCTGCCACTGCCATCACCACACTCTTCTTCTCCTTCTTCCTACTGTTCGAGAGAGAAAGAAGAGGGAGCCTTCTAGAAGCCGACGATGGAGAAGGCAGGAGAAGAGAGGAGCGGTCTCTACTTCTGTGGGGGGCGCGACAGTGGAGGAGGAGAAGAGAGGAGCCGAGTGCGGAGGAGACTGTCGCCATTTTTTCTTCTCTTTTTAGTTGGGGATAATGGTCGGATGATGGTCAGATAAGAGTTCAATATGTCAGTGGGCCGGGTCCTGGCCCAATCAACCCATGTGGCCCACTTTCGGTTATTTATTTGTTAAAAGAAAGAAAGAAAATGCCATTTGATTCAACTTTCGCGCAACAGCGAAACCAAAAGATGATCATCCATTAGAAAATAAAACCCATAAACAATATAGAGTTCAAGGTGTGAATTGGGCCAGTCGGCCCAGAACCAGCTCATTTCGGTTAAACCTGGGCAGGACCAGCCTGTAATGCCCCGTTTCCAGCGATCCACTATGTAATTTTCACTACTAAAATTTGCGGGATTAGTGACGATTTTTAGCGACGTCATAGAGAAACTTCGCTAAATATAAATATATCAGCGACTCCAAAGAATAACGTCGCTATAAGTCGCTGTTTGGCGACATATAGCGTGGCGACATATAGCGACGTTTAGCGACTATAATTCAGTTTTTTAAAATAATAGTCGCTATAAGTTATCTAAGGTCGCTAAACGTCGCTGAATTTTAAAATTTAGTGACGTTTAGCGGCATATTTAGCGACGTTTATATTTTAAATATTTAGCGATGTGTTTAGCGACGTCTTCAACGTCGCAAAATATTTATGTTAGAGACGTATTTAGCGACGTTTATATTTTAAATATTTAGCGACATCTTCAACGGTGCAAAATATTTCTGTTAGCGACGTTGTTAGTTGACGTCGCTAAACGTCGCTAAAGTTTCAATAATTAGGGATCGATTCCGATTTCCCCTTTCTGTTGAAATTTTCAAAACCCGCGTCCCCCCCTCTCCGGCGACCGGCGTCCTCCACAGCGGCCTACTCCAGCGTCCCCCTCCTCCTCCTCCTCTAGGTAAACTCTCTCTCTCTCTCTCTCTCTCTCTCTCTCTCTCTCTCTCTCTCTCTGGACACGGCATGACACTCTCAGGACACAGACACGACATACACACGTGACACTAACCCTAACCCAAAACTGACACAGACACGACACACTTGAGGGTAACACTAGGTTGCGTCCATAAGGTGTTTGATATTTTATTTTGTATTAGTGTGTATTAGGGATATTGGTGATGTTATTGAGTGTATCACTGATAGGTTAGTGTTAGGCACATATGTATAGGTATGTGGGTGTTTTAGTGTTAGCATCTAGTGTGTGCGTGTGTGTTGTTTGGTAATTATTCTTGAGTGGATGGTGTTGTATGTGCAGTGAGTGAGGGTTTGGGCTCGAGTGCAGAGAAGTATGGTATTGGGGCTTACAACATAGTTGCACTGGGTGTTCAATTCAGTGAGATAGAAATGGTTGCAACAACAACCAGAGAGGGAAACGTATTTAGCAGTTCAACAAGGGAAGAATTGGGACAGGCAGTGGCAACAATCATTGATGGGGGAAATTGTAGTCCTGTGTGAGCCTATGTGAGTTTCGTTAGGTTTGTTTCATTGAGTGTGAGTGATGGTGTGTGTATTAGTGGAAGGGGATATGCATTGGATATTACTAGGCTTGTGCTCGAGTCTGTTCTGGGTATAACAGTATATTGCATTTTATGATGGATGCTTATCCATTAGTGTTAGAGGTTAGGAAAGTCTGTGCTTGACAGTAGGAGTTCCTGTGAGGGGTGGCAATGTGCAAAGATTTGCACATGCCAGTGTGAGTGTCTGTGTGTAGTGGTTTGTGTGTTGTGGATGTTTGTGGCATGTGTGAGAGTCATGTGGAATACCAAATTGGTTCGGGTATCAGTTGGATTTGTTATGTAGAGAGATAGGTATCCGTGTGTGTTTACACCTGTGAGGGGGAGACTACATTATAGCAGTGAGGATAACTAAAGTAAATGTGTTGCAGAATGAGTAAATGTGTTGCAGAATGATTCAGTTTCATGAAAGTTTCAAGGAATTCCTCAACGGTTTTCAACTTTTAAGATGTTTCGACAATAGCAAGTTCATGCATTGACTTCTTATGTATATATATTCAACTATAGCCAATTATATTTTGAAGCATTACATTATGTTGTTAGGATCGATCTCATAATAATGAACAACAGCCAAAACTATATTCAAATTTTAATAACTGGAATTATGATGACTCATTAATGTAAGTTGAATTTGAACTAGACTATATATTAATATTATTCATTCCTCTCCATATATATCGGTGCCTTGTCCGCATTCGATACTCTCCAGAATACACAGGATATGCCAAAATCAGTGTCGTATGGACCGCTTTGTATTTACTGCCTCGTGCTGTATACATATCCGTGTAATATCCATTGTGGGTATTGTAAACGATGAAGAGGTTGATGTCGAGTTCAAGGAGGTTGATGAGGTAAACAACTTAGGCAATATGTTGTAGGTGCAGAGAAGGCTACTACAGACTGCTAAACCTGCTGTTGAAGGCTCTGTAGTACACTGGCTCTGCTGCTACTTGCTGAGTTTACTTGTTGTTGTGCATCCTTTCTGCTGTGCACTGCACAGTGTTGCTGCACACTGATTCCTCACTGTTGCACTGTGCAGGACAGCTAGCTGCTAGCACAGAGCTGGCACACTGCTCTCCCTTCACTGCCAAATGATGCACACTGAAAACTGTGAACTGCTCTTCCTAGTAACCCGAGCTCACTTAATCACTCAAACAACCATATGCACACACACACATACATAGGACATTGTGTATCAAGTTAGAGCAGTTCTTACCTTCCTCTAGAGAATCATACTGTATTTAACGATTTATAGGACACATATTGTCATTTTTGTAGAAGTATCTAGAAATGGATATAAATTACTATCTGCGTTATCGTTCGTGGATGTACAACCGTCATCCTGATGATATGTGCGGTGTGCGGGATGAATTCAATGAGGGTGTACAGCAGTTCCTGCAGTTCGCCAAGGCGTTCCCTCAGTACATGGACGGTACCAAAATTAAGTGTCCGTGTGTGAGATATCGCAACTTAAAATATCATCCAGAAGTGGAAGTCACATATCATTTGTACTCGAAGGGCTTCACACCAAATTACTATCAGTGGACCGCGCACGGAGAACTTGTGTCTCTAGCATCAAAGTCGGAGCCTTATGTGGAGCCGTATATGGATGTCCACGACCACGCTGCTTACGACGACAGGTGGATGAATATGGTTTTTGATGCGGCAGGGCCTAGTTTCAATCCGGACAATCATGATGCAGCTGAAGAGGCATCGAATGCCGATGCTGCAAAGTTTATGGAGTTGCTGGAGAATGCAAGGACTCTATTATATCCTGGTTGTGATGATTATTCACCGTTAGAGGTAGTTACAAGATTGTTGAGCATCAAGTCCAATTTTAACATGTCGCAAGAATGTTATAATTGATTGATCGATTTGATTATAGAGATCTTGCCCGAGGGTGCAAAGTTGCCTAAAGACTTCTACCGATCTAAGACAATGGTGAGATCGCTCTGGATGGGATACGAGAAAATTGATGCATGTTGCAACGGGTGCATGTTGTACTACAAAGACGATAAGGATGAAGATGCGTGCAGATTCTGTGGTGTTGATCGCTACAAGGCAACTGGTAGAGGAAAGTCTGTCGGTGCAAGGAAGCCTACCGATTCGATGCACTACTTGTCTTTGACGCCGCGGTTGCAGAGGTTGTTTATGGTTAAGGAGACTGCAGAAAACATGAGTTGGCACAGGCGAAAACAGATCGAAGAAGTATTGGATCATCCATCCGATGGAGAAGCATGGAAGTACTTTGATCGAGAGTATCCAGATTTTGCTTCGGATCCGCGTAATGTCAAATTGGGGCTCTCCTCTGACGGTTTTATCCCATTCAGACTTTCGGGCTCCCAGTATTCATGTTGGCCTGTGATCGTCACTCCGTACAATCTACTGCCTTGGATGTACATGAAGACTCCGTATATGTTCCTAACCGTTATTATCCTGGGTTCGAACAATTTGAAGAGGAACATCGATATGTATTTACAGCCTTTGATAGATGAGTTGAATCAGCTGTGGGAAGTAGGTGCCAACACGTACGATATTTCTAGAAAGTAGAATTTTCAGATGAGGGCAACACTTATGTGGACCATCAACGATTTTTCAGCCTATAAAATATTATCGGGATGGAGCAGTCATGGTCGTCTTTCATGTCCGTATTGTATGGACTGTACTAAGACTTTCCGTTTGAAACACGAAGGCAAACTGTGCTTCTTCGATTGTCATCGACAATTTCTGCCGAAGGATCATTCGTACCGGAGGAACAAGAATGCTTTTCATGCGGGCGTTGTGGAGAAGGCCAATCTACCGCCAAGGTGGTCCGGATACACGATATGGAAAGAGGTAAAAGATCTACCAAGTGCTATCGAAGAGCCTGCTAAGGGGTACAAGTGTGACAGATTTGGTCGCACCCATAACTGGACGAAGAGGAGTATATTCTGGGATCTGCCATATTGGAGCACCAATCTGATCAGACATAACCTTGATGTCATGCATATCGAGAAGAATATGTTTGATAACATAATTAATACTGTAATGGAGGTAAAGGGGAAGATGAAAGACAATCCGAAGACCAGGTTGGACTTAGAAAAAATATGTAGACGTCCTGCGTTGCATTTGATAGAGGACGAAAATGGAAAGTAAAAGCAGACAAAGTCAATTTTCTTACTGGAGGAAGAGGATAAAGGAAGACTTTGTAGGTGAATTCAGGGTCTAAAGTTTTCAGACGGGTATGTGTCAAACTTGAGAAGATGCGTAAACCTCAAGGAGAACAAACTGGCGGGTATGAAGAGCCACGATTGTCACGTATTCAAGGAAAGGTTAATTTTGTATTTCGGGAATTCTTACCGCAGGTCGTTTGGGATCCATTGACAGAGCTCAGCATATTCTTCAGAGATCTTTGTTCTACTAAGTTGTTCATCGGTCGTCTAGAAAAGCAAGAGAAGGACATTGCGGTAACACTATGTAAGCTCGAGAAGGTGTTTCCTCCTGGATTCTTTGACTCTATGGATCATTTGTCAATTCATCTTTCCTATGAGGCACGTGTTGGTGGTCCTGTCGGTTATCGGTGGATGTACCCCTTCGAGCGGCATTTGAATCACCTAAAGAGAAAGATAAAAAAATCAGGCACGGGTTGAGGGCTCTATTTGTGAAGCTTATGTTCTCGAGAAGATTATAAACTTTTGCTCGACGTATTTCAAACCTCATGTTGCTACTAATAGAATGACAGCTCCGAGAAACGACGACGGATATCAGGAATCTAATAATGCAATACTCAAAGTATTCAATACGTCCGGAAAGCCTTCGGGGAAAATGAAGAAGAGATATTTGAATGACGATGAGCTAAGGGCTGCTCAGTTGTATATATTACTCAATTACGACGAGAATAAAGTGGAGAAGCTAGAGGGGTAAGTAATTAATACGTCCACGTTTACATCATCTCAGTGTAATAGTATAAGCTACTATTATGCTACTAATCAGCAGTTGCTTCATTATTTTTTAGTACATATAAGGATGAGTTGAGGTCGGTTAGACCCTACATAACAGACGAAGAAGTAGAACAAGAAATGAGATACCATTTTTCTTTTTGGTTGAGCGCATATATAAGGAGCTTGGTAATTACTTTTTATTTCTGCACTTGCAAAATAAATAACTTACTATCGCTACTTTGGTATTTAGGTCAATCGTCTAATAACACCCGAGACTGAATCTATTAGAACTCTAGCCAAGGGACCAATTACTGCCGTTAAAATATGGTCAAGTTTCTGTGTGAATCGGTTTAGGTTCTGTGTGAATCGGTTTAGGTTCAAGTCAACAAATGCTCCTATCAGAAACAACTTTCTGGATCTTGATTCCACGAAAAATAGTTGTTTGTATATCAAATCTTCGAACTACAAAGACGTCGATCCAGGCAATAATTTCTTTGGCATCTTACGAGAGATTATGGAGTTGACATATAATTATGGCACATAACCTGCTAATATCGTGCTATTCAAGTGTGAATGGTTCGATCCGATTCAAGATCAAAGTTAAAAAATTGACAAGCATGGCCTTGTGAATATAAACTACAAGCGTAGATATCAAGGCTACGAATCATTTGTCCTATCAAGTCAGGCTCATCTCGTGTACTTCATAACTTATCCTAGACGGGGGACAACGAGGTCGGATTGGTGGGCAGTATGCAAGACTAAAGCTAGAAATACCTTTGACATTGACGAAATAGCTTATCAGGAGGACGAGCTACCTCTTGTAACAAATATTGTAGATGTGGACTCAATGGAAGTTACTCATTACACGAGTAATAATGTAGAAGATATAGAATTATCCGAAGAGGAAGACGAAGATGAAGTAGATGAAAGTGAAGACGAGGAGGAGGAAGGGGAAGAGAAGGACGAGGAAGGCGAACAAGGTAAATTTTCTGAAGATAATTGAAAATAAAATATTTTGCCTGTAGAATGTACTATATTTTGACTGTAGAATGTACTATTTTGACGAATATATGTATTATATTTTGCACTATAGAATGTATTATCCATTTAGACTTGTGACGCCACTAGTTATTTACTGTACAATTCTATGAATGCTGTGAGATATGCATAACATTTTGACTGTAGAATGTATTATATATTTATGTATTTTTTTTATTCATCATATGTTGTTATCAGGTATGACAGGACGACGCGGAGGGTTCGGCAGGTCCCGAGGTAGACAGAGTGCTCCTTCGATACTGCCTACTGTTGGTTCTGGATCCTCGTCTCCAGTACTCCAGTATATCGATCAGTCACATCTCCGACTGCGACGACGTTACGTGGCATCACTCCTGGGACGAGTAGTTCCAGGCCTGATAGTACTCCCACGTCCAGCATTCCTCCTGCTGACGGAACCATGGAGACAGATGAGCATATGGAGGAGGTCATGCCGACGTTGTCCCAGCATCAGCTAGATCCTCCATGCGCACCTCCGGAGGAGACGAGGACAGAGATTTGGGCCGACGGTACAAAGTAAGTCAATTAAATAGTTTAGCATCATATATATTGTGTATTTCTTTATTCATCATATATTGACTTTTTCAATCAAAATAATTATCTCTGTATATAGATATCGTCCATCGTCGGTTCAGAGATGCCTGGGCCTCTTTCTAAGGAACAACTATGGTGGCCCTTGGATCAACTACTATGAAGCTCCGGAGGAGAGGAAGGCATTCTGGTTTGCGCACTTCAAGGTAAAAGTATATTATATAAATTCTCTAATTTATGCATATTATATAACTTATCTGTGATGCTTACTTAATAAATTAGTTATTGTAGCAAATATATTTCTATCCTCCGTACCGGGCCAAGTTGATCGAGCGAATATTTTCTGCCGTTGCCGCCAAGCTTATCCGTGATGCTCTGGATGACCAGAAGGCTCGTGATCGTGCTGGAAAACCGATCCAGGGTTGGATCGTGCCTGAGCAGTGGACTGCGATGAGGGCTAGATTCGATGATCCGAGGTACAAGAAAAGGTCTGAGAAGGCCAAGGCGGCTATGCAGAATGCTGCAAAGTGGTGTGGTGGCTCGATTCCGATGATAAAATTTTTCTGTCATTTGGTATATTTTTATTTAAGATATATTATTTTAATATAAGTACGATAAAATGGTAGTAGGAAAAAATATTTAATTTTAGTACTAAATAATATATTTTTAACAGGTACAGAGGGGTGAGGGTACAAACATGGTGACCGTCTTCCTGGTCACCCATCGAAAGGACGTTAATCTCATTGATGAGAGGGCTTCGCAGACCTATGTAAGTATTACTTTACTTTGTGTTAATTTTAATATAACTTAGGCAATATCGAGTATCCAAATTTTTCTAGGCCGAGTATCTTAGGCTGTGTGAGCGGGCGACTGCTAGTGCACCTACAGCTGGAGAGGCTGGTACTTCCTCGCAGCCCGCTCCAGCTCCGTCGATAGACGAGCTGTGGGTGACCGCCGTTGGTGGTCTCCAGAGGGGTACGTACTACGGTACGGGATCCTATGGCGTCCTGGTTGCGACGCAGTCATCTAGGGCCTCCCTGACAAGTGTGCATTCTCCACAGCCCTCGCAGTCGTTGGCCTGAGTCCATGAGGCCGTTGACTGTCAGATTGCGTCTCTCCATGACGAGTTGCTGCGAAGGATCGAGGAGCAGCCCCGGTCCCAGCCGCAAGTGGACGATGCGACGCTCATCGTACAATTTGATATGCTCGAGCGCAGCATCATGGAGCTCCGGGATTTGATAGCTGATCTTAGAGCCACGACAGAGCGCAGCGTGACGGAGCTGCAGGCATCACATCTATCCATGGGCGAGAGTCTGACGATGATGCAGGATTCAATGGTTCATAGCAGTACGAGGCTATTATCTACCATGGATTCTTACAACCAGCGACTCGCAGAGTTGGAGCGGATACGTCCTCCTGGGGCGCTTACATCGACACAGACTCCACCGACGTCACTGCCTTCTTCATCAACATCGGTGTTGATTTCACGGGAGCAGTATGATCTGTTCTTATCCTTCATGCGCGCTGGTGGTCATCCTCCTGCAGATCCGCAGTAGTCCTAGTTAGGACTATATATATATTATTGATTATTTGTGTTTCAGACATTATTTTTTGTATTCTTTAGGACGAGACTTTTAATTTGCTGTATTCTTTGTATTATTTAGGACGAGACTCAGTTGTGTGGATATTTGTTGTATTCCTTACAACGATATTTTCTCCTGATTCGGTTTTTAATTTCAATATTTTATTTTCTTCAAATTTTATTATATTATTCATATTAAATATATGTTAATTTTCGGTGTTGAGTGTTCAACCCAAGGGGGTCGGCGAACCCAGTAAATTCAACGGAGGGTTGCTCCGGGTCTATTTGTACAGATTATGAATTAATAAACTGTATGAAGAATAGTTTGGAAATAATTCAGTATTCATTTTTTTATTTTTTTACTATATCATTAGCGACATTTTTAGCGACATTTAGCGACGTTTAGTGACGTGACTACACGTCGCTAAAAATATCGCTAAAAACGTTGCTAAAGACGTCGCTAAAAATGTCGCAAAATAAAATCGATGTTCGTCGCAACTTGCTGACATGGCAGTATTGCCAGGTCATAGTAACGTCGCTACGTACGTCGCTAATTTGCGACATAAAGCGACAACTATACACGTCGCTAATTTAGCGACGGTGCGTCGCTAAACGTTGCTAATCTAGCGACGCGTTTACGTCGCTAGAAAATATCGGTATAGCGACTTTTGGCGACATTTTTCCTGTCAGCGACTGGCTTAAAGGCGACTTCAGTAAAACGTCGCTAATTACGTCGCTAAAATTATTTAGCGACGTTTATTAATCATTTAGCGATATTTTTTTACGTCGCTAATTTGACTTATTCTGGTAGTGATTTGCGGCTTATTGACTCAGTTGAAGACTGAGTATTGAAGAAATCTTACGGCAAAATCGATTACGGATTGTCCTTCAGTGAACCTTTTTCCAACTCATGGATCAACTTTTATTGAAATGAGACTAAGAGTTTTCGTTGGATGTTTTTGCTGCTTAGTTTTTTGTTGATTTGTGTTTTCGTGTTGCTTTCCATTATTTGGTTTTCATAGTTCACTTTCCTTACTTACGCATTTATTTTAAATTGTGAGATAAATAGATCGAATGATGCTAATAAGGTGTTGGTGCAATTTCAGGACGTATAAGTGTTTCTTTTCTATTTGGTTATGCTTCTTTAAATGAATTGTTAAAAAGAACCTAGACAAGTAGAAAGATCACTTAATAATACTTTCTAGCTTCACATATTTACTTAGTGTTGATTTTAGGTGGGTTTGGTTACGGTCACTCATCAGTACTAGATGATTACTGATCCACGTTTGTGGGCATCTCCAAGTAGCGAGAGTCTGTAGGATATTCTGAGGTGTTAAGAACTCATCCAATCCAGTGGAACTGTGCTCGATGCTTGAAGCTTTCTATTTTAATTTTGCAAGTTTCCTTTCAAGGTATTTTATTTCTGTCCTAGTAAACACTACCGAAATTCGGTCAATTAGCAACGTTATTAGTGACGTCACAAAATAACATCGCTAATTTTTATAAATTTAGAGACTCCAAAAAAATGTGTCGCAATACGTCACAAACAACGACGTTTAACGACATTCAGCGACTACTTTCAGCATTGAGGGAATAGACGACGCTAGGAGTCGGTTGAACGTCGTTATTTTTTTGTAAACGACGACGTTTAGTGACGTTGTTTAATATACGTTGCTAATTTATTTAAAAAATAGCGACGTTTAGCAATACTTCATACGTCACTAATTTTTATTTACTGTGACGTTTAGCGACGTATCACACGTCCCTAAGTTATTTCAAAAACAGCGACGTTTAGCGACTTATGACACATCGCTAATTTTTCTTTACTACGACGTTTAGCGACGTCAAATTGAGACGTCGCTAAAATATTTTCATATAGGGTTCAGATTTCATTTCTCCTAATCGATTCCCAAATGTTCGTAAACTCCCCCTAACGAACTCTCCCTTCCCTCCGACGACTCGACCGCACGCACCCCCGTGCTCCTCTCCGGCTACCCGTCATCCTTTCTGGTGACCCCGTTCTCCTCTTCGGCGACCCCGTGCTCCTTCCCTCCTCTCCCTGTGCTCCTCCTCTCATGTCATCATCAACAACATTATTACACAACTACGTACCACCGTCTCTCCTCCCCCCGGCGACCCCGTGCTCCTCCCCTCAACTTTTTGTGCTCTGGCTCCCCACTGCCTTCGATGCCCCCCCTGTCGGCTCTCCAATCAGTCAACCCCCTCCTAAATCAGGTAAACCCTAACCCTAAATATCCTGACACGACCCTCACTAACATTGACATGGACACACACCATAATTATCTTGATACTGACACAAACAAATTGACACTAACATGGAGTGTGTGTTTAAAAATGGAGTTTGTGTGTGGTGATAGAAAATATGATAGCCTATTTGAAATGAACATTATATGATACACCAAAATTTGATTACATAATTAGAAAATGTAGTTAATATAGAAATTTGGTTGCATAATTAAGAACTTGGGTAGTATAATTTGATGGTGGACTAGTGTCAATTAGTAGTGTATATGAGGATTACGGAGCAGCCCCCACCGTAGACAGACGATGTGAAGATCATAACACATTTTGATTCGCTTGAGCATAGCATGATAGAGCTGAGGGATCTGGCCACATCGACAGAGCGCAACATGACAACATTGCAGGGGTTATATTTGGCCATGGGCGATGCACTGACGAGACTGCAGACGACACAGGTTCAGATGACCCAGTCAGTGGAGTAGAGTGTTGTGAGGATGTTATCTGTTATTGATACTTGCAATGCTCAACTGACAGTGTTTGAGCAGATACGTCCTCCTGGTCCGCCGTCATCGACATCTACATCGACTGTACTGACTCCTCCACCTGGTGCCGTGATGCTTTCACATGAGCAGTTTGACGCGCTATTATCCCAGATAAGCGGCGGTGTTCATTCTCCTTCTGATCAGCAGTAGTTGTTCTTTGGATATTTGTGTGTATTGACTCATTCATGGGTCTTTTATTATTATTATTTTTATACAGCTTTTTTGTGTGACTAGATAATTTTATTGTGTGACTAGATGGAAATATTTATTTTATACTTTTATCAATTTATTTCAGGATTTTATCCATTTTATTTTATATACTTTTGTGTGCAATTTGGTCTTGAGTGTGAATGTACCGGTGTTGAGTGTTCCACCGAAGGGTCGACGAACCTAGAAAATTCAACGGAGAGTTGCAGGTCTGTCTATTTTTATGAACTGTGATATTGCAAGAATATATGACAAATTATATGACAAACTGCAAGCATACATTTATTTCAGATTTTTTTTTAAATATTTACAATTTAGCGACGTTTAGTGATGTCTAATAGACGTCGCTAACTGTTCAGAACGTCGCTATTTTTGTCGCTAAACGTCGCTGAATGGCTGACATGACAGTATTTACCAAGTCAGCAAAACGTCGCTAAATGTGTTACAAAATATCGATAAATAGAAAAAAAATTTAGCGACATTTAGTAAGAAATGATACGTCGCTGATTTAGCGATGGAACATCGCTAAACGTCGCTAATTTGAAAAAAATTAGCGACGCCAAAATATCGCTAGTAAATATCGCTATAGCGACGTTTTTGACGTTTTTCCCTGTCAACGAATAGCTAAAATGCGACTTCACTGAAACGTTGCTAATTACGTCTCTAAACTTTTTAGCAACACTTTTTTTGTTATTTAGCGATGTTTCCAGACGTCCCTAATTTGACTTATTCTAGTAGTGAAAAGAATATGATGTATGGGCATTGTGGTTAGTTTTGTTTTCAAAGAGATGTAAACCAAATATGACATATTTTGTAACAGCTGAGCAAAAGTACATTGTAATCATGTTTCAAGTTATCAATAAATAAATATTTTCTATTCCTATCAAGAGTGTCGACAATATTTAGTTTTCTGCAGTTAAACTTATTTGTTTCTGTATACATTGTCTATTTTGTGTTTTGTGGATGTACTATGCCTTGTGCAAGCGCAACTTAGGCTTGCACGGCATCACGTCCAGTGGTGACCAGCTGTCCTTTAGGATCGGGACGTGACATAGCCTTAGTCCGGTCAATGGGACGACCTGGCCTGATCCATATTTTCTCGGGTACGGACTGGGTTTAGTAGAACGACACGAAAGTTCGGCTCGGCCCGGCAACCCTCTCAACCCTGCCTACACTGACCCAGACAAGGCCTGGACTAGATCAAAAAGTTATTTATGGGATAATTTACCAGAATACCCCCAAATATCCGTTATTAAAATATTTGAGAGAGATTTTAGTAAAACTCTACCTCTCAACAGCTAAATTAACATGAATGGAAGTAATTTTTTTATCAAAATACTTAAATTATATATATTTTGACTATTTTTGAAGGGTATTTTTGATTATTTGCTAAAAATGAACAAAATATCCCTATAACAGCCATATTCTAAGGGTATTAGGGTTCACTTGGCACACAATTTTTTTTTATAAATAGGACATAATTCTTTCAAATTTACCACAATAATTTTTTTTCCTCTCTTTCAATACTTACAAGAAAGCTTGTGAAGTAGTGAATTTCTAGAGACTGGAGTGTAAGAAAAATCGTAAGAGTTTGATAAATTTGGAGCCTTCAACTTGATCGACCACCACAAAGATATAATAGTTTTACATCGGATTTTGGAGATAATCAAGTTAAGGTTTAAGTATTTTTATTATTATTATTATAAAATTAATTCATTTTGATATATTGAAATTTGATTAGTTAATTTTCTTCCCTCTCTGTTTATTATTTAGTTGGAGAATTTTTTTCCCTATCTTTAAATTATTATTTTTAAAGTATGGATCATAATGATGCTACTCATACTAATAATCCCTACCAAGGTGTTTCAGAACAGTATTACAATTATTATAATATTTTTATGAGAATCGTTGTGGTAATAAACATGTAGAAGATTTTGTGCCACCGATACAAATGTCACCTCCAGAAGTTCAAAGTATTAATACTAATATTTCGCCTAGGAGAAAATTGATGTTATGGAATTTTTTTACTAAACTATTTGACACCGAAAATGAGAAAAAATAAGTTTTAGATACGAAAGACCAAAAACCAATAGCTAGAGGTGCACAATGCAAGAAACACAAAAAAATCTAATAAAAAAAATGACAACACTAGAATTTTGAAGAGACAGTATGAAAGTTATTATGGCAAGGACACATTAAATGCTAGACAAACACAATAAAGTACCGGTTCTCAAGGATCTTCAATAGAACACTTTACTTATTCTACTGCTCACGACAAAACTAGCTTAACGAAATATATTATTTGTAATTAACAACCTTTTACGTTTGGTGAAAGTGATTCATATTTCTAAATCCTTGTTACTAAAGTTTCTAGATCTACTACTAGAGCAGGAGCTGTCAATTTTTAAAAAAAAAGAAAAGACAACTTTGAAAAATAATTTTGTAAATTTTCTTTAACTTCTAATATATGGATTAATAAAAAAAACCCTTTTGTTTGTATCATGGCACATCATATGGATGCAGAATAGATTTTAAAGAAAAATTATTTCTCTAAGATCCGTGGAATATTCGCATACTAGATTTGTAATTGGTGGAGCTATATTACAAGTTTGACGGGAATAAGTTATTCATAATATTTTTTTTTGACAATACTAGTAATAATCTTTGTATTAATATTTTAAAATCTTAATTTATTCCTGTAATAAGACAATTTTTTCATATAAGATGTGTAGTGCCCTGCTATGGTCCAGACGTTGCTTTATGTAACGGGCTTGTGGCTAGTTGACTCAGTCGAAACTTAGTGTAGGTGAACCTTTCAACATCTAATCGATTTGGACGAATGCTATGAGAACCTTTCCAACTCACATATTGACTTCTGTTGGAATAAGTCCTATATGTAGTGAATTTTGTCTTAGCTAATGAGCTCTATATAAGAGTCCTTCACGGGACCTCTTCACTGTAGTTTTTCTTAAACATTGCAGGAAAGCGTGTAACTAACGTTTGATCATTGTGAAGCGGGTCTCCTTCTCTTGACATATTCTTTACTCGGTGGTGGTTTTGGCACTTCTTTTCTATTTCTTCACGTTAACGAATTATTACTACCTCGAAACGTTCTTATCGATGATGCCCGATAGAATTTAACTAGTAAATAATAGCCACAATACATGTTGTACCACTAAAAATAGAACATGGGATACCTTTTACTGTCAAGTGCATCCATGCACGAGACTTGTAACAAAGGCTTTGTATGCGGAGCAAGCAGTTTTGTCACGCCCCAGTCCCAAAAAATACAAGGGACTAAGTTATGCGACAATGGCTAGCCAATACGTATTTGAGAATTTTTCTAATTTAATGGATTCCCAAGTATGTATATTGTTGTACCTAAATAGTAATATAGTCACAAACATACTAAATCTCATCCACATAAAATATACTAGTCTCAATATGATAAAGTCAAGTACTCAGAATATGTCATACATAACCATAATAAGTGTAAAGTTGGTGGAGACAAATCCACTACCCAAATGTACCAAAATAAAGTGCTCAAAGTAAGATAGATAGTTAGATACAGACTATAAGTAGATGCCCGCAACCAAGATGTATCGTACCAAGATCAGACGTAGACTCCTGGGTACACCTTCTCGCCCGCAGTAACAGCGTCAGGCCCCGGTCCGTACGTCTGCTAGTACCCCTGCTCGTTTAAGCCAAGAAAGGAACCATGTTCTCAGAGGGACGTAACAAGATGCATAGAAACATGCCACTAATGATATGAAATATTGCAATAAATAAATGGCCTACCAAACTAAGTATAAATGTAATGAGAACATCGTTCGTCCATATGAGGCTCTCCGAACATGAGATCCTCTATCAGTGGCACTCGTCCGAGTCACCTCACTGTCAACATCAATATACCAATAGCACCCCCTACGTCTAGTAACTGTCATTTCCACCCAATGAATCTAGAATGGGTCAACTCATCGCCATGTTCAATCCCTAATGTGAAGTCCAGTATATGTCAAGAATAAAAGTATCTAGTATGCACTAAGCCGTCACATGTCCAGATCGTACTGATAATCAGTCGAGTATGGGGGTACATGTCCACTATCTCTATAACATCTCTCTGTGTCCAAGTAACTATCGGGTCCTGCGGGATATCGGTATATCCCTAGTGCAGTAAGGAAGGACTCTTAAATGCCTATGTTGTAAAGTAACTTACCAACGCATACTGTTGTTTGCACCTAGAGTCATGCTCGGACGTGCAGATAAAATATAATAATAAAAAGTAGCAGAGCAGGATCTGGAATCTGAAATAGAATATAACATAGTGGCAAGGTATACTTGCCTGGATCCAGAATCTAAAAATAAGAAGCTGGTACAAGTCCCGAGTCAAAAAGGTCCAATAGGCCTACGATAGAAGTTTGGTAATTAATTAATTAGTTATCAATTTAATAAAAATAAAATAATATAGTATAAATATAAACTAATTATTAATATATTAGACACTGTTATACTCAATTATCCCCATGACCTTACACATATTATAGGAAGAGATTATTTGCTTCTCCTTCTCCATTCTGAACCAACCTCAACTGTTTCTTAACCATCACACATGTATAGAACTATTAGTTTGCTACTTTTCTCCATTCAATGATCCATGTGCAAAAATATATACATACAATAATTTGGTTCCCCTTTCATCCTCTACTAATGGTGAACCATATTTATAGGAACTAACTACTTGCAACCAAAGCAAGTGGATAATTATTCGGCTTAAGCTTAGTTATGCCAACTTCATATACATAATTCGATCCTTTAAACACAATTCAACTTCCAACCATTATAATGACACAAAAATTGTAAACCCCTAATTTTTAATTTAATTTTTATTTTATTTTCCTCCTTCTAATATTGTCTATTAAGAAAAACTGGAAATTAGAATTTTTTTTTGAGTAGTTTATAGTCTAACAATATTATTAATAATAATTAAGCTATCCTAAATTAAACAAGTCCTAACACACCTATTCTTTTCCAATGTTAATACATTTCTATCACTATATTCTTCTTCCAAATAACTCATTCCCCTCAGGCCGTTGGAACCAATTATTTGTTAGATTGCCAGCATGACATTGTATTCCTTTTCGCATATTGCTAATGTGAGCCTAAAGGCACACATTTGTGCTATCATGAGCTAACGTTGGAGCAAAATTTGCATCGAACTCAAACCCAATTTGTATATTCGGTCACCAATAGTTTAGGCTGCATCGAATTGTACATGCTGCAGGAGTGCACAGGCACGCGCGTATGGCGGTGTAGCTCCAGCTGACATCCAACCGTTCATCTCCTTTCCCCTTATATATATGACAATTTATATGGGCGCTACAAACTTTACTATGGGCTAGTCCAGGATTGAGGCTAGCCCATTAATGAACAAAGTTTACTCATAGTAGTCCAATAGTTTACTCATACTAGCCCAAACTCCCCTAATCTCCACCGGAGTTCTCTTCCCTCATCTCTTTCTTGTCGGAGCCCTCCTCCTCCGCCTCCTCCCCCGTCCTCCATCGCCGCCTCCCGTCGCCGTCGCCGCCTCTGCCTCCTCCCCCGCCTCCTTCCTCTCCTGTTCCTCCCTCCGTCTCGTACCCCCTTTCGGTGCTCGACTACCTCGGCACCCTCGACGTCCGCCGCTCCTCCCTCCCTTCCTTCCTCCGTCGCTACCACCAGGTCCTCCACTCCGCCGTCGGAAGACATGAATAATAACACAATGACAAAGAAAAATAACAGCACACAGGAAACAAAAAAAAAAAAGAAAGAAGAAGAATTGTCAAAATTTGACATATATGTTGATTTTTAGGACTGTCAAAAATTTGACAGTCCTACCAATTGGAAGTACTGTCAAAATTTTGACAGTCCTAAAAATTCAACATATATTTTTAGGACTGTCAAACTTTTGACAGTCCTACCAATTGGAAGGACTGTCAAAAATTCAACATATATTTTTAGGACTGTCAAACTTTTGACAGTCCTACCAATTGGAAGGACTGTCAAAATTTTGACAATCCTTCCAATTGGTAGGACTGTCAAAATTTTGACAGTCCTAAATTTTTTGACATTGACAGTCTAAAAATCATGATCTAAAAATTTGACAGTCCTAAATTTTTTGACATTGACAGTCTAAAAATCATGAACTAAATTTTTTGACTGTCAAAATTTGACATATATGTTGATTTTTAGGACTGTCAAAATTTTGACAGTCTTACCAATTGGAAGTACTGTCAAAATTTTGACAGTCCTAAATATTCAACATATATTTTTAGAACTGTCAAACTTTTGACAGTCCTACCAATTGGAAGGACTGTCAAAATTTTGACAGTCCTAAAAACATATGTTGAATTTTTAGGACTGTCAAAATTTTGACAGTCCTTCCAATTGGTTTGACAGTCCTAAATTTTTTGACATTGACAGTCTAAAAATCATGATCTAAATTTTTTGAGCGACAATGCATGTCGCGAGTAATCTGACTAATGGAAAATAAACTGAACGGGTTGTCCGGTGTATGTAATACAGAATTGAGCGACAATTCGGACGAAAGACGAGCACTTCCACGTCCACAGACTGTTAGTGAACCACCATTTGCAACAGTAATCGGAAACACCTTCCACCGATATATAATTGCATATCATATCTGCGTCGCCAGTCATGTGAGTTGATGCACCAGAGTGAATTACCCACTGCTTCGACCTCACCACACATGCCGCGGAGTATCCGGCTGTGGATCCAGATGTGGATACCTCACCACGACGTTGAGCTTGAAACACAAAAAAATCTGTATATGACTATGCAGTCATCTTGACAGATCGAATGCCATCATCAGGAACGTCTGATGTAACATTGGCGGCAAGATCTTTAGGATATTGCCACTAGAAATGGCCATGCTGACCACGGTTGAAGCATGTCCGCGGTCTCTCTCCATCACGGCCGCCATTGCCTCGTCCCTCATCACGACCACCAACATTTCGGCCACTACGTCGTCCACCGCGACCACCACGAAATCCAGCATGAGCAGCACCAAGTGCAGATAGATCAGCAGGAGCATCACCCGGAGTGGTCTCAACGACTTTTGCTACCCGAAGAACACGATAGTGAGCCTCCATAAGAGACGGAACATCAGATCCAACAATGATCTAAGAGCGAGCAGAGTCCGCATCAGGTCGGAGAGATGTAAGATACGCCATGACATGAAGCTGCTCACGTTGAGCTCTTGCTTCATTAATATCCATTGTCAGGGGTAAAACACGGTCGATCTCATTAGTCATAGCCTTAAAGGCCCGGTAATGGTCCTTATGAGATTTGTCTCCCTGGTTCGCTCGGTATACACCAACGACCGAGTAGTAGATACGAGATAAATCGTATTTTTTATTAAACGCTGTCGCCATAACCTCCTGTAATTCTTTCATGGAATCTGTATTCTGAACCATGTCTTCCACCGATAGTTCCATTGAATTCATCAACTGTGTAAACAATCGACTATCATCTGTCTCCCATTGCTCAAATATAGAATCAGTCTCCGTTGGAAGATTGTTAGTTAGATGTTTGGACAACCGTATTCTCTAAAGTGTCTTCTCGACCTTCTTCCAAGGTAGTCAAAGGCGTAAGGCACACTCGAGGCGCAAAGGGTCCAAATCGCCTGAGAGGCAAGGCGCACTTAAGGCGCGCGCCCGAGCGACACGAGGCACAAAAATTATATATATATATATATATATATATATATATATATATATATATATCGGATTTCTACATTGATAAACATGTGTGCTTCAAATTTTCTCTGTGTAGGTTGCAATCACTTTGAATTAAATGAGAGAGAAAACAGTAAAAAAAAAGTACAACAGTTTAAAAAATAGTCTAAACATTATTTTTTTCACAAGATTTTTAAGGCGCGCCTTAGCCATTCCAAGGCACTCGGAAAAGGCGCGTCTTAGGTGCGCCTTAAGAATTGCGCCCCGCCTGGAGTGTACTGAGGCGTTGCCCCTGCGCCTAGGAGCAAGGCGCGTCTTAGGCGTGCCCGAGGCGCGCATTTGACTACACTGCCTCCTTTTTCCATGTCGAGTAGTCCTCTGGTCCGTCCAATCGTTGATTAACAAGTCGAATCGAGAAAATTGTCATGCCAGTGCCCGTTGGTCCCGCCATTGCGTTTTTGACACTAATGTCTGTAGTACTGCTATTCGTCTCAGTGCCTGTCATCCTTCAGTATTCCAGATTTGACTGTCGTTTTGATCTCTCCAACTTGATAATCATATCAACTGTCAATGTGCTAAAAACGTGACCAGCACCGGCACACACATAGGAAGCAGAGATTGGATGTGGATCATACACGTCAGGACAGAGAGGCAACCCAGGTTACTCTCTGTTAGATCCCGATGTTAAGATCAAGTAAGAAAAGAAATAAAGATTCACGCAAAACAAACCACTTGTCTGCTCTTTGTTAAATTTCTGAAGCCGATGAGAGTCAGAGCTTTCGGCAAACAAACTATTGTTTACCCTATGAGAATATCAACTCATTTTTTAAAGAGAAAATACGGCTAGGGTTTGGGGTAGGTGGCGGCTTGGTTAGAGTTAGTGTTTATAGACATATTTTTCAGTTTATGAATGACGACTCGGGTTAGGGTTAGGGTTGTGAACTGTGCCAGAAACAGATCCATCTCGAGGAGTATCAGAAATGTTGTCTTCAACCTCATCTCCCCTAGCATCAACCACAACATCAGTCTTCTCCGAAACAACCGTTTCCTCGCCAACGGTCTCAACCTCCATCTGTGAACTTAATTCCTCTTATGTGCATTTCGTCAAACATATACGGGACATATTGTTCTTGCTGCTGTAGACACGTCGGCGAAGCCGTGTAATGCTGTGGATAGTGTGGAGACATCATCGTCCACTGGTGCGGAGGTGGAGCCGACGGGTACTGCCACTGCTGCTGATGGTTCCACGACGACGACGACGAAGGATTCATGTACGACAACAGATACATAGTGGAAAACGGTGATGGTTGGCAGCCGTAGGTACCAGGCGCGGGTAGTGGTAGCGGCATCGGGTACTGCTCCTGCGGTGAGTAATAGCAGTAGGAGTCCGGCATCGACGAAGGCAGTGGTTCCATGGCCGGAAAATATGAAGGATAAACTTTCCTCCGATACTTCATGCAATTATCCAACATATTAAGTTTGTGATTGAGATTTAGAAGAGTACCTTCGAGAGATCGAAGACTATCCTTAACGATCTGTCACGAGAATCCTCCGGAAACCTTTGTTGTGAGCTCCAGCTCGAACCCTGACCTCTGGATGCTCCGAGCGTAGAATCGAACGGCTCTGATACCAATTGTTGTGAGCCTCTTCCTAGATCGCCATAGTTGAGTGATAAACGAGCGAAATTTGCCATTAATCAGAAGTAATTGTAAGAACTCAGCTCAAAAAGTAGAATTTGGGAAGAACTAGGTTTAATATTCAAAATGGAAATGAGCAGGAAAGATGAGTACAACTGAATTGAAAGGTAAATGACTAGAAATAAAAGTAAACGAAAATACAATGCCAAATTTCTCATGATCCCCCCTCTGCTCTGCTACTCTCTATTTATAGAGATCAGACCTCATCCAAAGGAAAATACTGACTTGGGAAATGATGATGTGGAGGCCATCTATTGGAGACTGATTGTAGAATGAGCTGGAGGCCAACTCTTGGTTGAGCTGTCTGCTCTGATACTGAGCTCTGTTGAGCTGCGGTATGCTCTGATATTGAGCTCTAAACTCAAATATATCCTTTACTCCACTGCTGCCACTGTCACACTGTTGAGCTGCTGTTGGTAGGCAATTTGGAAAAGGATCGTATCGAATTTTTTGTGGGATATCTGCTGCTTGTTTCTTGGAAGTGTAGTTAGAAGAAGATTTATGGTTTAGTACTGTATTTAGGGTTTGTTTGATTGGCTTTTTTTTCCAGTGGATGGTGGTTTATTGGTATTTTTATTGGGGAAAATCTATGCTTCGGATATGTGCTGCTTGTAGCTTGAATGTGTAATTAGAAGAATATCTAGGGTTTAGTAGTGAAATTTAGGTTTTTTTTTGTATGATTTATAGGTGATGATTGGTCGTATGCACTGCTCCTATCTCGAACGTGTAAGTAGAAGAAGATTTAGGGCTTAGTACTGTAGTTTTGGGTTTGTTTGATGGTTTGTTGGCGAATTGGTTGATTGGGATTTTCTCGGTGGATTCTGCTCCAATTTCGATGGTTTATTGGTTTTTCTTGTGTAAAATCTGTGCTTTGTTGAATTCTTTGTCGGATGTGTTCCTTGTAGCTTGAATGTGTAATTAGAAGAACATTTAGGGTTTAGTGCTGTAGTCTAGGACTCTAGGGTTTATTTGGTGATTTCTAGGCGATGGTCGGTCAATCATGTGAATTCTGCTTCATTTCAGTTTTTTTTGTTGTTGTTGGGGAAAATCCGTGGTTTGTTGAATTTTTAGGTTGGAAAATAGCTGTCTTAGCTTGAATGTGTAATTAGAAGAAGTTTTAGGGTTTTGTGTTTCAGGCAATGATCGGTTGATCGTCCTCTTTTTCAGGCGGATTGTGCTTCAGTTTCGGTTGTTTATTGGGAATTTTTTTTTTACTGTATAATTTGTTGTATAAAAAAAAGGGATATTATAGGGAAAATACATAATTTTAGGTGTAGATTCAGGAATCTAGAGTGGAATTGGACAATTAGGGTTCAGTACTAGATTGGAGGGTTTGTTTCCTGACTTCTAGGTCATGATTGGTCGATCCTGCTCTGTAGTTGGTGGATTCTGCTTCAACTTGGGTTATTTATTGGTTTTTTTCTTGGGGGTAATCTGTATGAAGAGTGCCTATTTTCATTGTCGATTTGGGAATTTATATTAGGTTTCACTAACTTATTTGGGAATTGCGATGGTAAAATATTTAGGGTTAAAAACATGTAAAGATAAGTTGATTCTTTTATTTCTATGATTATGGGGTTTATTTGATGGTTCTAGGAGATGATAGGTTTTTTGTTGTCGGGTTGGAAATTCTGTGATTATGTGAATTTTTGTTGTTGTAAATGCATTGTTGAGTATAACTTGCAATGGAGATTCAAGAATACAGGTTGTAACTGAACATTTAGATTTCAGTACTAAAATTTAGGGTCGCAGAGAAGTAACACAGTCTCAGAGCATCCTTTATTCCATAAATCCCTACTAATACTATTTTCTTTCTGATTATAGGATATATTGTAGTGTTACCATCATTTTGAATTTGTTTGTTAGTCTTTACTCATGTACTTGAATCCTCTCAGTTGTCATATACATTATAATAACAATGCTAAGTGGTTCCCTGTTGAATTGTTGTGCATGGCATTCTATTGACATGATTACTCATTGATTTATTTCCTAGAATGGCGTTTTCCTATATCCGTTCGTGAGGACTTAAATGAACTAAAAAAGATTGTTGTTCGGTTTGAAGAGAAGATTTATAGTGCTGCAACTAGTCATGTATGTTCTTATGCACCAGCAACTTTTGATTTCCATTTTTTATATAAAGATGAATTGGGAAATACTGAATTGAATCGATTATTTCAATAGTTGTTCCAACGATCAGAAAGACAAAAAATGTTTGCAGAACTTCAGAGAATTTAAGTGTCTATTGTTTCAGTGTGTACATACACAACATTTTGGTTTTGAGATGATTTGTTATCATTCTCCTGCAAAAACTGAAAGAAAAATCATTCAATTGAACCTCCTTTTTTATCTACATCATCGGGATTATCAATAAGAAAAATCAAATAGTTTGGAGGTTGATTGCAAATTCACAAAGTGGACCCAAAATGAATTGGTTAGAATACTGATCTGAATAGATCTACAGTTCCGGGTTAGAATAATGATCTGAATAGATCTACAGTTCCGAAGACATGTTAAAATCATGGATCTGATCTAAATATGCAACAGCAGAAACCAGAGGACCAACAACGACAAATTCTCTAACCCGTAATTTTGTGGCCTGCTATTTGAATCCTTTTCTTCCCTTCAGATCTGTTAAGGGCCATGCCTGTTGTATATTTCATTTCATTAGAGACTTGACGATGTTTTAAGCTGTCTGGCGACTACCTAACACAATCCTGCTCCTTTATCCAGGCTTGGAACTGACTACGAAAACATAAGACATTAAGCACAACACAAGCAGAGTTAAAATATAAGAACAAGAATAAGTACAATGTTTTAGTCGATTTTTAATATTTATACAGTAGATTTAGTAAGTCCTCCTTATAAATCATTCATTTTGGGGGTCAATTGAAGAATAAGCTACAAGCTGTATTGAGTTTTTGTTTATAGATGATCCACATGGGCTCAAAACCGGGGCTGATTCAGGGATTCAGGGATGAACCGGGGCTGGTTTGAATTGGTCCAACTTGGTTGCTTGGGCCTCAAAGGACGGAAGGGGTTGGGGTGGGTTCTGGTCTGTTGTAGGCTGCACCAAACAGCAGAAACACCAGCAATGATTGCAGCAATAGATATTGGCAACATCAACAAGGTAGGGGGGTTCTACTTTCTGCAGTTACAAGTCCAGGAGGGCGAATGACCTGGGTCTACAGAAAACAGTAACACTATGACAGGGGTTTTAGGATTTTTCTGCAGCAAATAAAGGAGAGGATTTATTTGGGGTAACACTCAACTCATACAATAACACAAAAATATATCTCAACTCTTCTCTAGATAAATTAAATGTTTGTGTAGCCATTTGGCTATTGTCTACATACAAGAACAAATAAGAACAGATAACTTCATAAACTTCATAAAACAATTCTGAACTATCTAAACAAATCTAGTTTAACTAACAAACTCATATATATACAATTATCAAGTAAACAAGACCCTGAAGTTAAATCCAAAAATACGCCCAATAGTCTCAATAAACCAAACCATGTCTAATATTGGTCCAAACTGGACCCAATCAAATTGAACTCAGACCCAAATAAAATGGAAACTGTTGAACTGGGGTTCTCCATCAGGTTGTTGGTGGTTGCATTGGATTATAGAATGATTTATGCATGACTTAAAACTCTAAGGCCACCTTTTGGGAACTTGTTAGACTACAATATTGATTGGAGTAGGGGCATTGGGCGGGTTGGGTTGGGTTGAGGTGGAAGTATATTGAAGTCCAATTTGACCTCTATAAACCTCAACCCTACCGTTCTCTGTTGGCATTATTAAATCCAACCCAGCCCGAGTCTAAAAACCAAATTTGGATTGGGAGAGTTGAAGTTGGTCAAAACTCTCATCAACAACAAAGCCTATCCTAAAATTTTGTTCGGCTCCATGAACCCTTATCTTCCATTGAGCTCTCTTGAGGGTCATCTCTACTCTCCCATTAGCAAAAGAGATCCGTTTTAATAGCCTTAATCCAGGTTCTTTTAGGTGTACCCTTGCCTCGAAAAGTTCATTTGGCTAATGGCCGACTACTCCTAAGTGATGCATCTCTATGTGCTTTCTAACAATGAAAAATTATTCCTTATAATTAGTTTGATCCAGGTCTTAAATATCATTCTGTTATGCTATAGGTCAATATGTCTAAATTAAGGAAATAAGAGATAAAATGATTTGTTATGCGACTTATGTTATCCTCACATGTTGTTATAACCATATCTTAAGATTTTGAAAGAGTTTTATTCATATCCTTAAGCTCTATCGTGTTTGCAAAAGAGCCATAATTGCCAAAGGATATTCATTCTGATTGAAGTATCATAACATGAGTCGGAAGAAATGGGAAACACAAAGATGGCGGATGAGGCAAAATTTTAGAGAAGATGTTCTAGAAAAGATAATGGGTGACTATTATGGAGAGACCTCTTCAAAATATACTTGCAGACAGATTTGAGTATTTCCTTGTGTTAACATGATTATAGTCTATTTACTTGTTCATACTTTTTTTGTTCGGTAGGATCACATTGAGTTGGACAGAAGTAGATTTAGGTTTGGGAACCTATCTTCAATTCGGTTTGAGATTTTTCAGCCAAACCCAACCGGAGTCATTTTTGGTTGGGTCAGGGTCAGGGTCAGGTTGGGTCAAACCCCAGCCTACTTTAACCCCTTGATATTTGTACTTGTTAGCATGTCTACCTATATTTAGCTTTGGCATATGAAGTAGGCAAATGTAATCCTGGCTACAGTGCAAGCTTTTTATTATAATGTTAGAAAGAGAGACTCAGTGTCATGGGGTATTGTACTGTTATCTTCATGCCATTATGAAGGAGGCCATATTCATGATTTTACCTCTATATTTTGGTGTGTATAATTGCATATTGAGAATTGTCCACTTAGCTTTCCTGATGAAAAACATGCTTTTAGTCTTCTTTTAACTGTCAAACTAAGTTCCACATATCATAATCCAAACCTAATTTTTGATTAATGATGGTAAGAAATTTGGCTTGTTGCGGCATCCTGGAACATGCTTGTTCAAGCTGCGGAAACAACCTCTCCATATACGTGTTTGTACATGTTGACCCTCCCCACATGCCGCATAAGCGGGAGCCTCGAGGCAATGGGATGCCCTTTGTGGTAAACAACTTCGAAGGTTAATTTGGCCCACACTTAACTATTGTGTTATTCAACAAAGTAGATTTTGTCCATCTCTACGGATTTATTCACCAGGAAGAACTAGTCTGATTGTTCGATTGTCATTGGTTGAAATTTGACATTCCACTGAAATTGATTTTTTTTCTGCCAATTTTAAATATCTCAGCAAGATTACCTGCGGAAACTCTCTCTCAAAATGGCTATCTATGGAGACAGAGACTCAGCCTACTACTCCTATCAATTCCGCAATTCCAAATTCTGGTGTTGTGAATCAAACTTCTTCAGATTCAGGTACTGACTTGAAAACCTTCATCTTTTGTAGATACAGAGACATTCAGAATAGTGGAGAAAAACTTGTCTGGTTTGGAAAAACTTCATTTTAGTTTTATGAAGTTTTTTCATATGTTGCTGCTCTCCCTTACCATAATTATACTGTAAATTGTCTTTTTTACTGTTTGCTATTATGAAATTTCATCTGCTATTCGACCTTTTGTCATCTCGCCTTGGTTGCATCGTGAATGCTTGAAGGTCAATGTGGATATATTTGCCTTCTGATATCTTTGTGACTTTTGGGCTTCAACTTTTCCTTTCTTTATGCAGTTTTATGATTTATCTTGTTACAGAATACCGTTTAAAAAAACACTTTCTCCATGTTTGGGATGTATTGAGTTACGTATATATGTAAACTTCTTTCAAGTTTCTTTGAAGTTCTTAACTGTTTGTAAAGATGACAGAAGTTCCTAACTTTATTCAAACAGAACAAAGATGGTTAGTTTCTTAAATTTTGAATTAGTAACTTCAATTTAGATGAGGCCAAGTGAAATTTCTGAAGCCTGATGGATTCTGTTATATGCAATTATCCTATATCTAGAAAATAAGGAGAGGGATGTGTCATTTCCCAAATTGACTACCAAAAATATGCTGAAGTTAATCTAATACCACTGTAGCTCTTCCTGTAGTTTCATCTTCTTTTTTGAAATAATGTTTCATCTTCTTCTTGTGTGGGAAATGTTTGTGTTTCTTTTTGTTGCATTTTTTTCCATCTAATATTTTTTCGGATTTGTATAGGTTTGTTAGGGTCCGTTTGGATAGACTTTCCGAAATTTTGTTCTGAAAACAGTTTTCTGAAAGTAAGTTATAAAGTTGTTTTGGGAGTAAAAAAATTCTGACTTTGCGTTTAGTTACTTTCATCTGAAAATTAGTTTTCTGGGAATTTTTTTTTATGATTTTGTTTGGTAACAAAATTTAGAAAATATTTTGTGTCATGTTTTCTGTGTCGTGTTTCCGTGTCCTCCATATTTCTTATGTCCTCTACCAATGTTTTTTTGTCCTCCATGTTTCCTTTGTCCTCCACCAATCCCACACCGCTCCAAACGCATACTTTGAATTTTTTTGAGTTATAACTCAAAAAACTGCATTATTACCACTAACCAAACAGACCCTTAATTACCCCCCCCCCCCCCCCCCCCCCCCCCCCCCTCTCCTATGGCGTGGTGTTGTGGAGGATCTTAAGCATTACCTGCATGTTGCATCCACATGCCAACATAACATATGAATGACTAGTTCGAGATTTAATTTCCTACTTTTGATGTTACTTGAAGCTTTTAAGAGGAAGCAGTGGAGTGGAGGATATAGGATTGTTAGACAAGACTTAGAGACTCTGAGGCTTTAACCTTTTGAAGAAGTTAGAAAATTTCTGATATCTAATGGCCTTGGTCAGATGCTACTGCTTAGGATGTTTTAAGAGGAAGTAGTGGTTTGGAGGGTGCAGGATTGGTGGAAAACAAGACTTGAAGAATCTGGGAATTTAACCTTTTGGAGATTTTGATAAAGCTTTCTGATGATGAGATGCACACTCACCTTACTGGTAACTTAGGAGATGTTTTTTTGATTTGCTGGATTGTTCTTTGACTTGTGTAGATTTCAGCAGAAAGTTTGAGATATGATATGATGCTTATCAGACAAATCATATATTTACTTGTTATTGTCATTATTTTATTGTCTTAAGATTGCATATGCAAATTTTCTGTTTCGCTAATCTAATTAGTTTTATTTGTGATTTTTATTGTTTAATCTATGTTGCTTTCATTTCCAATTATTAGGTTTACTTACATCCAATTTGATATCCAACAACATCACTTGGCATGCCACAAGTCAATCCGGGACAAACGTTAGGAATTCCTAATTGGCAATCACTTCTAGCCTCGAACCTCCAAAGCAACACTTCTGCTGTACAAGGTTCTTCTGGCCTGCCTCCATCATTGCCATCCGTTACAGGACTCACTCAGTCCAATATATCCAATGTTACACAGGCATTGAACTTGCAGAACATGTCTGGTGTACCTCAGGGATCCGTAAATAATTCTGTAGGGCAAGGTGCTACTTCAGTTAGTTATGCAAATGCCCAAAGGCAGATGCAGGGAAGGCAACAACAGCAACAACTGATGTTTCAGCAGCAGCAGCAGCAATCACAAAATCAACTTATGTACCAGCATCAGCTCCAGCAGCAAAATGCTGAAGCAGAAATTGCAACAACAACAACAACAACAGTCTCTCCTGTCCCAAAACCAATTGCAATCTGCTCAGCAGTCTCTTATGCAAATTTCATCTGGTCTTCAATCTAATCATTCTACAATGCAACAGACACAGAATGCAACTATGCAGTCCACTCAACAACCTGGACATCAACAGAATCAACTAAATCAAATTCAACAATCTGTCTGTACCATCTTTGCTTCAGCAGCATCCTCAGTCAGTTGGAAGACAACAGCAGTCACAACCTTCCATAGTCCAACAAACACCGCTTCAGCAGCATGCAACTTCCATTTCTCAGCAATCAATTTTGTCATCGCAGCAATAACAGTTGATAGGACAACAAGGAAATATGTCAAATATGCAACAGGCTCAGCTTCTTGGGCAACAAAATAGTATGGCAGACATTCAGCAACAGCAGCAGCAACAAAGACTGCGAGTCCAGCAAAATAATCTTTTGAACATGCAACAACAACAGCAACTGATGAATCAGCAAAATTTATCTCTACATCAGCAGCAACAGTTAGGCTCACAGAATAATGTCTCAGGAATGCAGCAACAATATCAGCAATTACTTGGATCCTTGCCTAATGTGTCAAACATGCAATCACATCAGTGGGCAATGCATATGCAAAAGATTACAACGCAACTACATCAACAGCAGCAACAACAACAACAACAGCAACAATTACAACCCCATCAGTCTTCTTTAACAATGATGCAGCCACAGTGTCAACAATCACTTCAATCTCAACATCAACCGTCACAGCAGCAAATCATGTCTCAGTTTCAATATCAGCCTCCGCAATTGCAGCAACAGATGCCAATGCAACAACAATCAAATTCCCTACAACGAGAGATGCATCAAAGACTTCAAGCTTCAAACAATTTACTTCAATCTCATAATGCAGTGGAGCAAAAGCCGTTCATGCAGGCACAAAGAGCTCTTCCAGAGGTCTCATCTGGCAGTAAGTCATATACTTTATAATCTTGTATCTGTAGTAACATATATTTTCGAAGTTCATTTCCTTCGTGGGTGTAAGAAGAGAGGTGTACTTGCTGATGACGTTCTTCAAGCACAAATTGTCTTTACCATTGCTGCAGCCTTAAACTCATGCCTGCTGCCTATCCTCAAATGCACTTGTCACATGAGTTACCTTAAACTATTCTTCTATTAAGTAGAGCCCAAACAATTTGCTCACTTTAAGAACTTGTGTTGATTTGTATTATAGAGTTGTAGTGAGTCTGTTTTAGTCAGGCTAGCCATAGTCATATTGGTTATATTTTAAGTAATCATATCCATATTTTTGATATAATGAGTAATATGTTTGTAAGTGGAAATGAAAAATGATGCTTGTCTCTTTTTTTAGTTGCATAGGTTTACACATATATTTCCAAAATTTGTCCCCCTTTCGATATTTTACAATTCATTTCTTTCCTTAATATTACTTAAGTATTACATAGTTAAGGATACTTTAAAGAAAACAAAAGCTAGAAAACTGTATGAACTTAGAAGCCGAAAGGGCGGACATGAGCGAGGGCAGGAGTAAGGGAGCACGACTACTTAGAAGAGTCTAAAGTTGGGAGCGTGATAGGAGCGTGTGCTAATAATTTTTTTATGCTTATTAATTTTTGTTATCAAAATTTATAGATATCTTAATATTTATTAGAATTAATAAAGTTTAGTTCAAAGTTACAAAGAGATCATTCGTACGATAATTTTTATGATATCAAGGTAAGTAATCGTTATTTTTTTTGTACTTTGATGAACGCGTATTAAAAATTGTCCAACTTTCTTCCCAAAATTTGTCCTATTTTAAAATCATGGTCATGTTACGGAAAATGCGCTCTTGTTGTCGGGGAAACAAGCTCCCCTCATCGGAGAAACGAAGCTTTCGTCACCGAAGAAACATGTTCCCAAATAAGAACCGCCAGATGTTCCCAAATCTTGTATCGAGGTTCTTACTGAGATTTGTTGGCTTCCTAGGAGATTCTCGCTTCTAAGGTATGACATGATGATATCTATATCAAGGTTTGAAAATGTTTACGTGTGAAATAAATAAATTAACGTTAACTATTTTATGCCATCTCAAAATATTTTTTTTATACACCACATCCTAATGACGCGCTCTCATTGTCGAGGAAACGCGCTCTCGTTGTCGGAGAAATAAGCTTCCGTCACCCGAAAAACGGGTTCTCAAGTAGAACTGCTGAATCGAGGTTCTTAATGAGATTCGTTGGCTTCTTAGGAGATTCTGGCTTCTAAGGTATGACCTGATGATATCTTTATCAAGATTTGAAAATGTTTACGTGTGGAAAAATAAATTAACGTGGTTAACTATTTTATGCACGACATCCTAAAGACGAAAGCAATGGTTGTTAAATGTAGTATGGTAGTACCTGTATATAAAAACAAGAAAGATGTACAAAGTTGTACTAGCTAATGTTTTAAAAAGTGTGAGGTGCCAAGGTTCTCTTGTGCCTAGGCACGAGGTGCACGACGGCGTGTGGGCTTTAACGAAGCGAGGTAGACACTTTTAACATTTTTTTAAATAATATAGTTTGAAATAAATAAAGTCACATTATATCTAATCAATTCATAATGGCATTAAATTATAAAAAACCAGAGACTAATCAATTAATTACACCATCATAAAATCAAAAGACTAATAGTTGACCATCATCAATTCTCAAAAGTAACTATCACAAATTCATAATAATAGAAACGCACAAGACTCTAAGATCATCATCATCCATATCATCATCTTCATTGAGGACACTACCAAAGGTTTTGTAAATTCATCATCGTTGTCATCTGTTGGTATATTATAATGTATTAGGAGATTTTACGTAAGATGGAGGGTTGTAAGACTATATATATATATATATATATAGCCAAAAGATTATAATAAAATAGAACTCAAAATATTCTACATGGTATCAAACCACAAACCCTAGCCGCCACAAACCTAGCCGCCATCACCGCTGTCACATCATTCGCCCGCCGCCGCCGCATCCGTCGCTGCACTGCTCGCCCACCATTGTCGCCGCCGCCGCCACCACACTTCCGCCACCACCGCGAAGTCGTGACTCCTGCGGAGCCCGCATGAGCCTTCTGCTGCGGTTTTCAGCGTCTCCTGCGGGTCGTTCCGGACGTTGATATCAAAGACCTAGATCCGATGGGGGAGAGGCATGATCGGGTCTAGGAGAGGACGAAGAGGGCGGACGTGAATCGTGGGACGGGTGTGAGATGATCGGAGAAGAGGTTGATCGGAGAAGAGGATCGATGAAGGGGATCATTAAAAAGTTGGACCCTACGGAGGTCGTAACGTTGATGAAGCTGATGAAACTGTCGGCTGGTGAGAGCGCGACACGAACACCGGCGAAGTTGGAGCTTCCCTCCATTGATCGGAAGCTTGATGGATCGGCTACCTACCTGAGTTGGTCACGAAGGGTGGGGAGAACCCTCGCAGGGAAGAACCTGGAGTGTTTCTTGTCAGGAGAGAAGACAGAGCCGGATGAGAGCTCGGCAGGACGCGACGAGTGGAAGTCCACTCATATGATGATATACATTTGGCTCCTCAATTCTTTAGTCTAGTCGATCGCCGCCACAGTGGATGGCCTTGAGATGGTAAATGGCGTGTGGGAGAAGTTGAGGAGGACCTACGATGATGTGGGGAATAACTTGAGGGTTTTCCAGATCAAGGGGGAGATCAACGACACCGTACAGGGAGAGAAGACGGTGCAGGAGTATGCTACGGAGTTGGAGCGTCTGTGGTTGGATTACGATTACTTCTCAGATCGGACGAGCTGCGAGGACCCGAAGTGTAAGGAGAGACATGTATGTCTGCAGGAGAGGACGATGAAGTTTCTTAAGGGGCTGGCCGTAGTGTTTGCTCAGAGGACAACACTACTTGTCCAACCGAAGATCCCTACACTTGAGGAGGCTATCTCGGCCACGATACAGGAGGAGACTCGCATCAAGTTGCAGGCAGGGACATGTAGTCCTCCTGAAGTGAAGTTAGCACTGTCAGTTGCCAATTCAAGCGGCACAAGACCTAAGGGAGACCCCCGACAGTGATACAACTGCGGAGAGGTGGGCCATCTGAGGTATGCTTGCACCAAACCACCCAAGAGTGAGATTCAGGTAGGGGACGTGGACAGTTTGGAGGACGTGGCCGTAGGGGTTGACGGGGTGGTCGAGGAGGTTATCGGGCGAACCTGCTGGTAGCAGAAGGCGAGGAGGGAACTGTTGGCGCCTATACTAAGGAGGATTAGGCACTGCTGGGCATGCTGGAGGTACTCAAGAGAAAGCAGAGAGCGTCAAGCGATGGAGACAGGAGGAGTGAGACTGAGGAGGCGTCCACCTCAGTCTTCGCCAGAGGCAACGCTGCCATGTATGTCCATCCATCGGAAGGTACTGACGACTCACTCGCCCTTGCATCTGTCTTCCCTTAGATCGTCGAACTGGATTGTCGATTCGGGTGCGTCTCGACACGTGACAGAGAATGCTAGTGAGTTCTTTTCCTACACTCACCTAGCATCGACGGACAACATTTAAATAGCCGATGGTACTTTCCAGGCAGTGGTCGGTAAGGGTATTGTCGATTGTACAGGTTCAGTAAAATTATTCAATATTTTTCATGCTCGTTCTTTTTCAGTCAGTCTTTTGTCCATTAGTTCTATAATCCTCCAACTAAAATGCATTGTCTCTTTTGATATTCCTAAGGTGATCTTCCAGGAGAAGGAGACGAGACGAAGACTTGGGACTGTCACTTGGCATGATGGACTGTGGTACCTGGATCGGGAAGGGCTAGATTCGGCATTGGTGTCCGTGGCATAGGGGCAGGAATGGGAGGACCGAAGATGAGTGCCGATGATACACTGATACTCCACCACAGGCGGTTGGGGTACTCCTTTTTTGGTATTTTGAGTAGGTTGTATCCATCTATTTATGAGAAAGCAAATAAGGAGTAACTAGTATGCGATGCATGTGATTTAGGCAAACTTACTAGGAGTTCATATGTTAATGCAGGCCATAGGAGCTCTTTTGTTTTTGATATTATATATTCTGATGTTTGGGGGACGTGCGCCACAACTACTATGAATGGTTACAAGTATTTCGTTTCTTTTATTGATTGTTCCTCTCGTGTCACCTGGCTGTATTTGATGAAGAATAAGAGTGATGTCTTTGTCTGTTTCCGGGACTTTCATAAACATGTCCAGACTCAGTACAGAGCAGTGGTGAAGGTACTGAGGTCTGACAATGTGACAGAGTATACCAACAAAACACTTGAGGAATATCTATCAGCCCAAGGGATACAGCATCAGACCACTTGTGCATACATACCAGCACAAAATGGAGTGGCAGAAAGGAAGAACATACACCTTCTAGAGGTGGCAAGGAGCATGATGATCGCCATGAATGTCCCACAGAGTATGTGGGGGCATATAGTGTTGACAACAGCTCAACTGATCAACATGATACCATTGAAAGTACTGGGATAAAAGTCTCCATGTGAGATATTGCAAGAAAATAATAGTGGGATACTCCCGCTGAAGGTATTTGGCTGCGTATGTTTTGTGAAGGACAACCGACCTTTTGTTGGAAAACTTGACCCTAGAGCAATCAAATGTCTTCGTGGGCTATTCGGCGACTCAGAAGGGGTATGTGTGCTGGAACCCAGTAGAGAAGAAGAGGTTTGTGAGCATGGATGTTCACTTCAGGGAGCTTGAGCCATACTACCGTCAGGAGGGAACCTCATCCATGGGCAACTCACCTGACACTGAGAGTATGAGGTGAGAGAGGGAGATTGATGAGAGTTTGGTGACTGATTTTAGGAGTATGGCATGGAGGAACGGTTGAGGAGGAGAGTGAAAAGGAACATGCGGAGATGAGAGGTGTTAGGTCCACGGCTCAGGGGGAGTTACTTACCTACAACAAGAAAGGAAAGCAAACTGCAGGACCAGTACCTATAGTGTCAGTGCCAAGTCCCTTGCCTGCGTCCGTCTCGACTCCTGAGACACCTACACCACAACCACCAGATTTTTCTTCAGGTGATATCATTCTTCCTACCCCTCCCACACCATTATCAGTACGGAGGACCACTCGCAGCAATGCGAAAAATTTTCCTGATAGATATGGTTGGGACCTTGCTCAGTTTGTTTCATATGATAACATCTCTTCTTCTCATGGAGTATTCATTGCGTCTTTAGATAGTATTACTGTACCTGACAATGGGCAGGTTGCCAAGAACGATCCAAAGTGAAAAGGAGCGATGCACGAGGAGTTAGGGGCTCTTGAGAAGAACCACACTTGGGAACTGGTAGAACTGTCAGAGGGGAAGAGGGCAGTCGGATGCAAGTAGGTCTTTACTGTGAAGCAGAACACAGATGGACATGTTGAGCGCTACAAGGCTCGACTGGTGGTAAAATGATACAGTCAGGTGTACGATATTGACTACGACGAAATTTTTGCACCAGTGGCGAAGATGAGCAACGTCAGAACCCTGATTTCTTTGGCAGCGAATGGTGGATGGCTACACAAACTGGATGTGAAGAATGCGTTTCTTCATGGGGATATAGTGGAGGAGGTGTACATGGAGATACCACCAGAATTCTGCACTGATAAGACAGTGGACAAGCTCTGCAGGTTGAAGAAGTCCCTCTATGGACTGAAGCAATCTGCTCAAGCGTGGTTTGACAGATTCAGGAGGACGATAATAGGGATGAGATATCCGCAGATTAACACTGATTATACTGTATTTTTTCGTCGGAGTGGAGGCCACATCACCATGCTTGCGGTGTATGTGGACGATATGATTATCACAGGAGATGATGAGTATGAGATTGTCCGACTCAAGGGGAAGCTTGGCAATGAGTTCGAAGTGAAGGACCTTGGCCTTCTTCGGTACTTCCTTGGGAGGATTGAGATTGTTCGAGAAGTTGAGGGGACTGTTCTTTCTCAGAGGAAGTATGCGTTGGACCTTCTCACAGAATCAGGGATGTTGGGATACAAACCTGCAGCGACGCCGATCAATCAGAGGTTCAAGCTGGGTGCTGAGGCTGGAGAACCAGTTGACCGGACAGATACCAGAGACTGGTGGACAAGTTGATCTATTTGAGCCACACGTCCTGATATCTGTTTTGCAGTGAGTGTGGTGAGCTGCTACATGCATGACCCAAGGAAGGGTCATATGGACGCAGTGTACCAGATTCTAAGATACTTGAAGGGTACCCCCGAAAATGCGCTGATATTCAGGAAGAATGACCACGTGAGCATCAAGGGATACTGTGACTCTGACTGGGCTAGTTGTGCTGATGACAGGAGGTCTACCTCGGGCAATTGCATATTTGTAGGAGGCAACTTGGTCTCTTGGAGGAGTAAGAAGCAGTCAGTGGTGGCCAGATCGACAGCTGAAGCGGACTACAGAGCTATGGCCTTGGGAGTTGCAGAGCTGCTATGGCTGAAGAGTATGCTGGTGGAGCTAAAGCTGGATCAAGGAGCCAAGATGAAGCTGTGGTGTGATAACCAGTCAGCCATCAGTATCGCCAACAATCCAGTGCATCATTACATGACCAAACACATCGAGATCGATAGGTTATTCATCGAGGAGAAGTTGGACAGTGGACTACTGGAGTTAGGCCACATTCCAACCAAGGATCAGGTAGCAGACAGTCTGACCAAGGGACTTAGCTCTGTAGATATGATTAGAGGATGTGACAAGATGAGCTTAGTGAATATCTTTCGTCCATCTTGAGGAGGAGTGTTGGTATATTATAATGTATTAGGGAATTTTATGTAAAATTGAGGGTTGTAATGTTATATATATATATATATATATATATATATATATATATATATATATATATATATAGCCAAGAGATTATAATAAAATAGAACTCAAAATATTCTACATCATCATCAAATACAAAACCTATAATCTAAATATTAGTGGGTCACTTGATGCGTTTGACAATGTTCCTATCATTCAGAAACAATTAGAGATAATTTTTTAACTAGGATCTTGGCTTGATTGACTTGACAACATCAAATGTCAAGATAGAAAACCTATTGATTACAATAGAAAAAGATTAGTTGAATTATTATATACATTAAAACACCGAGACAGCTATTCCAAAAAGAGGACAAAAACAAAATAAAAGACTAGAAAAAATACCAAGTTAATGAGCCTCGTGCGCCTTCAGTTGCACCTGCATGAGACGCACAAGGGTGCGCCTCGAAAAATAGAAAATAGGTGTGGAGCTTACGAGGCACGAGGCGGGCCTAGGTGAAGGAGACCTCATAAAAAATAAGCCACAAGGATGAGCCTTGACCTTGAGGTGCGCCTAGGCGTGAGCTCACGGGCTTTTGAAAGCAATTGTACTAGCTATCAATAATAAATCTTATGAGGCATGCCATAAAATTTTGGAAGAGATTAACCATACAAAGATTAATAAAAGAAATTATGATTTTAGAGAATCATCTTCGTTTCGTGCCGTGCCAGGAGGATCTACTATGGTAGTCACTTGCTAAGAAGGTTAAGTTGGAGAGAAGATGAGTGTACATATGGTTTTTATTGACTTAAAAGGAGATAATGTGGCATATATTGGAGAAGAAAAAGTATGTAGAAAAGTATGTAGTATTTGTATTGGTATTACTATGATGGACTTACGACTACTATGCAAATCGTTGCGGAGATACCAAAGCATTTTCCATTACCCTTGGCATACGTTAAGGATCAACATTAAGCCCTTGTATGTGCGAGTTATATATATGTCTAGGAGGTTCCGTGGTATACGTTGTTTCTAGATGATATTGTATTGGCTGATATGAGTAGAGAAAGATTATATCCTAAAATAAATTTGTAGAGAGACTTTGGAATTTAAGGGTTCCAAAATTAACACATGCAAAGTATAAAAATGTAACTTCGAAAAAGTGAAAAACATATGGTAGTTCACATTGATGGACAAGAGATACCAAGGGATGATAGTCCACTTAGGGCCATTCACCATGATGCGATGGTAATAATGTTATACATAGAAGTAAATGAGAATGGTTGAAATAGAGTACTTCTTGATTACTTTGTGATCATAATATCTTTGAAGAAAGGAAAAATTGTATAAAGTCAACTATTACACCAACCATTCTCCATATTGGGTATTGTTGGACAATTATAACATTTAAAAAAATGAGTGTATCTGAGATGAGAATGCTAAGATGGATGAGTGTTGGAAGATAAAAATAAGAAATAAGTATATTTGTGGGAACTTGGAGGTGGTGCAAAGTGAGGACAATTTGAGGGAAACTTTTCAAAGTTTGTTTGGATATGTTGCTGGTTTGGACCTCGAAATAGTTTGGCATGTCCCGATCCGATATCTACTGATCCCGATACTGGCCGATACCGACTTTGCGGGTTCACTTTCCCATTTAATCAGCAAAGAAAATTGAAAAAAAAAACTAATAAACAAGGATGTAAAAGCGTAATAAGGTTGTAAAAGTATGTAAATGAAAAAAAAACTATCTAATGCAGATAGACCAATCAACAAGAGTGATTATTATTGCATTCAATTTCACGACTACTATGAAACAACAAATTATTTAAATTTATGCTTACATGCCTAAAATATTTTCTCTAAATTTTTAATAGTTATTTGCTTTCCGATGCCAAAAAAATTTCAATATTCTATCTAAACTTGTCGATATCGCCGATACCGATACTCATAGGAAGAGTCCGATACTGTTATTGCGAACCTTGGTTTGGACATGCTCCTATATATGAGAAGAAAATAACTGTTAGTTAAAGGAACTGCTTGGCTAGTACGGATAAGCCAAAAGGAATTTGGATTGGTGCTTATAAAAACTAATGCATTTTTTTTGTTAATGTTACATAGGACATGCCCTTTGATAGAGTTGAATGGACATGATCCAAAGAGCCAACCCCAGAATTTTGAGACTTAGTGCGACTGTGTTGATTGATGAAAGTAGAGGATTAGATTCTAATATAGGATTGTGAAGAGAAAACAATATTGGACTCAAGGCTAAAACAGAGTATATGAATCTTGGTTCAACCAAGAAGCAAAAGGAAATAAACAAGTAAATATTAACAGACATGAGTTACCTTTATCAATTACAGTTTTCGGTACTGAAATCAATCATCAATTATCCTCGAGAGATTGATAGGGATGTTCAAAGAATTAGAGCATGATGGTTGCAATGGTGGAGAAAGAAGTTCAATCATGCTTTTGGAGTTCTTTATGATCATAGGATACACTTGAAGTTGAAAGGAAAATTCTATAGGACCAACCATGCTTCATGCATCGGGGTGTTGGGTTAATTGAAAAAAAAGTTCAAAAATAATTATAATTGCTAAGATGGAATTGGTGACAATAGCGTGAAATATATGAGAATAAGTGAGTATATTTGTGGAAAGTCGGAGGTGGTGCCAATCTATGTTGCACAAACAGAGAAAAACAATGTCCATATCTGTATCATGTTTGTACCCATATCATGCAACATAGGTAACTACTATTGTACCTATTGAGAAATGTTCATATCCTGTATCAGTATCATGTCCTTATTGGTATCCATATGCAACATGACTGATACACTTGAAGTTGAAAGGAAAATTCTATAGGACCAACCATGCTACATGCATCGGGGTGTTGGGTTAATTGAAAAAAAAGTTCAAAAATAATTATAGTATCTAAGATGGAATTGGTGACAATAGCTTGAAATATATGAGAATAAGTGAGTATATTTGTGGAAAGTCGGAGGTGGTGCCAATCTATGTTGCACAAACAGAGAAAAACAATGTCCATATCTGTATCATGTTTGTACCCATATCATGCAACATAGGTAACTACTATTGTACCTATTGAGAAATGTTCATATCCTGTATCAGTATCATGTCCTTATTGGTATCCATATCAGTATTCACGCAACATAGGTGCCAATTTAGGACAATATGCAACAAATTTGTCTTTAGGTGGTTTGGACATATGCAACATGACTGATAGTAGCACCAATTAGGAGTAGCTATAACATATTAGTTAAAAGAGCTTATAGAACTAGGGGTAGTTCTAAGTGAACTTTGATTGTGGCTGTAAAATAAGGTATGGTTTTTGTTAATGTTATACATGGCGTTCCCCTCAGGAGAACTGAATGGAAGAAACATGATTCAAGTAAGCTTATCCCAAATATTTGGGAGAGGCTCTGTTTATGTTGTACATATAGACATTTAAGGTTTGACAATATGGAAGAGATTCACATATCCTGGATCCCTAACCCGAACTCATCTTTTAGTCTATATGATATGATACCCTTTACTCCTAGCTCATCTCTTGGTTTAATATGATATCATTCCCCTCAATCAAGATGTATTCTGAAGATTCTTACGTCTGAGTTAGGACCTTCGAGGCAACTTAAGCAACTGCTTATGTAACAATTTCTATTGCCTTTGGATTTAGTCATTCTGTGGGGGTGTTCTTAACGGAAAAGCTTTGACCTCTGTCATCTATTTTGTCTTTTGCTGCAACAATCAAATGCCATAACATTACAAGTTTAATAAGTTACGAATGTTATTAGCACCATAAACAAGTCATTTCTTTTAATTATGCACAACATAAATTTAACATGAAAAGACTGCACAGGAATAAAATTTACAACGTCTGATCACCGGCATTAAAATACTGACCGAGCCGAGATGTAGCGATGGGGGTATACATTGATAGTGGTATGAAAAATGGTTATTAGCAAATAGAGATTCTATAAACTAGTCTGGGACCGAGTTTTTTTTGCCCAAGTTACTGCTTGTTAGGGTTCGTAGCTACTAGTCTAGGCAATGAGATACATCTAGAAAGTTTCTGCAAATTCAATCACTTGATTGAAAAGTGCAAACCTCCCATCACCTGATATTTAATTGTCCAAAGCTGAGTAAAAATTTGGAACCACACCAAGAATGAGTTTACCACCATTTACTGTGTGGCATCCACAACAGCTTTCTATATTAATGTCACCATTCACGCTACAAGAGATATATTCCTAGTTTTATATAATAAGCCAAAAGTACTCGAAATTCCTTTCCTAACAAAATTCTACTTGCTCTCTGAGAAACCAAAGCTGATCTAAACATAATCTGGTTAGAAACTTAGAATCCTATCGTATATGCCTAGTTTATATATATATATATATATATATATATATATATATATATATAAAGAATGTAATTAATTAAATGTCCGGTGTATATGCTCGGGACTTTTGACAACTCACACACTCATTTTTTACCGCACTCGGCGTCACTGGCGACCATAGCGGCCTTTCTCATCTTCAACACGACAGAGTTCTGCCGCCCATCACTCGTCCTGCTAGTCCCGGTCATTACCTCCAGTCCTGACAGAACTCCTGTAGCCACATGTTGCAAATAATCGCCTCCCCTGAGCAAACGCTTCTAGGGGGATTCGATCCTCCACCCGGTAGAACCGGTTTCTTATGCCACTGACTGCTGACAACTTGGGCCAGGCGCCTAACCTAGTGTAATCATTGCTCCAGCAGTTATTTTTGTGTTGTCTCCAAACTTGAGCAGATACTGTTTAAACACATTGATTTTTGGGATTATGGCTGTTTCTGCTTTCTGATCTTAATAGTTCCAGCAAAGTTTTGTTGGAAACGGAACGCGGAAACCGGTCCCCAAACCAGAGAGAACCTGCAGAGAACCGAGCAAAACACACAAACCAAAAAACACCAAACACGCAGACAGAGATTTTTACGTGGAAAATCCAGATGGAAAAAACCACGGGACAATCGGAGTCCAACCCTGAAGAACCTCCACTAATGGAATAAAGAGATTACACCCTCTACAAGCTCCTCACCGATCCAACACGGATCACCGCAACTTTTTGGAATAGAAAATAGATTACAACCACGAAGAAAAAAGACAATAAGAAATACCCCAAATTGATCTCCTTCTCCGAAACGATCTCCAATTATTCTCTCTTCTCCAAAGTTGCAATGACACTCTTGCCACATTTTTTTTCTCTTTTTTGTTATATATTGCATGAGCATTTTTATAAATCCTTGCATGAATTATGATTTTCATATGAAAATCAATATATGGAAGCAAAAAATATTTATGGAAATCTAATTACATTCAATCATATATTTAATAAAAATCAAATAATAAATTAGCTTACCATAAATTGGAAATCCAATTATATGGAAAATTAATATATGAAAGATCCAATCATAAATATATAATTAAAGCCAAAGATAGAAATCCAATATAATATTTGCTTACCATAAATGTTTCAATATACTGCGCTCGATGCACTTTTTGAGCTTTTCCGACACACGGATGGTGCTCGTCGCACTCCGGGGTATTCTCCACATAGGTTGGGAACCCCACCCACTCCAACAAATTTCCTCCTTCACAACTATGTGGAGGGGGGCGTCATCCCGACAATCCGCCTGCAGTACTCAAACTTTTCTCTTGGAAGAATCTTTGTGAACATGTCTGCTCCGTTGTTATCTGTATGAACCTTCTCAAGTGCCGCTTCCTTCTTTTCCATAACATTCTGTATCCAATGATACCGGGTCTTAATGTGCTTGGACCGACTATGAAATGCCTGGTTCTTCACAAGGTGAATAGCACTCTAACTATCGCAAAGCAAAGGATATTGTTCTTGCTTTAGCCAAATTTTCTGCAACGGCTTCTTCATCCACAACAACTCCTTGCAAGCATCTGTCGTCACAATGTACTCTGCCTCTGTCGTCGAAAAGGCAACACACTTCTGTAACCGCGACTGCCACGATACTGCTCCACCAGCAAACATCATCACACAACCGAAGTCGTCACCTCGTGTCTACATCAGCGTTGGTATACCCAACCAGCTTCGGCTCGTCACCACCAAAAGAAAGTCCAATCGGCAGTGCCCTGAAGATATCCTAGAATCCACTTGACCCCACTTCAAGATACCCTTCCAGGATTGGAAGTATACCTGCTAACTGTGACAACTGCATGAGCGATGTCTGGCCTCGTACACACCAAAGCATACATAAAACTCTCCACAGCTGAGGCATATGGAACCCGCTCCATAACTTCCTTCTCGTCCTCGGTAGATGGACACTGCTCCTCAGTGAACTTAAAGTGAGCCGCAAGGGGGTTACTCACTTTCTTCGACCCGTCCATCCCGAAACGCTGAACTACCCGGTGAATGTACTTCTTTTGGGACAAGTGTAGCAACTTGGATTCTCTCGGTTGATCTCCATCCCAAGAATAGACTTCGCTGGCCCAAATCCTTCATAGAGAAGGTCGTGCCCAGTTGGTGTTTCAACTCCGCTATCCTAGTGGCATTCCGACCCACCAGTAGCATATCATCAACATAAGCAGTAAAATGATAAAATTATCCTCGGCAAAATACCTTACAAATACACAGTGGTCCGACGTCGTCCGCGCGTAACCATGCTCCCCCATAAACGACTCGAACTTCCTGTACCACTGTCTCGGAGCCTGCTTCAGACCATACAAGCTCTTCATCAACTGGCAGACCAAGTGTGACTTGCCCTTCTCACAAAATTCCTCTGGCTGATCCATGTACAACTCCTCAAGATCACCATGGAGGAATGCCGTCTTCACGTCCATTTGTTCGACCTCCAAGTCGAAACTGTCTGCCAATGCTAACACCACCCGAATAGACGACTGCTTGACGACTGCTTGACGACTGGCGAAAAATTTTTATCATAATTTACACCTTTTCGCTAACCGTAGCCTTTAACTACCAGTCTCGCTTTGTATCGAGGGCGAGTAGCATCATCTGTCTGCTTCACTCTGAATACCCCATCGATTCTTCAAAGCCTTTTTGCCCTTTGGTAACCGCATCAGATCATAAGTAGAGATGGCCTCCAAGGAACTCATCTACTCCTGCATGGTGTCCATCCACTTCTGTCTGTGTTCGTCTTCCATAGTCTCTGCGAAACTTTCCGGTTCTCCACCGTCAGTCAGTAGCACATACTCATCCGGTAAGTATCTCGTAGATGGTCGACGCTCTCTATCGCTCCTCCTCAATGGAACCACTGGTGCTGGCTGTATACCAACATCCTCCTCCTCAGGAACTGCCTTCTCGACATGCTCATCCTCCTGAAGATCACCCTGACCACCATCAGCAGGCTAATGATCAAGGTTGGGAGCAACTTCATGTATTGGCTTCCCCATAACTGGATCCTCTACGATGTCCTCTGGAAACTGCTCGAAGCGAAATGACTCTAACTCAGACAATTCCTCAGCCTCAGAAGGTATCTCAAAATCCTGAGTGTTGGTCATGGTCTGATCCTCGACGAATACCACGTCCCTGTTTCTGTAGAGCTTTCTTTCCATTGGGTCGTAGAGTCTATAACCGAACTCATCCCGACCGTAACCGACAAAGACGCACCGCCTCGTCTTTGGCTCAAGTTTGGATCTCTTGTCCTTCGGTACATGCACGAAGGCCTTGCAAACAAACACTCACAGGTGATTGTATGACGGCTCTTTGCCGTACCACACTTTGTCAGGCATATCAACCTGCAAAGGAGCACTAGGAGATAAATTAATAATATAAGCAACTGTGTAAAGAGCCTCACCCCAATAGTTGTCCGATAAGTTTGCTTCTGACAACAAATACCGTACCCTCTCTATCAGCGTCATGTTCCATTGAGCTGAGGTATCTTTGGCGGAGTCTTCTGGTGTCGTATCCCTTGCTCTCTGCAGTATTCATCAAAGGGACCGATATATTCGCTACCATTGTCCGACCGAACACATAATAGCTTCTTGCCCGTTTTTTTCAACGGAGGCCTGAAACTCCTTGAAAGTGGGCAACACCTGATTCTTGGTCTTTAAGGCATAGATCCAAATATTCCTGGAATAATCATCAATAAAAGTTACAAAGTAAGAGGCACCACCAATGGATTTTATCTTCATAGGACCGCAGACATCCGAGTGAATCAACCCGAGCAACGCTGGCTTCCTTGAACTTGGATGATTTTGGAAAGACACCATATTTTGTTTCCCCGCCAAATAGTGTGTGCACCTCTCCAATTTTGTAGACTTTAGCCCTAGAATCACCTTCCTATTCACCAAGTAGCTCATCCCCTTCTCGCTGATATGGCTGAGCCGTCTGTGCCACAACTCGGTAGACGCATCAGTAGTTGCTTTCACCTCCTGTGCCCCCTGTGTGCTCCCTTCCATATAGTAGAGTCCGGACCTCTTGCTTCCTCTGGCAATCACCATCGAACCTCTGGAAAGCTTCCACTGACTGTTCCCTAAGAGATTGAAGAAACTCTCGTCATCCAACCTTCCAACTGACACCAGGTTGAAACGGATATCAAGTACATGACAAACATCTTTCAGAATAAGAACTACACCCATCTTTGTCCTCAAATGCACATCTCCAATGGCAACTGCCTTCAACACATCTCCATTGTCCATTTTCAACACTTCACAGTCACCTGTTGTGTAAGTAGCAAATAGTGCCCTGCTGTGAGATACGTGCGTTGAAGCACCTGAGTCCACCAGCCAAGAGTTGTCATCTCATGCGAGATTCATAACTACTGCATCACCTACAATGATCAAATCGCCTACATGTGCCGAGGTCGCCGTTGTAGTGTTCTCGTCCTGCTTCCCCTTGTCGTCATTCTCTCTTCCAAGCGAAACAGTTCTGCTTGTTGTGGCCCTTCTTGCCACAATGGTAACATTCCGAGTCCTTGTACCGACCCTTGGATCTTTTCCTGCTTTTGTCTCTGATACATCTGGACCCCTGCTTTTACCCCTTCCGCGGCTCTCTAAAACAAGCGCATTTTAGTGGGATGTGGATGAAGTGCGTTGAGAACGTCTTCGCATCTATTCATTCAGTACCCCGCTCTTGGCAAACTCCAGACTGACCACGCCTTCCGGAGCAGAAGCGATCATAGATACTCGTACGATCTCCCACGAGTCTGACAATGTACACAACAACCATAGTCCCTGAATCTCGTCGTCAAACTTGACTCCCATCGAGGATAGCTGGTCACCCACGCCCTGGAACTCACTCAAATGATCTGTAATGGACGTCCCATCTTTGTACCGCAAACCCATCATCATCCGGATCATGAACAATTTATTTACCCCGGTCTTCTTTGCATCCAAAGATTCCAGCTTATCCCACAGTGTTCTCGCGTGCTCAATACTGGCAACGTGGTTGTACACGTTCCCGTCAACGAACTGTCTGATGTACCCATACACCTATATATGCTCGAACTTTCAGTCCTCTTCGGATTTGTTACTGGATCTCTCGGAAGCAAATACCGGCAGATGCAGCTTCTTGACAAATAGCAGATCCTTCATCTTGCTCCTCCAGTAGTGATAGTTTGTACCGTTTAGGTTTACCATGCGCACCGGCTTCGCGTCCATTTTTCCTCCCTGGTTTGCTTGTCAACTTCTGACACTCTTCTGAAATTCCAGAACCTGGCTCTGATACCACACTGTTGGGAACGAAATGCGGAAATAGGTCCCCAAACCAGAGAGTATCTGCGAGAGAACCGAGCAAAATGCACAAACCAAAAAATATCAAACACAAATCGCAGACAGAGATTTTTACGTAGAAAATCCACATGAAAAAAATCACGGGACGATCAGAGTCCAACCCTGAAGAACCTCCACTAATGGAATAAAAAGATTACACCCTCTACAAGATCCTCATCGATCCAACACGGATCACCGCAACTCTTTGGAACAAAAAATAGATTACAACCACGAAGAAAAAAAGACAATGAGAAATACCCCAAATTGACCTTCTTCTCTGAAACGGCCTCCAATCATTCTTTCTCATCTCCAAAGTTGCAATGGCACTCTTGCCACATTTTTTTCTCTCTTTTTATTGTTTATTGCATGAGCCTTTTTATAAACCCTTGCATGAATTATGGTTTCCATATGAAAATCTATATATGGAAGCCAAAAATATTTATGGAAATCCAATTACATTCAATCATATATTTAATGGAAATCAAATCATAAATTAGCTTACCATAAATTGAAAATTCAATTATATGGAAAGTTAATATATGAAAGATCCAATCTAAATATATAATTAAAATCAAAGATGGAAATCAAATATAAAATTTGCTTTCCATAAATGTTCCAATAAACGGCGCTTGATGCACTTCCTGAGTTTTTCCGACACACGGATGGCGCTCGTCGCACTCCGGGGTATTCTCTACATAGGTTGGGAACCCCATCCACTCCAACAAATGGATGGTGCTTCTGGGGGGATTCGATCCTCCACCCAGTAGAACCGGTTTCTTATGCCACTGAGTGCTGACCACTTGGGCCAGGCGCCCAACCTAGTGTAATCATTGCTCCAGCAGTTATTCTTTGTGCTGGCCCCAAACTTGAGCAGATACTGTTTAAACACATATTGATTTTTGGGATTATGGCTGCTTCTGCTTTCTGATCTTAATAGTTCCAGCAAAGTTTCTCCTACCGCTTCACTAGGCAACCCTAAGTTAATGGAAACATGGCCTTCCTGTAATGATAGTTTATCTATCCTATTTTAATAATTCTAATATGCGGTCATATTATTTCCACTGAGTTCAAGTCTAAAAAATTTGTCAGTAACAATATTAGATGTTATGCGTCTTAATGAAGCAGGTATAATTTTGTTCTGTTTAGGTGAAAAGGCATTAGTATAGTGTAAATTGATAACGAGTCATGAGGTCTGAAGGGCATACTCTTCACTATGTAATTTTGTTTTGTGCCCGTTTTATCCATTTCACGTCCAAGCTGTGTTCATTACAGTCATGGCTCTAGCTTGGAATGTTCATTTTTCGTGGTTAATCAAGTAACAAGGTTGTTTAGACAAAGTAGTGAACATTTTGAGGTTGATATTTCTTCTTTGTGGAGAAGGTAGTCATGGAACTTCCCAATTCTCCTCCATTTTTGTGTTTGCCAAACGCGTTTATGCTGATTGAAAGCATCAGCAGTTGACTTAAAATAACTTGTGTTATAAGAAAGATCATTTTGATTGATTGATGTAAAAGGTGAAATGGCCAGTTGATTATCTTAGTACCAGGTCTTGTATGTGTTACTCTGTCCCAACTAAGTGATTTTTTTTCCACAGCATCAATGGATTCAACAGCTCAGACGGGGCATGCAGGGGCTACTGATTGGCAAGAGGATTGCCATCAGAAGGTGAGAGTTCTTGTTACTCAGTGTTTTAATTCATGTCCTAGATTATGTACTTTTTCGTGTTCTGTTGACGAGTTTTTTTTTTTTTCATGAAGTAAAGCTGAGGATTTTAAAACTAGTTACGTTTTATCTGCTTAGATATCCATATTTTTCATATTTAAGAACTTTGAGGAACTAAATGTTTTTCACATGAATAAATAGGCACTCTTCTCTTCTCCTTGATGGGCTCTTGGAGTTGCTTGTTTGTTTGCTGGTTTCTGATGGCTTAATACAGACCTTGTCTGTGTCCCTGTAGCATTTTGTGTTAGTCTTATGGAAATGCCTACTTTTATGACCAATAAGTTTTACGGTGAGTTTACAATTTGCTTGAAACTTAAATCTGACAAATAACTGTCCTTAGAATCAATTTATAAAAACTCCTATATTGTGTCACATCTTCTTGTCAGTCTGCTATCTCAAGCAAGTTCTGCAGTATCAGAATCGGTTTCGGACCTTCTTATTAGTCTCGGTTTCAGTAGTTTTGGCTGTTTAATTGTAGTTCTTGGGTTCAAAAATCCCAAAAATAATAAGAAATAGTAAATATATATTTGATATGTTTAGGCATTATCTTATATATTATTTGTTGTTTCCTCTAGTTTGTATGGAATAATATTCAATATTGTCGAATACTTCACCCTCAATAGATATTGTTGTATATTATTTTTTAGATAAAGTACTTTGCTGTAGATAGTTTTAAATGGAACAATATTACGATGGATGTATGCTATTAATTTATAGATGGATACCCTTTATAGATATACAACTTCGAAAAATAGTAATGGTTAGTCTTCTCAACACACTGTAACATGTTGATCTTCATCATGATCACTCTGTCGACATTGTTTTGTGACCTTTTTTTAAAGTTTTCTTTGTTAAATTGATCGGGAAAGAGAGCACCAATTTTGTTATCGGCGGGGGTCAGTATCAGAGTAGAAAGAGAGCCCCAAAGCTATACGGTACAGCCGATGCTATCGGCAGTATGAACCTTGATCCGAAGGTGTAAATTAGGACACTTTCTGGGTCCACCCTTTAACCAAGGGTTCTGTTTGTTCATAATATATAATCTAACTAATTCCTTTGAAATCTTAGTCATTTGATCATCGACGCTGACTTTGTTACTTGCAACATGGTGATGTATATAAGTATTTCATGAGACCTTGCTGAATATAGGCCCTGGACCGTACATATATAGTTACTTGTGGCCCATTCGTCCAACGCAGAACTCAAAAGCAGAAGTCCGTAAACCTAAAAGGCGACAAATAATTAATATTATAGATGCCAGTTTCTTCACTTGATCCCACCATGGATCAAAGTCGTCCCAAAGTGGGACCAGGTAACAGGTGATGGAAGTTTCTACAAACTCATTAAGTCAAACCACAACCTGCAGATTGCTTTCTGTAAGTTCGAGATTTATGAGATGGGAAGATTTTTGTCTGTTATGCTACCTACAGCTGTCCACCATCTCATTAACACTTCTATGTGATTGGGTGCAAGGAAAAATAAGATAGCAGTTTGCTTATAAGAATAATGTTATGGAGGGAGATAGAACACAAGCTGTCTTGGTGGGTGGCAGCCAAGTGATAGACTACATCTGTAATTACATTTGGGTTTATAGTTAACTCCTGTTTTTCTAGTTAGTATAACTCAACAAATTTCCCCGTTTGGCAAACACGACACCTAGATCTGCTGAGCTCTCTCTGTATGTGTGCTCCAATAAATTCTGTGATAAATCATTTCACTGGAATGTTCTATCTGCTGGTTTTGTTAGACATCATTTGCAATATTTCTTGTCTAGAGTTAATTTAATATTTTTAGAACTGTGCGGGCGCAGACCTTTATCACTCAATACTGATTGGTTTTCATTGGTGGCAGATACAATCAATGAAGGAGTTGTATTTCACAGAACTCAGTGAGTTCCATCAAAAGATTGCTCAGAAGTTGCAGCAGGTTTCATGTTTGGAAGCTAGCTATTTCTCATGAAACTCTAATAAGATACTGATATATAATTAAATTAAAAGTTTTAGCTCAACTAATTGTTCTTTGATGTCTGTTTGTCTACAGCATGAAGCACTCATGCCTCCTGGAAAGCAGTCAGAACAGTATGATAAATTGAAAAGTTTTAAGGCAATGTTAGAGAGGACATCAACACTCCTGCAGATCTCAAAACATAATATTCCAGTTGGTATGAAGGAAAAACTTCCGACGTATGAGAAACAAATAGTAACCATGTTGCAAAACCATAGAATCAAGAAGGCCACTCCACAGCCACAGGCACAACAACTCCAACATCCTGGTGGTTCTCATTCCATGCCTCAGCAACAACCATCTCAAGTTACACAGCTACAGCAACCTGGCAATCATGGAAACCAGTTGCAACAAATCAATATGCAGGGCTCAGGATCTTCAATGCAGTCTGTTGGTGGGTCTGGTCAGCAACATGTATCCATGCCTTTACCTACACATTTAGGTGGCTCAACAACGCAGCAGAATACCTCAAATGCTTTGCAGCCTGGTTCAAGTATAGATGCACTGCAAGGGAGTTCTTACAATTCTTTGCAACCTGGTTCTATTGCCTTTGGGCAGCAAGGTGGTGTGGGATCTCTAAAAAATGCCGTTAGTGCACCTCAACAGAACACTCTGTCACAGAATGCTGGGAATAATTTACAGTCGACTATTAATCCCACGCAGTCAAGTTCTAGTTTATTGCAGCTGATGCAGCAACAGCTGAAGCAATATCAACTTTTACAAACTCACCAGATGAAGCAGCAAATACAACATTGCCATATGCAGCAACAGTTAATTCAGCAACAGCAGAGACAACAGTTACTACAACGGCAGCAACCAATGCAGCAGCAGTTGCAGCAACAACAGAAGCAGTTGCAAACATCACAGTTGCCGATACACCAAATGCAGCAACAACTTCATTCTATGACCGAACTGAATGAGTTAAAGATGAGACAAGGAACTGGCATCAAATCTGGATTTCCCCAGCATTATTTGGCTAGCCAATGCCACAACTATTATCAGCAGCAATTGAAGCCTACAATCGTGGTGGTGGTGATGGTGATGGTGATGATGATGATGATGAGTCTTAATTTATCCCGCCTCTGGTGCTTGGCTTAGTGTTGGATGGTGGTTAGTTGATGTTTGTTCGTTGTGTCGGCGTGTTTTGTAGTTAGTAAGATGCTTTGTGTAATAACTTTGAATCCTTTTAGTACTCTGGTCATGTGTTTAGCACTTTCATTTGACATTTTGAATTATTAGCACTTTGTTGTTATGCTATGCTCTTAAATGTTTTGGATTATGATACATCTCTCTCTCTCTCTCTCTCTCTCTCTCTCTCTCTCTCTCCATATATATATATATATATATATATATATATATATGGTAAAGGAAATATGAGCCATTGACTTATATTCCTACTTGAGCCATGCATATATGGACTAATAAGAATGAACTCCTACATGCCATATGCACTAGGGCTCTTAATTCATATTGGTCTATATGTTCATGACTTATGTAGGAATATGAGCCAATAACTTATATCACGTTTTCATATATATATATATATATATATATATATATATATATATATATATATATATATGTGTGTGTGTGTGTGTGTGTGTGTGTGTGTGTGTGTTTCACCTTGTCTTCATGATTTTGTGATTATGAGGAGCTATATTGTTCCAGTTTTGACTAAATGGCATTGGGGGAGAACACGTAAAGTACCGAACTAAGTATTGATGCAACAAATGTGCCAACATCAAGAGAAAAGCTCGCCTCAAATTCTTAATTACTACGGAGGAGCATATGCACAATTGCAAGCTTCGGTATAAGCCATAGTTTGTAAATTATCAAAATATGAGAGATTGTTGGCCCATCTAAATTTTAATATTGATAAAACTATGACTTGATATACTCAGATGCAAATCAGTGTAAAATACATGATACAATCATAGTTTACATGTTGCTCAGTTTTTATTTTATTTTATTTTTGTATTTTATCTTTATTTACATAGGACAAAGTGTAAATCGAGCAAGCACTGGCGCTAGGAAGCTAGAATCCTTTAAACCAAAATTTTCTATTCAACCTAACTCGGAACGAATTTGGTCTGGACAAGCAAATTATTCTATTGGAAAAGACACGAACTCGGAGTTCGGACCAAATTCTATCAACAAGGCCAAAAATATTTTGTTTGCTTTTGACAAAATTCGGATCAAATTTGATCTGGCCGAGCAAATTTTTAGGAAATTGACTCCAATGTTCGGCAACGACTATATTTATATCTATTCGGGCCGAATTTGGCCAGTAGTTGTTTTCTGAAATTTATAAATAACACTCATTTCTTATAAGAAATCATCAATTCTCACTTGCTTTTTTTTACATATTCTGAGCTCTAAACATTTCCATCACCAAGAAACAACTCCCTAGCCATTAGGGCCAAAGTGTTGTTTGATTAGAAGTCTACAAGAGTTGTAAAGATTGGATTTTCAAGTTATTTTTTATTTGTTGTTTTAAGTCGGTGAGACCTTCGGATCAAAGCTCGTGGATTTCTATTTGTCAAATAGTGGATTAAAGTCGGACAGAAGTTCCCGGGACTGAGTGCTTTCGCAGAATGATACTAGGATATATCGTTGTGTTTGCTTTCTTGCACTTTATTTCTTTACATTATCTACTTGCTAAGTATTTTTTGGTATTTATGTTATTTTTTATTGGTAATTATTGTCTTCACCTTATTCACCTCCCTTTTGGGTTGCCTACAATTTATATTTTATAAATCCTACAACTGATGCAAGGACACACACACACACACACACACATACATACACACACACACACACACACACACACACACACATATATATATATATATATATATATATATGTGTGTGTGTGTGTGTGTAGAAAGATCACATAATAATTTTACCCGTCCTCACGTGATTATCGTATTGGTTTAGGTGAGTCAGATCAAAATTGCCCACTAGTGCTGTTGAGAGTATTAGTGGGTGTTTAGTCTTACATCTAGTAGAATGGTAGAGAGAGGGGTTAGCCTCTCCTATATATATGTAGCCACACCCATTAATAAAATTAAGTCAAGTATTCTACTAAAATCTACTTGGTATCAGAGCCAGGTTCCTCCTAACCGCCGATCTCTCACCTCTGTCCCCCAACCGTTCATCTCCACCGTCGCCCGCCGCCCTCTCATCTCCACCCCCTCTCCTTCCCAACCGTCGTCCGCCCACAGCCGTCGCCCGTCTCCCCTCCCTCTTCTCCTTCTGCTTTATTGGAATCAAGATTCTGGAATACAAATTTGTTTGCTGAAGCTTCTAGATCTCGATTACAACTTTTGTGCCGACAGAGGGTAGGCTGTAAAGTTTATTAGAAGCTCTGTTGGCCTTGTTCATTCATCTTTGTTAAAATCGCGGTTCTGAAAGACAAACTTGTTTCCTGAAGCTTCCAAATCTCGATTACAACTTTTGGGCCAACAGAGGGTAGACTGCAAGTTTATCAGAAGCTATGTTAGCCTTGTTCTTCTCGTCGGGCTATGCAGCCACGGGTCGCAGCCATGCACGGGACATGAGCATCAGCTCTCAAGAACACCGCTGAAGGAAGAATAATAGACGTGGAGAGAACGACGATCCAGATCTAGATCTGCCACCACCTTGCTGATGGAAGAGGAGAAGAATAAGACGATAGAGACGATCTACGGCTAGCTGACGACCCAAGAGATGAAGGCTTTGGTGAACGATCTCTTCTCCAGGACGCTAACCCAGACTAGCTCCCATGTTGCACACGCAGATATGGATTCTGCCCCATACAAAATGGAAAATTTGGACAAACTGGAGGTAAAGTTGGAGTGTACTTCCAACTACTTGAAGTGTTCGCGTCAAGCGATACAAACTCTGAAGGCAAGGGGCTTGGTGGGCTATATGAATGGACAAACCAAGACACCTGAAGATCACTACTCAATAGGAGTTTGTTGTGTGGGAAATCCTCAATAATGTTGTTGTTGGATGGCTGACAGCATCATTGACCGACCAATGTCAGAAACGTGGAAGCAATGGAGTGTGCTAGTAACATTTGGATGATGCTGAGAGATATATACTCTGGGATGGGCAACCCTATGAGGGTCTTCCAATTACAGGATGAACTTGATAAGGTTGTCTAAGAATATCACACCATTTCTGAATATGCTGCCCTGCTGAAGAAGTATTGGTCAGATCTCAGCTACTATGATCCCATTGACATGGAGGATGAGCAAGTGGAACCAACATTTGCGAAACATTATCAGAAATTCATGGAGTATGTCTCGCGACAAAGAATGATGAAGTTCTTGAAATGACTCAACCCAACATTCGAGCAGAGGAGGAATGTACTACTTACACAACCAAGACTGCCATCACTGGAGGAGGCCATAACTGCTATGGCACAAGAAGAGGCACGACTAAAGTTGATGCCTAGCACCAGTAGATTTTTGAAGGAAAAATCAGCTCTAGCAGTTTATAACCCAAACCCTTCCGGAGGGGGAGGGGGAGGGTGCTACAACTTTGGAGACCCTGGACACTTCATCAAATTCTTTACGAAACCCCTGAAAGGCCAGTCCAACGGCCGCGGACGCAGTCGTGGAGGGTGTAGGGGTAGCAAAGGAGGCTATGCGGGTGGCAGAAGTAATCATTCTGAATGGCACAAGGCAAACCTGGTAGAAGAGGAAAGTGAGTGGCAGTCATCCTATATGACCCCTAGTGAGAGAGAAATGCTAGAGATATGGAGAAGCATGAAGCTTGGAATCAGCGACAGTCGAGCCAACATCTCTAGGGCATCAACTCCAACTACAGGGTAACATCACCTACTATGCCCATACAAGCACAGGTATACCTGATCATGCCTTGGCATCTATCTACAAACCAGGTTGGATAATTGACTCTGGGGTATCCCGCCATGTCACGGGTTCCCATAATGAGTTCCAAGATTACACTCACCTAACAACGCTTGAAAGCATTCAGACTGTTGATGGTACGGCTAGACCGATTATAGGTAAATGCACAATTAAATGCACCATTCCATAACCCTTACTGATGTCTTGCGTGCTCCATCTTTTTCTGTTAATCTGTTGTCCTTTAGTGCCATTATTCTTCAACTTAATTGTGTTATTTTCTTTGACATTCCTAAGGTAATTTTTCAGGAGAAGGGAACAGAAAGACGGTTGGGGACTGCCACTTGGCTTAAGGGGCTATGGTACTTAGACATGGGTGGGTTGGACGTAGCACTAGCGTCACTGGTGGAAGAAGCACAATGAGAGGAGCCGTAAAGAACTGTGGAAGCAGAGTTATTATTTCAACATCAGCGCATGGGACACTCGTTATTCAGTCTACTGAGTCTGATGTATCTATCTATGTATCAAAAGGCTAATAAACAAAAGTTGGTTTGTGATGTTTGTGAGCTTAAAAAATATACCGGAAGATCTTATGTGAGTTATGGAATAGGCGTTTACCTGCTTTTGATATGATACACTCTGATGTATGGGGACCTTGTCCTACAACCGCGGTTAATGGTTTTAAATGGTTTGTCACCTTTATTGATCGCTACACTCATGTCACATAGATATACCTAATGAAGAGTAAGAATGATATCTTTGCATGATTTTAAGATTTTTATCGTAGGGTTATAACACAGTACAGTGCTAAAGTGAAGATTTTGAGATCTGACAATGGGACAAAATACACCAACAAGGCAATTGAAGAGTACTTATAGGCCCATGTGATACAATATTTGACTTCGTGTGCCTATACACCAGCACGGAATAACGTGGCAGAGCGGAGGAACATGCACATTTTAGAAGTAGCACGATCAATGATGTTTGCCATGAATGTTCCTAAACACTTGTGAGGGCATGCCGTGTTGACGGCTGCATATCTCATCAACAGGATGCCCTCCCAGGTGCTAGGATGGAAGACACCATTTGAGATGCTTACATGAGAGAATAAGTACATTATTCTCCCAAAGTTATTTGAATGTGTATGCTTTGTGAAAGATAACAGGCCTGCAGTGGAAAAGCTGGACCCTCGGGCAGTGAAGTGCGTCTTTATTGGCTACTCAGGGACTCGGAAGGGATACTCTTGTTGGAGTTCGGTGGAGCGAAGGCTCTTTGTGAGCATGGATATTACATTCATAGAGATAAAACCATACTACCATAATAGTTCAGTGAAGGCTCCGTATTTGGTGACACACCTAACACATGAGGTATTAGGAGTGAGGGGGAGATAGGCCCAAGTGTGATTATCGGATCAGTTCCATGCCCAATGATGGAAGCTGGTCCAAGGGAACAAGGAAGAGATAGTGAGGGTGAGAAAAGTGATGATGATACACACAATCCGGAGGAAGAAAGTGATGCTCCAGTGCAGGGGGAGAAATAATCTACAGAGCTCTAAGTCTACAGAAGGAGAAAGCAGCAGTTTCCTACTGTGCCAATTGCCCCTATTGTGCCATGTCCCTCGCCTAACCCTGTCGCAACTCTTGAAGATGCACCTCCTGCACCGGATCCCTCTGATTCGGATTGTATGATCTCTCCACCACTACCTTATACTCCCTTAAGGAGATCTTCTCACAGTAATGCAGGAAGAGTCCCTAATCGTTATGGTTATGAACATGACATTGCTATTTTTTTATCCTACTCTAATATATCCCCTACTTATCGAGCATTCATTGCATTGTTAGACACTACCTCTTTGCTTAAGTGTTGGTAGGAAGCGAAGAAAGATCCAAGGTGGAAAGCTGCAATATTAGAGGAACTTGGGGCACTTGAAAGAAATAGGATATGGAAGCTTGTTCCGTTGCCTAAATAAAAGAGAGCAGTTGGATTCAAATATATCTTCACAGTAAAGGAGACACCAAAAGATAAGGTGGAGCGGTACAGGGCAATGTTGGTTACAAAGGGATTCACTCAATCCTATGGAATTGACTATGATGAGGCATTTGCTCCGGTGGCAAAGATGAGCACTGTGAGAACACTGGTCTCTCTTGCAGCAAACCATGGGTGGCAGCTGTATCAATTGGATGTAAAGAACGCTTTTCTTCATGTGGATCTACAATAGAAAGTATATATGGAGACCCTCCGGGGTTTTGCACAAAGTAGTCGACGAAAAAGGTGTGCAAGCTGAAAAAATAACTGTATGGACTCAAGCAATCTTCTCGAGCTTGGTTTGATAGATTAAGGAAGGCTGTCACAGGCATGGGGTACCGCCAGACCAATAAAGATCACACAATCTTCTTCCAGCATGCAAGAGACCACATCACCATACTTGCAATGTATGTGGATGATATAGTAATCATATGTGATAATGAGGAGGAGATTACCCAGCTGAAGTTAAAACTCGCTAAGGAGTTTGAAGTGAAGGACTTGGGAATGATGAGGTATTTTCTTGGAATCGAGGTGGCTCGAGAAAGAGATGGGATCGTCATCTCTCAGAGAAAGTATGCGCTAGACCTGCTTACAGAGACTGGTATGCTGGGATGTTGATCGACAGTCACTCCGATCGATCAGAAAGATAAGTTAGGGGCAGAGGCATGAGAGCCTGTTTATCGTAAGAGATATCAGAGACTTGTAGGCAGATTGATTTATGTAGGCCATACTCGCACTGATATCTTATTTGCTGTGAGTGTAGTGAGTCACTATATGCATGATCCATGGAAGGGCTACATAGTTTCGTATCCTGAGATATCTGAAGGGGTCTTCTGGAAGAGGGCTATGGTTCAAGAAAAATGGACACCTGGGTTTTGAGGGGTACTGCGATACAAATTAGGTAAGCTGCATGGATGATAGAAGGTCTACCTCAGGGTACTTTATCTTTGTATGGGGGGTAACCTAATCTTATGGAGAAGCAAGAAACAGTCTGTGGTAGCATAATCGACTGCTGAAGCAGAATATAGAGCTATGGCTCTGGGAGTATCAGAGTTATTGTGGGTAAGAGCACTCTGACTGAGTTGAAGCTTGACCAAGGAACACCATTGCGTCTTTTGAGTGACAGTCAAGCTGCAATAAGTATAGCTAACAATCCAGTCCAGTATGACAGAACTAAGCACATCGAGATCGATCGATTCTTCAACAAAGAGAAACTAGAAAAGGGATATTAAAGCTCGATCACGTTTACTCAGAAGAACAAGTTACATATTATCTGACTAAGGGTCTTAATTCATCGAGTCTTTCTAAACTATGTAACAAGATGGGGATAATTGATATCTATCGCCCATCTCGAGGGGGAGTATTGGGAGTATTAGTGGGTGTTTAGTCCCATGTCTAGTAGAATAGTAGAGAGAGGGGTTAGCTTTTCCTATATATATGTAGTCCCACCCATCAATAAAATTAAGTCAAGTATTATACTAAAATCTACTATATTCCCTAATGTGACAACGCCCTCCTACACATGTGCAAAGAGTCGCCTGGACGTGCTGAGGCATTGGAGCTCGTTTGGCAACTTGAATCTTTTGGAGATATTAATTATCTTTCGTTCATAAAGGACATAATGTATGGAACATTATTGATTTTAATAGTTTTATGAGTTATAAGCCATGTTGCATCGTTCATTGTAATAAGAACTATTATTTATAAGTCAAGTTGTTATTTTTGCCTTAGAACCATTGTAATTCCACTAATGAAAAGAATTATCATACTTATTACTCAGAATTGGCGACGATTATCTTTATATTGGAATAGTGGAAACACTATTTATTTGGAGTGGCTTGCGAGATCTCACTAACCATAAGAGTCTTAAATATATATTCACCTAGAAGAAAATAAATTTGAGACAAAGGCACTATCTAGAACTCATCAAGGATTATGATTTGATAATTGCATACACACCGAGAAAGGCAAATATCATAGTTGATGCTTTAAGTCAAAAATTTGTGGGGGCACTTACTATATCGAGCAAGATACTACAAGAAGGAAATACTTACAGAATCACACTATACAAAGTACACTATGTATTCGGGAAGAACGAAGTTGTACAAGGATTTGTGTACAATCTTTTAATGGTATAGTATGAAGAGAGAGGTGGCTCTCTTCATGTTGCATTTTTTGGTTTGTCAGTGAGTAAATGTGCAATATCAACAGTCGGGCAAAGAGATGTATAATCTCACCATTCTAGAATAAAAGTGAGATAATAGCACAATCGACTTAATAGTTACCTTGCTGAAGACTAAACATAAAAATAACACGATTTTGGTTATTGGTGCAACTGATTAACTAAATTGGCTCATTTCATAGCAATCAAATTTTTATGGAGCATTGACAAGTTGTCTCTAATTTATCTTGATGAGATTATTCTATTGCACGGGGTGCTGGCTTTAATTGTGTTAGATCGAGATATGTGATTTCTATCACGATTCTAGTATAAGTCCAATCAACAATGAGCACAAACCTTAAGTTTAGCTCGACATATCATCCACAAAATAATAGACAAATAGGAAGGGTAAATTAGAAGACATTACAACTTTGTGCATTGGACTTACAAATAAGTTGGGATATACATCTACCATTGGAGATATTTTTAGACAATAATAGTTATTAATCAATTATTCGGACGACTCCTTGTAAGGCATTCTATAGGCAAAAATGAATATCACTAATATGTTTGGATGTCGTTAATGAACGCCAAATCCTTGGACTGAAAATAGTGGATTAAGCCATCGAGAAGTTATCATGATTCGAGAAAGGCTTTGTATTGCATACAATCGACAAAAGAGTTATGTAGACACTCATCAACGATTGTTAGAATTCATGTTAAGCGATCATGTTGTAACCTTTGTTATTGAATTTCGTATTTTTGAATTTTTGGCATTTAAATTTTTTTCTGGAAAACTAACTTAGACTGTATTTTTTTTGTATCAAGTTTGTTGTATTTAAATAGTGCCTTTAGGGAATTTTGTGGATTTGATCTCTTAAAACTTAGAATTTCTTAAATCTAATTATACCATGTTATAGGGAATTCAATTTCATGCGGTTTTGGCTTTTGAAACGTTGGGTTTCAATTTATATTGAAGATTTTATGGCCAAAATAAATTCTAGAATTTTCTATATTCTCGGACCTAATTTTGGCAAGGACGATAAATAGTATCGCACGTTGTGCGTGTGCATTTCCTGACGCATCGCACGTGTAGTGTCGCGTATTGGCTAATTTTGAATATTTCATAGCCTATTTTGCTGTCTTTGTAGCTAGAATCTCACAAAACTCAAAACATGAAAGTTGTAGATCTCTGTCTTGCCTTTCCAAATATTTTTGAATTTGGATTTCATGTAAGAGAGTTATTATCAATTTTCTAATATGTGTCAAAACTATCCAAAATGCATAAAACTTTTCATGCAAAACATTACCCTTTTGGTTCGTTTGGCCCATCTTTGATATTTTCTTCAACTGAAAGATTCCCCAACATTACCTAGTATCCTTGTATAGTTAGGGATAGCTCATACAATCTTTACACTTGACAAAAGTATATGTCCTCGACTGATACCATGATACTATCCTAATTTTTCTGTTAGTGGCTCATCGTAGCGCACTCATGACTCTAGATTCTTGTATTGTCCTGGTTGTGGCTCGTCGTAACACACTCATGACTCTAGATTCTTGTATTGTCCTAGTTGTGGCTCGTACTAGCGCATACCTATAGCATAATTATATTATGTGTTTATTTTTATTACTAATGTCCTGAATGTGCTTGTTTAAGCTTTTGTCCAGTCTTACATCATGTCTATGATGGATCTCCAAATACCACGCTCGAAAATTCTTGAATAACTGTTTAGGCTAAATAACCAGATTGATAACATGGATGAATTGAGAGGAAGAGATTTCCTGGTTGCATACGGTTCCGTTATTCTGGAGCTACTTTATGGATGGATTTGGAGCTCTCCGTCGCAAGGGGCACACTTCCAGATCACCGTCGAGTGATGCATATTGTCACATATTATCTCATACTATCACTATCATTTATTTTCTCATCGTCGAGTGATGCACTTTACATTGACATTGACTTGACCTACGCTCGGGATAACTTGGATAGACTGCAGTGCTTGTGACCAATAGAAAAACCTTAAATTGTTATGCTAGTAATTTGGAATTGTGATAACCCTAGTTAGCTAATGATAGCAAGTCATAGGTCATGATTGGTCGTAATTGATTGACTGATTGATTGTCTAGTCCTATTCAAATCTTATTCCAATTTATTATTTTCTTACTATTTTAATATACTGGCTATGATTCGATCTACATGTTTATACTAGTTTATCTTACATGCTCCTATATATGTTTACCTTACATATTCTGGCGTATCTATTTACCTTACCTTATCTGACACATTATTTTTTTTCAGTATGTTATTATTCACTACTTTACCATGTTATGCTATGTATGTTGGTTTTAGTTCATAAGATTGGCTTTCTTGTGGTACTTATCTATTTGGGGTTTTCACCCCACTAGTTTTACATGGCCAGATATCCAAGCAGAACCAGAGGATATTCTATACCTTCCACTGAATGATGACCACCCGGAGTACCATAGTACCGGAGTGGATTTTTTTTCATCTACCCACTAGTATTTGTATATTCTTTGAGGCGTTTAGCCTCCAAGCGCATGTTTAACTCATATTTTGGACTTGACATCTAGACTACGGGCATAGCATGATTAGCATTATTCTAGACTATAGCTAGAGTTGATCAGGTATGACTTTACTCTTTCTAGTTCTTCATTTTGTACAACTAGCTTCATGATCATCAATGTATACATAGTCTGGGATGCCTTATTATTTTACGTCTAATGATTATATATCTTGTATCTTGACTGATTAGCTTGTGATTGAGACACCTATGATTACCTGATTTAGTATTGACTGTTGGACTATAGAGTAACCTCTCATGTCTTGTACAACCGTGACTGTATCTCGGGGTACATGAGTACTATGGTATACGTAGCTGGCTTTGTCTGCCCTTGCTTTCCAGTATTCTGGTTCTGGGGCGTGATAATATTTTAGTGTGGCCCATGCAGGTCCGATTTTCGTACATGTAGGGGTTGCCAATGTTTAGATGTCTGAATCCTTGTTTTTTCTCCGTTGATCTCTTTCGTACTATTATATATCGCAGATTTATTTACATATTATCTGCTTTCATCCTTGATCCATCATGTCCCTCCAATTTGATCCTTGTGTCATTTAACTTTCAGGAACACCGTTGTCAGCCCCCTTTCCTGGCACACTTTGGCACATATTATCTTTTGCGCACTTTGGCGCATGTTGGTTGCTTGTCCGACCTTTAATAGTGTGTTTGGTTGGGTTGGTGGCATGTGTAGCTTGGATAGGTTTGAGTAATCCAATGGTCCATATCACAAACCTAAACCTATATATTCTCATTTCTCTCTCTACTCATTATTTTCTTTTTATTTCTCCCTCTTAGGTTTTCTCTCCCTCCGTAGGCAAGTACATCTTGCACAAGAGAAGAACTATGATTTTATGCATGCTTTTAATTCTTAATAATACATGTTTATTTTAGATCATGTTGTTGGGACCGAACACCCCTTCATCTTTAATACTTATCATTCTTGATTTTCTTTGTTGAAATTGCATGGACCAGAATTTGGGTCTATGGGTTCACTTTTGTTTTCTTAGGGATTGATCTCCCAAAACTTTATGTTTTATAAAACTAATTAGCTCATAGTGTAGAGCACCATATTTTATCATATTTTATGTAACTTTGCTTTTGGTCGTGCTTTTTTTCGAGTTCAACTAAGTTTAGTGCTAAAACTTGATATAATACATATACCAAATGGCTTATTGGAGAAGAAGAACAGTGCTCTGTGAAGAGTATGAAAGAGAACCCCTTTGACGTAGAAATACGTATCTTTCACTTTGGACGCATTGGTATGCTGTCCCAACTCCTCGTACATGCTAATCATACTGCACTTAGTCTGCTAGCAAAAGAGAGCCAGTCACACTCCTTGAGTCAATGGCGCACTTTTGAGAGGAAACCAAGTTGGTGAACTTTAGTGTGTATTTCATAAAAGTTCTCCCTGGAAAACTAAGGGAAAGTATGCCAAAGCTAGTCCGCGCACTTTCTTCGCGTTGGCAATCTGGCACATTTTTCCTCTGTTTCGTCAACCGGCGCACTTTGCTTATGTTTGGTAGTTCGTGCAATTTTTCCCTCTTCGTTTTCTTAGGGACGAAGCTTTGGTTTCTCGATTTCTGTGTTATTAATTTGTGTGCTCCTCGATTGACGAGTTTTTTGACTGTCAGGCTTTGACCTCGGATTGAGTGTTTTGTGTTGTAGCTAGCTTGCTCATGCACTTTTCCTAAAAGCGCGCTTTATTCTTGCCCGTGCACTTTTATCAAGTGCGCCACCCTTTGTAGCTCGCGCACTTTCTTGTAAAAGTGCACCAACCTAATTTTGTTCATTTATGTGCCAACCTAGTTTATTTTGTTTGTGTGCCAATGCAGTTTTAGTCGTTTGTGTGCCAACTTGATTTGTGCGCCACTGTCCAGTTTTATTTGTTTGTGCGCCAACTTGCTTTGTGCACTACTGTTTTCTGCGCACGTTAAGCCCTATAGATGTAGCTCTGTGTGCACTTACTAGTTTACTTATTAATTAGATTACTTTTTCTTGATCACCTTATTATAGGTTGGATAGAATAAGAGGCGTAGTTCAACACGGGTGACGTTCTGCAACCCCGGTCCTTTTTTGGTTTAAGGGTTGTGGATCTGATCTCGAGGGGTTCTCGTACTACTCTTATTCTCATTTATCGATATAATAAAGTGACAAATTGATGTGACAAGTATTAGACTATCATGTCCTGAATAACTTGCTATCTGATAACTTGTCCATTATCTAGGTACTAGAACTTGTTCCTGCCTTGACTATTGTATCCGTGCCGATACATTTGATCTCACCGAGAGTGCTACTTGATATATATAGAGTGAGCCATCGTGCCACATACTACTGCTACGTGATATATGTTATTATTTCCATCCACGAATCTGGTAGTTGGACAGCGACTTTAGCCATGGCTAGATAGTATTAATTATTGCATCATACTTGGATGAATCCATATTTAACTTTCGAGTGACAAAATAGGTTCGTATCAAGAGTGCCCGTACTTAAGGGACAACACCTAAGAAGGAATATTCATGTGACCACGACATAAGATTCTAACTAACCTAGGTTAAACTATACAACTTAATTATAGAGCATTGGGAGGGAACGATATTTTAAGATCGTGCATGTCGAACCACCCTAAATTAGCTGAGAGTAAAGGCTGGCCACTACGGATATTGTATATCATCCGCACTAGTGGAGTGTAGTATCTGATTTAATTATAAGACCAAGCCAATATCTTTCTTATAGAAAGCCTATAACTATTACTGATTATTAATTAGCTCAGGGCCCTTGCGAGGGACTGGTGCATCATTTACATATATTCTTGCTTGTATATCATTGGTTCAACCAGCCCTGCTCGAATATGGCACAATCTGAGGATACTCAAATATTGCATTACTGGGATAACCCAGAGATCATATATTAAGCCATAATACATGATTGGCCATTTAATTTTCTTATATAGGTGCCTAGCCAGGAAAGTAGGCTATCATAGCATGATGATTCAACCCATGTCCTTGTTTGGTTATTGGGTTGCATCATTGTGTTACGATACTCCATGGACTGAAGCTATATTATTTTTTCCTTATTGTATCTCTGCTTATGTATTGTGACTTATGTTGAGTGGAATTAGGGACACATGTTGTTGTGGCATGATAGTTCAACTCATATCCTTGTTTGGTTGTTGGGTTACGTTGTTGTGTTACGATATACTGTAGACCGAAACTACGATGCATAATATTTTGGCTTGACCATAATCAAGGGACATATTCTATCTTGATAAGATAAGGGCATTTCATGTCCTTGTTTGGTGAATGGGTGTTATATCATGTCACGGATAGGATATATTCTATTGATTATTGGCTCATGCATCTCATGCTATTGATCTATTTTTGTTTCTTTATTTTGTGCTTCCTTTGTGGTAATTTCTATTTTGGGTCTGACCCCACTGGTTTTGTCTGTCCAGGTTTAGAGCCAGCACCGGAGGATTAAGCATACTTCTCCCTTACTAATGGCATGCACCAGAAGGATGGCTGTTGAGGGTCACGAGTGGGTTTCTTGTTTCACTGCTCATCTTTTGTAAATTATATTCTTTTGGGCGTTTGGCCAACCGGCACCTGTTAGTCGGCAAATCTAGATACTAGTTTCCTATATGACTGTATTCATACTCAGACTACAGCTGACTCGCTGTCTTGTATACTTTGATTGTGTATCTGGTATATCAACTTTTATTGCTAGAACTCAAGAACCTTCTGATGAGGCATTTGGGATGCCTTATAGCTTATTCTAAAATATTCTACGCTATTGTTACTTGATTGAATGATTGAGATATAGAAGTTTTTGACCCTAGGAGACTTGATTATAGTATGCACCCCTTATCTCTAGATAACCTTAACACATTGCGGGTTACTTCGGTATTTCGTAAGGTGTGGTTGGCTGAGTCATTCCCCCGCTCTCCAGTATTCTGGATCTGGGACGTGACAACCATTTTCGGTCCTTCCGAGCAGCCATCTAGAGTTTCACAGATGGTGGGGCAGCGTTCACCTGGTCAGCAGATTCCCGAGGTTCAGCCTAAGCCTTCCGGAGCAGAGTCTAGGATAGACCCAGACGTAGAGCAGCATATTCAGCTAGAGCCTCCCGTAGTGCCAACAGAGCCAATTCCACCAGTACAACATGTATAGACTGCAGAGGGGATACCCGGGCACTTATAGATATTATCTAAGGTCTGTTGGTGACCCAGGAGGGCCAGGGTGACATTCTCACCCAGTCAGTGCAGGCAACCTTGGAAAGGGGTGGCTATAAGGGGCATAATTCTGCGAGCAAATTTAGGTGCCTCCATCTCCCATACTTCTATCGTACTGAGGATGTGATCACATCCGATGCGTGGCTTTACGATATTGAGGCTATACTAGAGGCAGCAGGTGTTCTGGCTAAGAAGCAAGTAGCAGTGGTTCTGTAAATCTCCATCCAAATTAGTTATTTCTTTAGCCTTATGGAAATCAAATTTACTATTAAGAATAAGAATAGGTGTTAAGTTATGATCTTTATATTTTATATTGTTAGTATAGTTACTTAATTCATCAATATTGACTAAATAATTTAGGAGGAAGAATATATGTTTTAATGAATCCGATTATCCCTTAATTCTTTTTAGGCTAATCCTTATAATCCATATAATAACTACCCGTATTTCAAATTCATGTATTGCCACCCACAGTCCAGCCCAATACCTATGTTGCATTAATCCAACAAAGCCAAAGCAATCAACTACAAGTCATGAATTCCCAGCCTAGGCCCACATGAGAAAAATGCTACAAACCTTTCACTCACATATAAGTAGAACATTGCACTAGCATTTTGGGGCCCAACCCAAATCGTGTACCCAAACCCTAGCCTTTTTTATGGTACTATATAAATCATTAGAGGGAGCAGCTATAAGAGAATGAAAACCCTAGCCGAAATATGTCCTTCCTTTCAAACTCCACAGACATATCCTTCCTCCGCTCGCCAGCGCCAACTGCACCATTGTTTCCTTCATCTTCTTCTTCAATCTTTCCGTGTACCCATGCAACACTTCAACTATCACCCTCATCGCGTTCAACTTCCCAGCTCCTTCGCCCTCATCACTATGATGTTGGAGCATGACTTTAAATTATATCTGCATAAGTATGAATGTGTTGTTTTGTAATTTTTGGTTGTTGTTGGGCTTTGGTTGATTCGTGAGGGCTATAAAAACTGTAGTTCGTGTGTAGTCCAGGATTAGACTTTGGTATCCATAATCTCATCACAATATTGGACGAACCCGAGGAAAGTATACCTTGCCACCATCTATAGTACGTCATGCTTATATTTGTTTCTTATGCCTATTCTAGTATTTTGGTCAGCCGCTTTCATTTTCATATATGTTGTTAGCAGTATGTCTACTTGCCCTGACGACACTGATTCTGACACGAGATTTTTATGCATATTAGTTTAGTATTCCTGTGCTTACTTATCACCATTATGATTCCTGATGTATCAGTTGACCTGTGGATAGTTGTTACTCCCACGATTATTCTTTACATAGACCGGATTCCTGTAGTTGCATTGGGTGGGGAGAACAGTCACTGCACTTGGGCTACATTTGTGTCGGTATTTGTGTCGCTAGTTCTTTGAGATGAGTGCTACCCGTGTACTTGTGTTTTTGCTAGTGACTCTTGATGAGCACTACCCAGTGAGTCTTTGCTAGTGGCTCTGTTGAGCGTTACCCGTGTACCAGAGTCGGTCAGCCCAAGTGCGAAAGTTGCCTTCAATTGCATGTATACTTAGATTGGTTAGTAGTAGCACACCTTATATTTTTGCTTCTATTTAATACATGATTATACTGTTAGCTAGGCATGTTTCTATGTATCTTGTTACGTTTCTCTGATGACCTAGTTCCCTGCCAGGTTATTGTTGAGTGATGACATAGGATCGGGGACTTCTTCAGGATTTTAGGTATCGCTAGTGATGCCTTCTATGTTCTCTGTTCTATTTTATTGTTTTATTCTTATTTTATAGTATATAGCTAGCATTATTGATGTTATTTATGGATTTTTTGGATACATTATCAGATTATGACAGCTTATACGTGTTCGAGTCGGACAAGAGTTTGGATGAATGCATAGTTGGCCACTGCCACGTGACCTGGTCCCGCGTATTTTAGGACTGGGGTGTGATCTAATTTTGTGGTGGCCTATGTAGGTTAGTTAGCCGTCTCGGTTACATTTCTGTACCAAGCGGGCCTACGGATAGGATTAGATTTGAGGATACATCCATAACTAGGGTTATAGGCTTCTCTAAGATCTTTCAGCATGATTGATTTCGTGTTATTCTTCTCGGCAATATTGCATTCACATTTTTTTCATCCTAAATTTGATTAAACTTTTCTCTACTGATCTCTGGATCGACTCACTCATTTAAAAAAAAAGTTTTGAAAATGTCTCATGGATTTGGTCAGGGACAAATTCGAGAAAGTATATTTTATTCTTGTATTACGAAATCTGGAGCTTTTGTCGCCAGATGTCACGCCCCAGTCCCAAAATACGTAGGACCAGGAATACGTGACACGCCAGCTACGCATTCGACTAGACTCTGGTCTGACTCGAATACGTATAAGCTGTAATATAAAGGGCACTATCTAGATATTCCATAAATGTAACCTCTATGTCTCAATCCACAATGTACAGAAGTATACAAGAAAGAGCTATATGTGCTAGAGTCGGCCACCCAATAACACACTAACTCGAGTAGACTCGAGATAAAGTATGAGTCTATAAAAACTAGGCTACAACAGCAGATGAATAATCAACGTACAATAACCATAATACCGATAGATAAGATGTGAGTACCTGGTACCATGCTCGCAAGACATGCGAATCCAACAGCAACTCCAAATGCTCCGTAATCATCTATGCTGCAAAACTGGCAGGGAACCAGGTCCTCAGAGGGACGTAACAAGGTACAGAAATACAACATGCCAAGTAAACAAAAAGTACAAGTGCACGACAGGGTACTCTATCATAACCAAACAAGTATGACACAGTTTAAAGACAATGTTCGACGCATGGGCTGTCCAAAGTAAAACCGTAGCTCCGAACACGGAAATACATGGCACGTACAGCAGCTTCGGGCAAGGAGTCATACGGGTGGTACAACTACTCTAGATACATGATCACTACAGAAATAGTATATATATATAAGCGCGTGCAGAGTAGCCCAAACGTCTAGTAACTGTCTTCCCCTTCCCAAGCGGTCCACGATTGTGCGCTAAACCTGAACCTCTATCTAACAACAGTCTCGACACACGGAAGACAACTCAACAGACGCGACCCTAAGGTCGTCCTAGTCTCTGGTCATGATGTCAGTATCAGGATACAGGAATCTGGCACGATCACAGTATATGAGTGTGTCCTGGGGTGTCGATATACTCAGGTACGTACATCGAAGTGCTACTAAGCATCTAACAATTTTTCTAATACATTACGACGAATATCAGCACCCGGTTGTGATTCGGACGTGAAGTATCGAGCGTCAACATAAGTACGTGCACAATGTACATAAAGAACAACAAATATCTGTAATCTGAAATACAGGGTGGCAAGGTACACTTGCCTGCGTGCGGCTGCTGATGACGGGGTCCCGGTACAACGTCCGAGTCCGCAGGTCCCGCTGTACCTAGAGATGAGATACAAACCAAAAATCAATACTATATTCCACGTCAGACAGGGACGCGACACACATCTATACCCAAACTCAGTCTCAGCTATGACTCATAGGGACAAGACGCTAGGGGGTTGACCAAAGTTGACTCGGAGCAAGTTACATCTAATCAAATTAAATATCTGTACGATATCATCAATCCCAACCTCAAGCTTACTATGTTCATCACAAATTTTAGTAGTTCAAGCCAGGATCAAATCCTCAAATTTCACTCTAGTCTTCACAGTCATTACCATGTACATTACACATTATCCTTAAATAAAATAATTTTCCTCGAGTAACTGGTTATTTATAATTACTTAAACCCTCAGTTATAAGCACCGTCAGTATCTACTCCTCTAATATATTCATTATTATTTCTCGGTCTCCAATCAATGATTATCGGTTTGATATTACACATTCTCACAATCCATCACCTGCTCCACAATGCCCATCCATATTTAAATGATAAAATGCATATATTAATTGGAAACTCTAACATCTCAACTTAGCATTTAAAAACCTTACTTACTAACCATGTACTTTACCTTCTAAATTTCCAATACGAATATAACTCCAAACAAAGATCCCATTATCCTCAATTCCTGACTTGATGTATATCCATAAATTTCATTTTATACCTATGGAATTAAACCCTAAACACAGATCCTTTTTCAATCCCTAACTTATTTAAACTTGACATATAAACCATAATATTGCAAAACCCTAAACCCTAAATATTAGCTAAGTTATATAAAATAAATTAATCAACACACTTAAACATTAACCCTTAACTTAATATTACATAAAACAAAAAACCACAAAGTCTGAGAGAGGGGTCGACCTTGACGTGGCTCGCTGGCCGGAGGAGATCGGCTAGGGAGAGGTGATGCAATGGTCAGCAGCTCGCCGGAGCAATGGCCATGGCCTGGCCGGAGGGGGAGCTGCACAGTGGATCACCGGAGAATGGTGGTGCAGGCTCGTGGAGAGCCGCCGGGTTCGAGGGCGGGGCTGCACTGTACTGCACTGTGGAGCGGCGGGGGTGCACTGCACAACCGGAGTCGAAGGCTGTGCTGAATCGTCGGGCACGCCGGAGGGAGTGCGAGGTCAGCCGAGGGGTGGTACACTGGAGTCGGGTAGGCCGTACGGCGCCGGAGTGGGGAGCAGCACCGTCGGCTGCAGGCGGGTCAGCTGTGCACTTCGCCGAAGCGAGTGCACAGTGGAGTCGGGTCGCTGCACCGTGCCGGAGTAACGCACAGCCGCGGGGGTTCCCTTGCCGAGATGCTTCGACGCCGGCCTGCGACATCCGATTCGACCCGGCCAGAGGTAGAAGAATAAGTATCGGGGGTGTTCGGTTGGCTGTGGGAAGAGATGCTGGCCGGAGCATCGAGGTGGGCTCGTGGTGGTGGTGGTAGTGGTAGTCGGGCTGAGGTCGGGTGGATGTAATGGTGGTGGTGAAGCTGGTTGGCCGGAGGCTCGAAGGAAGGGTGTGGCAATGGTATGAAGTGGTACGGGTGGAAAGCTCGACCGGAGGAGAGTTCGAACGCCGGAGCTCGGGGAGTGGCCGAGCAGCCCGGGGAGGAGGAGACTCAGCCGCCGGAGCATGGGAGAAGCAGCCCGTGGGGTGGAGTTCTGCGGGTGTGTGGTCGGAGGAGAGTCAGTCGATCGGAGAAGGATGTAATATTTGTCGCACTGGCCGGGGCCGGAGCTGGATCGGTCGGCCGGCCGGGGGCTCCTCTCCCGAAAGAGGAAAGGAAGAAGAAGAAGAAAGGAAAAAGAAGAAGAAAGGAAGAAGAAGAAATCTGTATGAAAAATATTATGGAGGAGGGAGGAGAGAGAGAGGAGTGAGTTTTCAAAGTCCCTAGGGATTAGGGCCGGCCTTGGGGGTTGTGTGAGGGTGATGTGATGGCTTTATAGGGAGGGGTGTATTGGATGTGTGGTGGGGATTAGCCTATTCAAAATAGATGGTTGTGATTGATCATGAAGAGGAGAGGGTTTTTTTCATGAGGGGTGAATGCATGGGTGTGAATGGGACCCCATTTTGGGACCTCTCATTAGTTCATGGCCAATAGGGTGGTGCCACACAATTCAATAATTATAACTTAGCCCCGTAAATTCGAGAAATTGCATGGACACATAAAATGACACAAAAATTGCATAGAAAAATATGTTTAAAAGTTTTCATGGTGAGAGGGTGTTGTGCGTTAGGCACGGGTTTAATTAGAAAGGCATTGGGATTAATTTAGGATTAAAATTGGGATTTATAGAGTTGGTATCCCCGCTTTAAATAGAAATAAAGTGTCCCGCGAATTTAATTTAATTCGGGCACTTGGGGTCAAAATCCGGAAATGACGCAAAGGCCAAAAATGATAGAGGCTTGGAGTCAGTCTTGGACCCTTTAGTTGGTCCGGCTCAACGGGTTAAGTTGGTACCTCAAAATTGAGGGTAACGATACAGGTGTCCGACACGGAATTAAATATGGGTTACGATTTTCGGAATGTTGCACAACTAATTTAGAGCACACAAAAACTGATTTTAAAAGACGAAAAAGTCTAGTGCCTAATTTGGCGGGTCAAGTCAGAAGTACAAAAGTCCGAGGAATTTATGGGCTGATATTAGGCTCTGAATAATTATGCAATGATAGGGCGCGCCAAGGATTTAATTAAATGAATTAAATATCAGATAAATTATCTCCACTCTAAACCTCGACATCTGCTACCAAAACCAAAACTTTCTAAATCCACTCTAACTATCTACAGAATAAATCGAGGGGGTTTACATTCTTCCCAACTTAGAAAAATTTTGTCCCCGAAATTAAAAGTAAAGCACGATAATATCTAACAGAATCTTAAAACAATCTAGTAATCAAATGCCGTACGTAAATTCGTACCTTGCTCCTCAAATAAGTACGGAAATCACTGCCGAATAGAATCCTCGCGCTCCCAAGTAGACTCGTCTGGTGAATGGTGCTTCCATGCCATACTGACCAGTCGAATCGTCTGCCCTCTCAAAGTCTTCTTGCTGCGATCGAGGATCTCAACTGTATGCTCTACGTAAGGTAGACTAGGCCCGACTGTAATCTCCGAATGATCAAGCACATGGCTAGGGTCTGCGACATATCTCCTCAGCTGCGATACGTGAAATACGTCACTACTCCCTCTAATGATGGAGGTAATACAAGACGGTAAGCCACTTCGCCAACTCGTTCCAAAATGTCAAAAGGTCCGATGTACCTCGGACTCAGCTTGTCTCTGTCTCCGAATCTGATGGTACCGCGGGTAGGCGATATCCTCAAAAATATATGGTCACCCTCCTTGAACTCCAATGGTCTGCGGTGCGCATCTGCCCAGTGTTTCTATCTGTCCTGTGCTGCACGCAGGTGGCTCTGAATCTGCTTGACCTTCTCTACTGTCTGTGTCACCAACTCGGGACCAAGTATTTGACGCTCTCCTACGTCACTCCAATAAACTGGCGACCTATATTTCCTGTCGTACAGTGCCTCATAAGGTGCCATCTGTATACTGGCCTGGTAATTGTTATCATAGGAGAATTCCACCAAGTATAGGTGGTCCTCCCAAGATCCTCCAAAATCAATCATGCACGCTCTCTACATATCCTCTAATATCTGTATCGTGCGCTCTGACTGTCCATCAGTTTGTGGATGATATGCAGTGCTGAACTTGAGGCGAGTTCCTAGGCTCTTCTGTATACTCCGCCAAAAAGGTGACGTGAATCTGGAATCACGATCCGATATGATGCTGACAGGCACTCCATGTAATCGTACTATCTGCCTCATATATATGTCAGCTAGTATCTCTGTGGATTGCCCAACTCGGAAGGGTAAGAAATGTGCAAACTTGGTGAGTCTGTCTATGACAACCCAAACTGCATCCTTCCTGCTAGGGCTCTGCGGAAATCCTGTGACGAATTCCATGGTAATGTGTTCCCACTTCCACTCGGGAATGGGAAGTGGCTGCAATAATCCTTCAGTCCTCTGATGTTCAGCCTTGACTTGCTGACAAACTAAACACTTCACCACAAATCTTGCAATTTCTCTCTTCACCCCATGCCACCAGAAATGCTGCCTCAAGTCTCGGTACATCTTCGTACCCCCGAGATGAATAGAATAAATCGAGCTATGATCCTCGGTCATCAACTCTTGGCGTAGCTTGCCACTCGGAACATATAGGCAATCTCCGCACCTCAACGTTCCGTCTTCATGAATTCTGAGTCCTATTTGCATGTCGGCCTCTGTCCTTTCTCGCAATCGTCTGAATCTCGTATCTGTAGACAATGCTGTCTTGATCCTCTCAACCAAAGTAGACTGAACCTCAAGACTGGCCATCTGTCCATCCATACCTGGCAATACAATCTCAATCCTGAGTTCCTGAAAATCCTCTAACAACTGGCGATGAGTCATAAACTACATTCGTCTTGCCAGAGTGGTTCTGCAGCTCGATATTATAATCGGTCATAAATTCTAGCCAATACCTTTGTCTCATGTTGAGTTCCTTCTGCGTGTAGGCATTCTTCAGACTTTCTGTGTTTTGTATAAATCTCAACATCTGCTCTACATAAAGGTAGTGTCGCCATCGCTTTAGTGCAAATATCACTGCAGCTGCCCTAGATCGTGTGTCTGATAGTTCTTCTCAAAAACTCTCAGTTGTCCTGATGTGTACACTATCTATTCTATCTGAACATAAATCATATTTGCTGAGCTTGGCTTACAGCCTCTCACTTTTTAGCATCTCCAACACAATCTTGAGATGTCTCTCGTGCTTCTCCTGGTTCTCGGAATATATCAAGACGTCGATGAACACCACCACGAACTTATCCAAGTACCAGTGGAAAACCTTGTTCCTCAAGCTCATAAATACTGCTGGCGCATTGGTCAAACGAAACGGTCATGACTAGAAAATCATAGAGCACATACTACGTGCGAAAAGCCGTCTTCGGAATGTCTTCTCTCCGTACCTTGATTTAATGATAGCCTGATCTAAGGTCGATCTTCGAGAATACATATGCGACACTTAGCTGATTCAAATTAATCTTCAATGCGCGTCAAGGGTACTTGCTTTTTATCGCTACGACATTTAATGCCCTGTACTCGTTATGCAACGTACCGTCCCGTCCTTCTTTGGTACAATAAGATGGTTGCTTCTCATGGAAAAACACTAGCCCAACCGAAACCCTTGTCTAAGAGATCCTCTACTATGGATCTTTAACTCGATCAACTATATTGGTGCTAATCTGAAGATGAGAGAATAACTTGTAAACATCCTGATTTTGAGAATAATTTTAAAATAGGTTATTCCGAATTTTTGGTATTTTTCTGGAATTTAAAACGAAGGTGATTGTGAATTAAAGAATTTTAAGTATTGCTAATTGGTGTTAAAATATTATGGAAATAATATTTTATGGTATAAAATGGAAAACCGGACACAGGATATTTTTCGGTGAATTTATTGGACTCCGGAGTAGCGTTTAAGCCCTAAAAACGAATGGATTGATAAACCGAACCAAATCAAATCAAACCAACCCTGCCTGAACCGAACCCAGCATAGAGGGTCGGGTCGGGTCGGATCCGAGCCAAACCCGACCCAGACCCGAAAACCAATTGGGAAGCCTTAGCTTGCCGGAGTTCCTGTAGCAGGGTATAAATCCCTTCCTTGGCATTCGTGCCAGCCGTAACCCTAGAAATCCGTGGCGCCGCCATCGACCTCTCCCTCGAACAGCATCCCGCTCCGACCAACTCCACCATCCACCGCCCTTAACTGAACCCTAATACCGCCGTACCCGCCACTCCACTCCAGACCTCGACTCGGCTCCGCCACAGCGGACGAACCCCGTCGACCCCCTAACTCCCCAGCCCCCGCGACATCTTCCTCCCCCAACCCATCACCGCCTCCGCCCAGTCCCTCCGGCGCCGTCGTCGGCCAAACTCACTCCATCAGAGTCCACCCAGCCCGTGCGAACCCACTCCGGCCCGCGTGAGTCGCCGACCGACTTTGCAGAAGCCGCCGCCTAGTCGACCTCGCCGACCCCAAGACCGACCCCTCCGGCGAAGCCCAGTCGCTGTCACGATCGGAAACCTAGCTCGGACACACGCCAAGACACAATAACTCGGTCCCAGGACACGAAATTGACCCTCGGATACGTGGAATTCAGCGTTCACGGAGCCCTGTTCAGGTACCGTTTTCTCTCACCTCGCAACTCCGTTTTTGATTCCGTCAGTTTCTACGCATAGACTGTATAACCCTCTCGGTGCCCGTGCAACCCGCTCGGTACATCGCGTCCTGTGGTGATCGCACACCGCGATCCAAAAACAGGAAAAATAATGCCCTATTTTACCCTGGAACTGAGTGCGCCCCGCCAAACTGGATGACTTGGTCGCACGCGGTCTTTACCGAACCGTGTGCGACATTGATACGGTCGTGTGGGATTTTGCAGAAGTCGATTCGGATGTCCGTGCACACCGTAATCAACGCGTGTCCACCGACGACATCCCGTATCCGTCCTTTCTGGAATATGCTGTAACTTTGTGTACACATGTCGGATCGAGATGAAACTTGCGCCATCGGACTCGTAGCAATACGCTGGTCCTATGACCCAAGTTTGGTTCGATTCTGAGAACGTTGACAAAATCGCGTATCGTGGGCCCCACAGGCTCCACTTGACGGACGATTTTGTGATCGGCTCATCGGAATCCAATTCTGAAAGTTTCGTTGGGTTCGTATCATCATTCCTGACTGGTAGACACTGAGTTTGCAGAATTTGGAGACCTTTGACCCTGACACGCTTTTCGGTGCAAAGTGGCCCACATGTGGACCCCGCTTTGGCCCGAAAATGTCCTTTTTGCTCCTGTGTCCAAATTGGATGTAAGTACAGGCGTTTCTAGCTATTTGACATCTTCTGAGACTGTTGGTGATGTTTATTACAGATTTTGGAGTAGTACCTACCGGATCCACTGTTACAGGGACAGTTGTTGGTATTCGGACATCAGGCAAGTGTACCTTGCCAAACTCTGCAGTATTGTTACATATTTTCCTTGCTTTATTATATTGTTGTGCATGATTAACCTAGGACCGTGTGACATACTTAGCATCCGATTATTAGTCGGGTGCCAACACCGTACGCGGTGTTGGGTATTGTCATCTAGAGATGGATATTCGTGACACTTTATCTTCTCGTACTTGTCTTACCAAGTACACTATGACCCAGGACACTTGACACTGTTCATGAGACAGGATCTTCCGGAGATATTTTTGGTAATTCTATATAGGATACAGGACTTGACAGAGATACTATATTCTTAGATACATTATGACTTGTGCATTAGTTATGATCCCGCTGACATGGACATGAGACGTTATGGTCATAATATGCGTGATTACATTGGGTGGGGAGAGACACACAGACTACAGGATGATCATATATATACACCCCTATTATTGTGAGGCACAAGACTCTGAAGCCGAGCTTGGCCCATTACTCATTACTACTGCTGCTACCGGCTCCCCGACACAGAGCTTGTAGTGGCTTCAGCCTGAGTTCTAGTGCTGCTCTTATCTTGCATATCACTTAGCTGGTTATTTAGTACTCCCTATTGTTCCATCTATTGCTGGAGAGACCCACAGGCTACAGTTTGATTATGTTATGCCGGCTACTCAGTCTCCCGCTGAGCTAGACCACCTTCTGATACCACTGCTACCGGCTCCCCTACACAGAGCTTGTAGTTGTTTCAACCTGAGTACTATTGATATTCTCTTTTGCATTTCATACAGATGTTTACTTACTTGCCCTATTTATTCTATTTATTTTCTGCACTGCATTTCTTTTGGCTTGAGCTTTCTTGTACCTTGCTATGTCCCCTGAGGACCTGGATCCGGATTATGTCCCCAGGATTTGAGGACGAGATCTATCCCGAGGTATACGGGACCGCAGCAGGAGCTGATCCAGGAGCTGTACCGCCATCCGAGGATGAGGTGTTGGCCGAAGACTTTTCCTGAGCATCCATGTTCTATGCTCAGTATTTATTTATTTCAGTCTTTTATATTCTGGTCTGTTGAACCATTGTACTAGATATTTATCAGGTTGTTCCCCGAAGTACTTGCTGAGATGAGCTGATGATTTACATTCCTTATTTATTCTGTGGATCATACTTTTATACTTTGTGTGGATGAGATTAGTTGTGCCATATTATCGTAGACCTATTTTTACAGCTTAAGTATGCCCTGATGGATCCATTAAATTGGGTTTGTCCATCGGTGCGTACTGCTGGCCATTGCCACGTAACTAGTCCCACGGTATTTTGGGACTGGGGCGTGACATATTTTTTCTGGTGGCCCATGCAGGTCCTACGACTAAATCGTTCGGTTTCAACTTAGGGACCGAACTAGCCTGCCCTAAGGATAGGATAAGTTTTAGGATCTCATCCATTATTTAACCCATTGTTGAACTCTAAATCGAACTCGAAATTGTTACTTGAACTGCATCCTGTATTGATTCCTCTGAGCGTTCTTACAGTTTATCTTTTGGTTGCAGAGAAATAGATCCCAGGAACGGAGATGAGCTACCTTTGGACACGCCACACGACGCTGTGGTTACTTATATAGACGGAGTGACCCCAGGGAATGGAGGACAAGCATCGCAGAGTGATCAAACCGGTCAGCCTAATCCAAGGTTCCGGAGAGATGACATCCCATCTCTACCACAGTTCACTCCACAGATGCCAGTTTTTCTGCCAGGACAAGCCATGGACGGGCAACAGATATTCCAGATGATGTATGCTATGATGCAAGCGCAGCAGCAGATTCAGCAAGAGGCCCATCGGCAGGAGGCCAAGTATCTGAGAACCAGCCTGGTATCCGCATTGGAGCAGGCAAATCCACCAGCGAGGCGATCGACGACGGGATCTATCACCGACTTCCGTCAGCTCAAGCCTCGTACATTTTCTGGTAAAGAGGGGCCAACCGAAGTTCATGAATCGCTCACAAACATACAGCATCAGTTGGAAGCCGCTGAACTTCCGAGAGAGAAGTGGATGACTGCAGTCAGAATGCAGTTAACTGAGAATGCACATCACTGGTGGCTAGCAGAGGAGAGGAGGCTCGGGCAGGACCGAGTCATTTGGGAAGAGTTCTCCAGACTCTTCCGAGAGATGTATATTCCTGCAGTAGCACGGTCAGAGCTCAGAGACAAGTTCAACCGCCTTATCCAAGGCAACATGACAGTGGAAGAATATAATGCGAAATTTATTCGCCTCAGTCGCTTTGCCCCAACCTTGATTGCGACCGAGGAAGAGAAAGCTGAGAAGTTCTTTGACGGGCTGAAGTTCGAGCTCCAAAGATTGATTGGATCGGTCGCACCTGCATCTTATACCGACGTTCTCGCAGCAATACGATGCATGGAGCGCGTCACTAGAAGGGAGTCGAACCTGAAGAGGCCTATCAACTCAGCACCATCCAGGACAGCACATGGGGATTCAGCAAAACGGACCCAGAGGATTATGCCAGAGAGGACAGCACACAGGGCCATATCTCTCCCTAATTGTCACCACTACGGCAAGATAGGTCACATTGAGAGAGAATGCAGACGCAAGTTGGGACTCTGCCTGGCTTGCGGGTCCAACCAGCATCAGACCAGAGACTGCACCGAGCGCAGAGAGGGAGCACCGAGATTAGCTTTGCCTGCACCACGACCAGTTTATCCAGCCGTAGGAGCACAGCAGGCAGGAGCTGGAGGAGTCAGGCCACCAGCCCCAGGAGGGAATCAGCAGAGACCACCCCTGGCACCACAGGCAGCTCTATTTCAGCAGGCTCAGCAGCAGCAGAGAGGCCAAGCTCAGGGATGAGGCCAGACATTCACATTAGCTGTTGAGGAGAAGGCTACAGCAGGCGAGGTCATCGCAGGTACTATTTTAGTAGCTTCATTACCAGCTGTAGCATTATTTGATTCTGGAGCATCGCATTCATTTATAGCAGCTAGCTTTGTAGCCACCCATAGAGTAGCTACCGCACCCCTTCCGAAGATGAAGAGAATTCTTACGGGAGGTGGAATTATTCCGGTTAGTGACGTCTGTAGATCATGTTCTGTAGTAGTTTGTGGCAGAGAAATGCGAGCTCAATTTCTAATCTTTTCCATGCCGGATTATGATGTCGTACTTGGTATGGACTGGTTAAGTCAATACCATGCGACTCTTGATTGCCGACTTGGGCGGGTTATATTTAGACCGCCAGGACATCCAGAATTCGAGTTTCTTCGAGGAGCAGTAGAGCAAGGAGTTCAGCCTACTCTTAGGATACTATCTGTAGAAGGGGAGACAGGTTACCCAAGAGTCATATCTGAGTTTGTGGATGTATTTCCTGATGATCTTCCGGGTTTACCGCCTGATCGAGAAATAGAATTCATAATAGACTTAACTCCAGGAGTAGAGCCTATCACTTCATCAGTATATTGGCTGGCACCTAAAGAGTTAGTGGAGTTGAAAGAACAGGTTGACGACCTTCTGGAGAAGGGTTTCATTCGGCCCAGTGTTTCACCTTGGGGAGCACCCATATTATTTGTGCCGAAGAAGGATGGAACAGTACGGTTATGCATTGACTACAGGGCATTAAATGCTGTGGCCATCAAGAACAGGTATCCCTTACCACACATTGATGATCTATTCGATCAATTGAGTGGTGCAAGGGTATTCTCGAAGATTGACCTTCGATCCGGCTATCATCAGATCAAAGTAAGGAAGGAAGACATCCCGAAGACAGCTTTCAGGACCAAGTATGGACATTATGAGTTCTTGGTGATGCCGTTTGGTTTAACCAACGCGCCAGCAGTGTTTATGAGTTTGATGAACAGAGTCTTTCATCAGTTTTTGGATAAATTTGTGGTTGTGTTCATTGACGACATCCTCATATATTCCAAGAGCCACGAAGAGCATGAGGAGCATCTCAGAATCGTGTTAGAGACCTTGAGACAAGAGAAGTTATACGCCAAACTCAGTAAGTGTGAGTTCTGTATGGACAAAGTGCCTTTTTTAGGACATATCATCTCAGGAGAAGGACTTTCAGTTGATCCAGAGAAAGTTGCGGCAATAGAGACTTGGCCTACACCCACATCAGTTGCAGAGGTGAGAAGTTTTCTCGGACTTGCGAGATATTACCGAAGGTTTGTAGAAAAATTTTCGAGGATTGCAGAACCGATGACGAAGCTGACACGTAAAGATAAGGAGTTTATATGGACAGAAGACTGCCAGAAGGCCTTCGAAGAATTGAAGAAAAGATTAACAACAGCACCGGTCTTGACTCTTCCTTCAGGGTCAGGAGATTTTGTTGTTTACAGCGATGCATCAGGTAGTGGATTAGGATGTATTTTGATGCAACATGGCAAAGTCATTGCTTATGCGTCGAGACAGTTGAAGGTCCACGAGAAGAACTATCCAACACACGATCTGGAGTTAGCAGCAGTTATATTTGCGTTGAAGATTTGGAGGCACTATCTTTATGGTAAGAAAATAGACATCTTTACAGATCACAAAAGTCTGAAGTATGTATATACTCAGAAGGAGCTTAACATGAGGCAGAGACGTTGGCTTGAACTGATGGTAGATTTTGATATAGATCTGTAGTATCATCCGGGAAAGGCGAATGTAGTAGCAGACGCACTGAGCAGGAAGCCTACGGCTTATTTCTTGACGATGCAGCCCGAGTTATTGAGAGATTTACAGGAGCTTCAGATAGAGGTTGTCTTACCAGGACAGAGTGGATTGATGGCTAATCTGGAAGTTAGGTCATCACTCGTGGAGAAGATTAAGGAGGCATTGCCCACCGATGCTAGATTTCGAAGACTGAAGGAGAGGACAGAAGCAGGCATACAGACAGGACTTCGCATACACGAAGACGGGACATTGAGGTTTGGGAATCGCCTGTATGTTCCAAATGGAGAATTGAGACAGGAGTTAATGACTGAAGCACATAGCTCTATGTACTCTGTTCACCCAGGAGGAACCAAGATGTACCGAGACTTGAGACAATATTACTGGTGGCATAGAATGAAAAGGGAGATTGCAAGATTTGTGGCCAAATGCTTAGTCTGCCAGCAAGTAAAGGCCGAGCATCAGAGGACTGCAGGTATGCTACAGCCGCTTCCTATACCAGAATGGAAGTGGGAACATATCATGATGGATTTTGTCACAGGATTTCCAAGGAGCCCCAGCGAAAGAGATGCAGTATGGGTTATCGTGGATAGACTCACTAAATTGGCACACTTCTTGCCATTTAGAGTGGGACAGTCCACAGAGGTACTAGCCGACATGTATATGCGATAAATCGTTAAATTGCATAGAGTGCCTGTCAGTATTGTATTGGATCGAGATTCTAGATTTATATCTCATTTCTGGAGAAGCATGCAAGATAGTCTGGGCACCAGACTCAAATTCAGCACAGCTTACCATCCACAGACAGATGGCCAATCGGAGTGCACCATTCAGATCTTGGAGGATATGTTGCGATCATGTATGCTAGACTTTGGAGGATCTTGGAAAGATTATTTGCACTTAGTGGAGTTCTCCTACAATAACAGTTATCAGGCCAGCATTCAGATGGCACCATTCGAGGCATTATACGGAAGAAAGTGCAGATCGCCTATATGTTAGAGTGACGTTGGTGAACGCTAAATACTGGATCCATAATTGGTAATGCAGACAGTGGAAAAGGTGAAACAGATTCAGAATCATCTACGAGTAGCTCAGGACAGACAGAAGCTTTGGGCCGATACACACAGACGTCCCCTAGAGTTCAAAGAAGGAGAGCACGTGTTCTTGAGGAGTTTGCCCACTCTTAGTACTATCAGATTCGGAAGCAGAGGCAAGTTGATCCCATGGTATATTGGGCCATTTGACATTCTAGAGCGCATTGGTGAGGTGGCTTATCGTCTTGCATTACCTCCATCCTTAGAGGGAGTGCATGACTTATTCCACGTCTCACAACTGCGAAGGTACGTGACCGACCCAAGTCACGTAGTCGATCATTCGAAGATCGCAGTAGGCCCAAGCTTGAGATATGAAGAACAACCAGTTGGCATCCTCGACGTCAGTGAGAAGACATTGCGGGGACAGACAATCAGACTGGTTCGTGTAGCATGGAAACATCATTCTCCTGGAGAATCGACTTGGGAACGAGAAGATAGTATGCGCCAGCGTTATCCTCATTTGTTCGAGAATGCAGTTGTAAACTAAGCAACCTTGTATTTTATAGTTTTTCCTTTAGTATCTTATTCTTTGATTGCGAGGACGCAATCCTCTTAAGGGGGGTAGATTATAAACACCCTGATTTTGAGAATAATTTTAAAATGAGTTATTCCGAATTTTCGGTATTTTTTTGGAATTTAAAACGAAGGTGATTGTGAATTAAAGAATTTTAAGTGTTGCTAATTGGTGTTAAAATATTATGGAAATAATATTTTATGGTGTAAAATGGAAAACCGGACACAGGGTATTTTTCGGTGAATTTATTGGACTCCGGAGTAGCGTTTTAAGCCCTAAAAACGAATGGATTGATAAACCGAACCAAACCAAATCAAACCAACCCTGCCTTAACCGAACCCAGCATAGCGGGTCGGGTCGGGTCGGATCCGAGCCAAACCCGACCCGGACCCGAAAACCAATTGGGAAGCCCTAGCTTGCCGGAGTTCCTGTAGCAGGGTATAAATCCCTTCCTTGGCAATCGTGCCAGCCGTAACCCTAGAAATCCGCGGTGCCGCCATCGACCTCTCCCTCGATCAGCAGCCCGCTCTGACCAACTCCACCATCCACCGCCCTTAACTGAACCCTAACGCCGTCGTACCCGCCGCTCCACTCCAGACCTCGACTCGGCTCCGCCACAGCGGACGAACCCCGTCGACCCCCTAACTCCCCAGCCCCCGCGACATCTTCCTCCCCCAACCCATCACCGCCTCCGCCCAGTCCCTCCGACGCCGTCGTCGGCCAAACTCACTCCATCAGAGTCCACCCAGCCCGCGCGAACCCACTCCGGCCCGCGTGAGTCGCCGACCGACTTTGCAGAAGCTGCCGCCTGGTCGACCTCGCCGACCCCGAGACCGACCCCTCCGGCGAAGCCCAGTCGCTGTCACGATCGGAACCCTAGCTCGGACACACGCCAGGACACAGCAACTCGGTCCCAGGACACGAAATTGACCCTCGGACATGTGGTATTCAGCGTTCACGGAGCCCTGTTCAGGTACCGTTTTCTCTCACCTCGCAACTCCGTTTTTGATTCTGTCAGTTTCTACGTGTAGACTGTATAACCCTCTTGGTGTCCGTACAACCCGCTCGGTGCATCGCATCCTGTGGTGATCGCACACCGCGATCCAAAAACAGGAAAAATAATGCCCTGTTTTACCCCGGAACTGAGTGCGCCCCGCCAAACGGGATAACTTGGTCACACGCGGTCTTTACCGAACCGTGCGCGACGTTGATACGGTCATGTGGGATTTCGCAGAAGTTGATTCGGATGTGCGTGCACACCGAAATCAACGCGTATCGGCCGACGACACCCCGTATCTGTCCTTTCTGGAACATGCTGTAACTTTGTGTACACACGTCGGATCGAGACAAAACTTGCACCATCGGACTCGTAGCAATACGCTGGTCCTGTGACCCAAGTTTGGTTCGATTCTGAGAACGTTGACAAAATCGCGTATCGTGGGCCCCACAGGCTCTACTTGACGGGCGATTTTGTGATCGGCTCATCGGAATCCAATTCTGGAAGTTCTGTTGGGTTCGTATCATCATTCCTGACTGGTAAACACTGAGTTTGCAGAATTTGGAGACCTTTGACCCTGATACGCTTTTCGGTGCAAAGTGGCCCACATGTGGACCCCGCTTTGGCCCGGAAATGTCCTTTTTGCCCCTGTGTCCAAATTGGACGTAAGTACAGGCATTTCTAGCTATTTGACATCTTCTGAGACTGTTGGTGATGTTTATTACAGCTTTTGGAGTAGTACCTACCGGATCCACTGATACAGGGACAGTTGTTGGTATTCGGACATCAGGCAAGTGTACCTTGCCAAACTCTGCAGTATTGTTACATATTTTCCTTGCTTTATTATATTGTTGTGCATGCTTAACCTAGGACCGTGTGACGTACTTAGCGTCCGATTATTAGTCGGGTGCCAACACCGTACGCGGTGTTGGGTATTGTCATCTAGAGATGGATATTCGTGACACTTTATCTTCTCGTACTTGTCTTACCAAGTACACTATGACCCAGGATACTTGACACTGTTCATGAGATAGAATCTTCCCGAGATATTTGTGGTGATTCTGTATAGGATACAGGACTTGACAGAGATACTATATTCTTAGATACATTATGACTTGTGCATTAGTTATGATCCCGCTGACATGGACATGAGACGTTATGGTCATGATATACGTGGTTACATTGGGTGGGGAGAGACACACAGACTACAGGATGATCATATATATACACCCCTATTATTGTGAGGCACAAGACTCTGAAGCCGAGCTTGGCCCATTACTCATTACTACTGCTGCTACCGGCTCCCCGACACAGAGCTTGTAGTGGCTTCAGTCTGAGTTCTAGTGCTGCTCTCATCTTGCATATCACTTAGCTGGTTATTTAGTACTCCCTATTATTCCATCTATTGCTGGAGAGACCCACAGGCTACATGTTGATTATGTTATGCCGGCTACTCAGTCTCCCGCTGAGCTAGACCACCTCCTGATACCACTGCTACCGGCTCCCCTACACAGAGCTTGTAGTTGTTTCAACCTGAGTACTATTGATATTCTCTCTTGCATTTCACACAGATGTTTACTTACTTACCCTATTTATTCTATTTATTTTCTGTACTGCATTTCTTTTGGCTTGAGCTTTCTTGTACCTTGCTATGTCCCATGAGGACCTGGATCCGGATTATGTCCCCAGGATTTGAGGACGAGATCTATCCCGAGGTATACGGGACCGCAGCAGGAGCTGATCCAGGAGCTGTACCACCATCCGAGGACGCGGTGTTGGCCGAAGACTTTTTTTGAGCATCCATGTTCCATGCTCAGTATTTATTTATTTCAGTCTTTTATATTCTGGTCTGTTGAACCATTGTACTAGATATTTATCGGGTTGTTCCCGAAGTACTTGTTGAGACGAGCTGATGATTTATATTCCTTATTTATTCTGTGGATCATACTTTTATACTTTGTGTGGATGAGATTAGTTGTGCCATATTGTCGTAGACCTGTTTTTACAGCTTAAGTATGCCCTGATGGATCCATTAAATTGGGTTTGTCCATCGGTGCGTACTGCTGGCCATTGCCACGTAACTAGTCCCACGGTATTTTGGGACTGGGGCGTGACATAACTGGCTCGGCTCTGGGAGTCATCTCTTTAACAAACTCCATCTCTCTGTCAGGTGGCAGGCCTAGAAGATCCTCTAGAAACATCCTCAACTCTGATATAACATCGTGGTACACTGGTTCCCCTTTGCAATGTGTGCCTCAAAGGTAGGTGGGCACCGTGCTTCCAGGCTCTCTAAAAACTCAAACTCAGGGTAATCCGATGGTCTAAAGGTGACACAACCACGACGACAATCAAGCATTGCGTGGTATTGGCTCAACCAATCCATGTCTAGGATAATGTCATAGCCTGGACTGATTCTCAAAATAATTTCTTCCGTTCTGTTCCTAACATCAATCCTCAAAAGAAAAAAATTTTCCTTGCCTATAGTATAATTATCTTCTCCTCAAAGTTTTCCCCTAAAATTCTATTCCTCGAATTTCTTCTTTTCGTTAGTCATCTCTCGAAGTCACATAGTGCAATTATAATAATGACGTCACCCAAGTACATAACTAAAATTTCTGGTATTAGATCATCATCTTCCAAGTGATAGCTTGAAATTTTATCTCCTCTAGTCCATAATATCATTCCTGGTATTGCTATCATATACAACCACTAGTGTCAATCATTAGGCTATACATTCATATAAATCATTCTAGGTCATGATCAACAATCCTTCTATCTCTCAGTACTCCCAAAATTACTGCTATCTCAAGTACGACTAGGGTACTACTGGCTCCAATTCTCTTGCTACCCCTTTCATACTAGTTCTAGAATCCAAAGAACCCTTCAATCTATCCTGATAGGGTAACATTCTTCTCATAGAAAGGTATACGAATTCTGTCTCCTGTCGTCTGGTCTTCGATCTTCTTTTGGAGGGAAGTCATTAGTCACGAGCATTCGTCTCCCCGAACAATATGGGACGAGGAACAAGGATAGAGATATTGACGAAGATTGATCGAATGCAAAGTGGAAGTCCAAGGGCGATAATCACATACAAAGAGTTTTAAAATTGATTATGGATTGAGATCCTATTCAACAATCATAACATCTATTCCTAATTTGCAGGCTCGCTTGGGACAGTCAGGTGACCAAGACGATTTATATCGGACCTGTATGGGCCACCACAAAAACATGTCACACCCCAGTCCCAAAATACGTAGGACCAGGAATACGTGACACGCCAACTACGCATTCGACCAGACTCTGGTCTGACTCGAATACGTATAAGCTGTAATATAAAGGGCACTATCTAGATATTCTAAAAATGTAAACCTCTATGTCTCAATCCATAATGTACAGAAGTATACAAGAAAGAGCTATATATGCTAGAGTCGGCCGCCCAATAACACACTAACTCGAATAGACTCGAGATGAAGTATGAGTCTATAAAAACTAGACTACAACAGCAGATGAATAATCAACGTACAATAACCATAATACCGATAGATAAGATGTGAGTACCTGGTACCATGCTCGCAAGACATGCGAATCCAACAGCAACTCCAAATGCTCCGTAATCATCTATGCTGCAAAACTGGCAGGAAACCAGGTCCTCAGAGGGACGTAACAAGGTACAATAATACAACATGCCAAGTAAACAGAAAGTATAAGTACACGATAGGGTACTCTATCATAACCAAACAAGTATGACACAGTTTAAAGACAATATTCGACGCGTGGTCTGTCCAAAGTAAAATCGTAGCTCCGGACACGAAAACACACGGCACGTACCGCAACTCTGGGCAAGGAGTCACACGGGTGGTACAACTACTCTAGATACAGGATCACTACAGAAATAGTATATATATATATATAAGCGCGTGCAGAGTATCCCAAACGTCTAGTAACTGTCTTCCCCTTCCCAAGCGGTCCATGATTGTGCGTTGAACCTGAACCTCTATCTAACAGTCTCGACACACGGAAGATAACTCAACAGACGCGACCCTAAGGTCATCCCAGTCTCTGGTCATGATGTCAGTATCAGGATACAGGAATCTGGCACGATCACAGTGTATGAGTGTGTCCCGGGGTGTCGATATACTCAGGTACATACATCGAAGTGCTACTAAGTATCTAATAATTTTTCTAATACATTACGACGAATGTCAGCACCCGGTTATGATCCAGACGTGAAGTATCGAGCGTCAACATAAGTACGTGCACAATGTACATAAAGAACACCTGTAATCTGAAATACAGGGTGGCAAGGTACACTTGCCTGCATGCGGCTGCTGATGACGGGGTTCCGGTACAACGTCCGAGTCCGCAGGTCCCGCTGTACCTAGAGATGAGATACAAACCAAAAATCAATACTCTATTCCATAGACAGGGACGCGACACACATCTATACCCAAACTCAGTCTCAGCTACGACTCATAGGGACAAGACGCTAGGGGGTTGACCAAAGTTGACTCGGAGCATGTTACATCTAATCAAATTAAATATCTGTACGATATCATCAATCCCAACCTCAAGCGTACTATGTTCATCACAAAGTTCAGTAGTTCAAGCCAGGATTAAATCCTCAAATTTTACTCTAGTCTTCACAGTCATTACCATGTACATTACACATTATCCTTAAATAAAATAATTTTCCTCGAGTAACTGGTTATTTATAATTACTTAAACCCTCGGTTATAAACACCGTCAGTATCTACTCCTCTAATATATTCATTATTATTTCCCGGTCTCCAATCAATGACTATCGGTTTGATATTACACATTCTCATAATCCATCACCTGCTCCACAATGCCTATCCATATTTAAATGATAAAATGCATATATTAATTGGAAACTCTAACATCTCAACTTAGCATTTAAAAACCTTACTTACTAACCATGTACTTTACCTTCTAAATTTCCAATACGAATATAACTCCAAACAAAGATCCCATTATCCTCAATTCCTGACTTGATGTATATCCATTAATTTTATTTTATACCTATAGAATTAAACCCTAAACATAGATCCTTTTTTAATCCCTAACTTATTTAAACTTGACATATAAACCATAATATTGCAAAACCCTAGACCCTAAATATTAGCTAAGTTATATAAAAGAAATTAATCAACACACTTAAACATTAACCCTCAACTTAATATTACATAAAACAAAAATCCACAAAGTCTGAGAGAGGGGTCGACCTTGACGTGGCTCGCTGGCCGGAGGAGATCGGCTAGGGGGAGGTGATGCAATGGTCAGCAGCTCGCCGGAGCAATGGCCATGGCCTGGCCGGAGGGGGAGCTGCACAGCGGATCGCCGGAGAGTGGTGGTGCGGGCTCGTGGAGAGCCGCCGGGTTCGAGGGCGGGGGTGCACTGCACTGTGGAGCGGCGGGGGTGCACTGCACAATAGAGTCGAGGGGTGGTACACTGGAGTCGGGTAGGCCGTACGGCACCGGAGTGGGGAGCAGCACCGTCGGCTGCAGGCGGGTCAGCTGTGCACTTCGCCGGAGCGAGTGCACAGTAGAGTCGGGACGCTGCACCGTGCCGGAGTTATGCACAGCCGCGGGGGTTTCCTTGCCGAGATGCTTCGACGCCGGCCTACGACATCCGATTTGACCCGGCCAGAGGTAGAAGAAGAAGTATCGGGGGTGTTCGGTTGGCTGTGGGAAGAGATGCTGGCCGGATCATCGAGGTAGGCTCGTGGTGGTGGTGGTAGTGGTAGTCGGGCTGAGGTCGGGTGGATGTAATGGTGGTGGTGAAGCTGGTTGGCCGGAGGCTCGAAGGAAGGGTGTGGCAATAGTGTAAAGTGGTACGGGTGGAAAGCTCGACCGGAGGAGAGTTCGAACGCCGAAGCTCGGGGAGTGGCCGAGCAGCCCGGGAAGGAGGAGACTCAGCCGCCGGAGCATGGGAGGAGCAGCCCGTGGGGTGGAGTTCTGCGGGTGTGTGGCCGGAGGAGAGTCAGTCGATCGGAGAAGGATGTAATATCTGCCGCACTGGCTGGGGCCGGAGCTGGATCGGTCGGCCGGCCGTGGGCTCCTCTCCAGGAAGAGGAAAGGAAGAAAAAAAAGAAAGGAAAAAGAAGAAGAAAGGAAGAAGAAGAAATCTGTATGAAAAATATTATGTAGGAGGGAGGAGAGAGAGAGGGGTGAGTTTTCAAAGTCCCTAGGGATTAGGGCCGGCCTTGGGGGTTGTGTGAGGGTGATGTGATGGCTTTATAGGGAGGGGTGTATTGGATGTGTGGTGGGGATTAGCCTATTCAAAATAGATGGTTGTGATTGATCATGAAGAGGAGAGGGTTTTCTTCATAAGGGGTGAATGCATGGGTGTGAATGGGACCCCATTTTGGGACCTCTCATTAGTTCATGGCCAATAAGGTGGTGCCACACAATTCAATAATTGCAACTTAGCCCCGTAAATTCGGGAAATTATATGGACACATAAAATGACACAAAAATTACGGAGAAAAATATGTTTAGAAATTTTCATGGTGAGAGGGTGTTGTGCGTTAGGCACATGTTTAATTAGAAAGGCATTGGGATTAATTTAGGATTAAAATTGGGATTTACAGAGTTGGTATCCTCGCTTTAAATAGAAATAAAGTGTCCCACGAATTTAATTTAATTGGAACACTTGGGGTCAAAATCCAGAAATGACACAAAGGCCAAAAATGGTGGGGGCTTGGAGTCAGTCTTGGACCCTTTAGTTGGTCCGGCTCAACGGGTTAAGTTGGTACCTCAAAATTGAGGGCAACGACACAGGTATCCGACATGGAATTAAATATGGGTTGCGATTTTCGGAATGTTGTGCAACTAATTTAGAGCACACAAAAATTGATTTTAAAAGACGAAAAAGTCCAGTGCCTAATTTGGCGGGTCAAGTCAGAAGTACAAAAGTTCGAGGAATTTATGGGCTGATATTAGGCTCTGAATAATTATGCAATGATAGGGCACGCCAAGGATTTAATTAAATGAATTAAATACTAGATAAATTATCTCCACTCTAAATCTTGACATCTGCTACCAAAACCAAAATTTTCCAAATCCACTCTAACTATCTATAGAATAAATTGAGGGGGTTTACACCAGAGACAAACTGGCCAGGTAGAACTTCAGATAACGGGATCACAGATGTATATATTTCTCAGATTTCACCTAGACTACATCATATTCATCTTGGTTGACTCTTCTCGCTTATTTCGTAAAAGTTATTTTGGAAATATTTTATGGATTTAGCCAAGGAAAGTTTAAGAACCTGTATTATTTGGCACGACACACACACACTGCAACCATCTGTTGAATTATAAAACCAGGAGTTTTCCAGCCAGATGTGTGATGGCGTGGTAGACTCCAGGTAACGTGATCACGGAGGTATATGGTTCTCGAGTTTTACCTAGATTACATCATATGCATCTCAGTTGGCTCAATTAACGTTATTGGAAAAAATTGCTATTATTTTTTTCCTGCTTAGCTTGACCCTAACCTTGTTTGATTTGGGTTTGGATTGCTCGACCCATCCTTAAGACCTTGCTATCTCTTTTCTTACCAACAACCAGATTATAATGACCTCGTAAAACGGACTACCTAGTGAAATTACGTAAAGTTGTTGTAAAAGTGTTATGTTGGGATTGTTAAGGGTACATGATTCTTTAGAAGCTGCATGGGTAAAACTTTTAGGTTAATTATGATAGTTAGATTATGTTGACTAAAGGGTTTCATAAATGATGACCCTAAGGTTGTATGGGTTGACTCATGGACTTCAAGGTTGGTAGGTTAGTTTAGAATGCCCCACCTATAAGAGGGTGTCAGAATCGATGCTTTATAAGAGTTCTAGAGATAACAACTATTTGTAAATATGATCAAAAGAGGATTGATGACATTATTGGTACAAAAAGTTGAGGGATAATGCTAGAGATTAGGGTGAGAATGTGATTTCGATAAACCTGGACATACAATAAATGGATAGATTAAGTAACCTCTATAGATAAAAAAATCTAGATATGATTATTGGAATGTAATGATATTGGATAATCGAGGGTATAATTTTGAGCCTATATTGGGTATACTCAATTAAAGCTTGATAAGAATGATCTATGTAGTGGTAAGGATTTCAATAATGATGGTATAATTGACTAACTACTGTAGCCAAAGATGGGGGAGGTAGATGGAAGAAATTTTTAATGCTTTTGGGTTGAGGATGGACTAAGATTTGATGATTAATAATGAGCTATGAACCTATCTTGAGGACTTGTACATGGTCGGAATATAAATATATTAAATATTTGAGGATATATGACCAAGTGTAGAAATTGAGATAAGATGTAGTAATAGAACCTAGCCCTTAAGGAATTGGTGATTAGTGGTTATACCCGTATCTTTAAAGCATTAGGCCAAAATTGAATTGTTACTTGTTAATAGGATATACTTTTAAAACAAGAGAATGAATGGCGGGAAAAAATGAAGATAAGTTCTATATTGAGAATAATGATTATTCATATCCTATGGATTCATGACTTGTATAAAACCTTAAGTCAACTAGAATTATGAGATGAGGACAACCACTTGAGGTTTAGTTTCTCCTAGAAATTTTGAATCAGAGATGAACATACAGTGTTTTCTTAGATGATAAGGAGTTAAGGACCTCACAAAATAGTGACCGACGATCATGTTACAAGATTTAGGGAGTACAGTTCTTGTAAGACTCCGGGGGTTACATGTGGAAGTTACCTTTAAATTTCGAGGACAAATTTTTTATAAGGTGGGTAGAATGTAAACCCCCATCCAAATTAGTTATTTCTTGGGTCTTATAGAAATCAAATTTAGTATTAAGAATAAGATATGTGTTAAGGCATGACCTTTATATTTTATTTTGTTAGTATAGTTACTTAATTCATCATTATTGACTAAATAATTTAGGAGAAAGATTATATGTTTTAATGAATCCGATTATCCCTTGATTCTTTTTAGGCCAATCCTTATAATCTATATAATAACTACCCATATTTTAAATTCATGTATTGCCACCCACAGTCTAGACCAAAACCTATGTTGCATTAATCCAACAAAACCAAAGTTATCAACTACAAGTCATGAATTCCCAGCCTAGGCCCACATGAGCAAAACACTACAAACCTTTCACTCACATATAAGTAGAGCATTGCACTAGCATTTTGGAGCCCAACCCAAACCGTGTATCCAAATCCTAGCCATTTTGTGGTACTATATAACTCATTAGAGGGAGCCGCAGCAAGAGAATGAAAATCCTAGCCGAAATATGCCCTTCCCTTCAAATTCCACAAACATATCCTTCCTCCCCTCACCAGCGCCAACTGCACCATTGTTTCCTTTATCTTCTTCTTCTTCTTCTTCTTCTTCTTCTTCAATCTTCTCCCGTACCCATGCAACACTCAGACCATCACCCTCATCGCGTTCAACTTTCCAGCTCCTCCGCCCTCAACACTACGACGTTGGAGTCTAGCTGAGTGTCCGACCCTTGCCTTCGACTTCTCGCATGCCTCTGCGACCCAGACGGGCGAGCACGCCAATACACCCCCGTGCACGGGAGTTCCTCGAGCTCGCCTCGCCCTTCGCCAACCGACGACTACTACTTGTGTGCCTACACTACAGTAGTGCTGTCGTACCGAACGACTGTACTCCGACCAGTACGCTCTCGCGAAGTCGAGTTCGTCGACCAACCTCTGAACTCGGCCTGACTCGTGACTCCCCGAGCTCACCTCCACGTGTGGTAGGACCGTGAGGCAACTCTAGAGGAGGGTGAATAGAGTGCAGCAGAATATTCTATCTAATTAAAAATTATGCAGAGTAAAGGCAGCTACCAACTAATAACAATAATAATATAATATGCAAGACATATATATATAAAGAAGTAAGGGTAAGTGTAAACCCCCTCAATTATTATTTTTAGGTAGACTAGATAGGGTTAGAAATTTTTGGTTTAGCGTCAGGGTGTTTGAGATTTAGAAATTAAGTTACATTTGGCTGGTTCTTTAATTTAAACCCTAGGTGCACCCTACCGTTGCTAGCTATAATATTTGGAGCCCAACAATAGCCCTTAATTTCCAACAAATTTCTGCACTCTTGACTTGACAAGCCAGCCTAGGCGCTGGACTTTTTCGTCACTCACAAACACAATCCCTTGTGCTCTAATTTAATTACACAACTTTCCAATCCCAAAAATTAATTCTTTAATCCTATGTCGCGTACCTTTGTCGTTGCCATCAATTTGGGACACAAACTCAACCCGTTTAGCCGAACAAATTAAAGGGTCCAAGACTGACACAAAGCCTATACCGTTCATGACCTTTGTGTCACTCCTAATTGAGACCCCAGATGCCCCCATTTAATTTAAGAGCACATGACACTTTATCTTAATTAAATTAGGGATAGCAACTTTGACTAATCCTAACTTAACCCCAATTTAATTCAAAACCCCATTCATTAAGCCCATGCAAAATACATAATATCCCCTCACCCTACACAACACCAAATATCACTTCCCACACCAAATCTCCATCACTTTTTATGCATGTGCAAATACCCAAAAGTTAAGGGGCTTATTTGCAAATATGGTGCTAGGTGTCACCACCCTATTGGTCAAGGCCAATGAAGAAACCCCCCTCCCCCTCATGACCGGTCCAATCACCCCTCTCTCTCCCCTTTTATTTGAACACTTTCTCCATGTTAAATCTTGGCCCTTTATTCAAAATGAAGCATCATCCTCACCAGACACTCTCCTATAATCACTCCTCCCCGCCCCCATTCCCAATGTGCCGGCCCTAATCCCTAGAAACCTAGGAAACCTCTCCTTTCTCTCCTCCCTCTTCCTTTCTTCACACAGCCGAACCCCTTCTCCCATTCTCTTCTTCATTCCTCCTTCTTCTTCATTCCTTCTTCTTCTTCCTCTTCACTACTCCTTCTTCTTCACTCTTCTTCAACCTCAATGTTTCTTTACCACCTCTGCATTACTCCGGCTAGATCCCCGCAGCGACTTCACGCCACCACCACCCGCTTCTTCTTCTCCGACCGAGTCCCACCGCGACCACCACCTTCACTCACCACCCACAGCCTCCACCACTGCACCAGAGCCCCCACGGCCAACTTGCTGTTGCCGCCACCCACAACCAAGTCCACCTCGACGACCACCTCCAGCCCATTTCGACCGCCACCACCACACAATGAACGCCCGCCGCTTCTACATCTCCACAGCAGCAGCCTCCTCCGGCCAGTCTTCGCCAGCCGAGCCACCTGTTATCACCCACACCACCACCTTCACGACCCCCACCCTCGGCCACATCCAGCAGAACCACTACGACTACCACCTTCACTCGCCACCCCCGCCATCATCCTCACCACCATCACACCTCCACGGCAAGCACCACCACCTCCAGTCACTTACACCCTGCCACCTCGGTCGACACGCGTGCCACCCCTGTGGTCGATGCCATCCCTGACCGGAGTCGCAACATCGACGCTGCCACCACCCGCCGCCACCGGGGTAACTTCTCACCCTTCTCTTGTAGTATAGTTTGCTTTTTATAAGAGAACCTAGTTAGGGTTTATGAATGCTACATATGAGATTTTAGGGTTTATGTTATATTTTTCCATGCATTTTGATGGGTATTGAGGAGCATGTTTATTAAGTATGAAATGGTGTTGTGATATCATAGAGTGGGTCATTTATTGAGGACTTGATAACTAATATCGAATTCATTAAGGAGTATGTTTATTAAGTATGAAATGGTGTTGTGATATTATAAAGATGGTAATGTATTGAGGGCTTAATAACTAAAAGCGAATTTATTGAGGAATAGCTATTTATATGTGAAACGGTGTTCGAATGATAAAATAACGATTTTATAATTGAGAGTTGATAATTAATAATTATTTCATTTGAGGATGGTATACTTGAATGTGCATAATAATGTATGTGAATACAAGGGTGGTATGGTTGAGGATGAGCATAGCTTGAACTACTGAAAATACTGTGATTAATAGTAGGGGATTGAGGATTTGGGTTGATAATGTTATACTGTTAATTGATCATATTTGATGCAACGTTCCCTTAGTCAACTTGGGTCAACCCTCTAGTTTAGTGTCTATGTGAGCTATATATAACTAAGACTGAAGCCTATGCAAGACGTGTGTCATCTCTTATTTTAGAATTGCATCATGATAGTTTATTGATTTGAGATTGTATCTCGTCTCTAGGTACTTCAGAATCTACGGAATTGGACGTTGTACCGGAGCCCCATCTTCAGCATCCGGATCCAGAAAAGTGTACCTTGCCATCATGTATCTCAGTTACCAGATTTCTATTTAGTTATTTTATGCCTTGTGTGCACTTTGGATCATAATTGTTACCTCGTATCCTGGACATAACCTGGTGCAGACGTTCGTCGATAACGTCTGGTAACGATTGATAGATGTTTGCAATACCTTGATGTACATACTTGATTACATCATAACCCTAGGACACATTCAGACACCGTCATCGTGCCAGATTTTTTGTATCCTGATACTGTCAGCATGACCGAAATCTGGGATGACTTTAGGGTCGTGATTGTTAATAGTTACTTTAATATGACGAGACTGTTAGATAGAGGTCCAGGTTCAGCGAACACTCGTTGACCGCTTTAGGAGGGAAAGACAGTTACTAGACGTTTGGGCTACTCTGTATGCCCTTTATATATGTATCTGTCCTATTTATGTAGTATTTATGTATCCGGAGTTGTAGTATCACCCGTGTGACTCTGTGCTCGGAGCTACGGTACGCCCCGTGTGTCTCTGTGTTCGGAGCTACGATTTTATTTTTGGACAGTCCACGCGTCGAACATTATCTTCAAAGTTGTGTCTCACTTAGGTGGTTATGCTAGATTACATCGGCGTTGCACTTGTTTCTTTCTGTTATACTATGGCATACTATTTGTGTACCTTGTTATGTCCCTCTGAGGACCTGGTCTCCTGCCAGTTTTTGCAGCATAGACGATTACGGAGTCTTTGGAGTTGCTGATAGAGTTGCTTGTTTGGCAGGCGTTGGTACCAGGTACTTATATTATTTCTACCGGAGTATGGTTATTATTTCTTATTGTTTATTCATCTGCTGATGTAGCCTAATTTTATAGACTCATATTTCTTCTCGAGTCTATTCGAGTTTATGTGTTACTGGCGGCCGACTTTAGCACATGTAGCTCATTCTTGTGTATTCTGTTTATTGTGGATTTAGACATAGATATTTATATTTACCTGTTTAATTAGATAGTGACCATTATAGTACAGCTTAAACGTATTCGAGTCAGACCAGAGTCTGGTCGAATGCGTAGCTGGCATGTTACGTATTTATAGTTCTACGTATTTTGGGACTGGGATATGACATATTTTTATAGTGTCCCATGCAGGTCTAAGAGCATATCGTTTTAGTTACATTACTGTACCAAATGAGCCTGCAGTTTAGGGTTTATTGTTGAATAGGATCTCAATCGTAATCAATTTTTAAAACTCCCTTTGTATTTAATTATCGCCCTTGGACTTCCAAATTATATTTGTTTATTTTTCATCAATATCGTTATAATTATTTCTCATCTCCTTTTATTTCGGAAAGACGAATGCTTGTGCCTGATGGTTCCCTTCAGAAGAAGATCATAGTCCAGATGACAAAAGACATAATTTGTGTAATATTTTCTGAAAAGATTGTTACCCTTAGTAGGGTAGGTTGATAGGTTCTTTTTAGATTCTAGAACTAGTGTAGATTGTTAGCAAGAGAATTGGACCTAGTAGTATGTTTCTAGAACTGATAAAACCCTACCCTTACTTGAGATAGTGGTGATTTGGGAAGTACTGGAAGCTAGAAAGATGGTTGATCCTAACCCTCTAGAGTAATTTATAGAAATACATAGCCAGATGCTAGGAATGAGTTGTAGTATATAATAGCGATACCAGGAACGATATTATGAACCAAAGAAGTTAAAAATTTTAGGCTCTCACCAGGAAGATGATGATCTGATACCAGGAATTCTAGCATGTGCTTGGGTGATACCATTATTATAATTGTACTATGTGACTCGGAGCAATAAATAACGAAAAGAAGAAATTTGAGGAATAAAAATTTTAGTGAAAAAATTGAGGAAAAGAGTAATTATACATTAGGGAAGAAAGAAAGAAAAATTTACAGGATTAGTGTTGTAAATAGAACGGAAGAATTTATTATGAAGTTAAGTCTAGACTATGACATTGTCCTAGGCATGGATTGGTTGAGCCAATACCACGCGACGCTAGATTGTCGACGTGGTTGTATTATATTTAGACCACCAGATCACCCTGAGTTTGAGTTTCTTCGGGGAGCCCGAGAGTATGGTGTCCAACCTACCTTAGCGATACACATTTCAGAAGGTAAACCGGTATACCCTCACTTTATATCAGAGCTTGAGGACATGTTTTCAGAGGATCTTTCAGGCTTGCCACCTGACAGAGAGATATAGTTCACTATAGAGTTGATTCCCGTAGTTGAGCCAGTTACTTCCCCCGTCTATAGACTAGCACCGAAGGAGTTTTTTGAGTTGAAGGTCCAAGTAGATGATCTCTTAGACAAGGGTTTCATTCGGGCTAGTATTTCTCCATGGGGAGCACCCATCTTATTTGTCCGAAGAAGGAAGGGATGGTACATTTGCATATCAATTACAGTGCGCTAAATGCTGTAACAATAAAGAACAAGTACCCTTGCCATGCATCGATGATTAATTTTGAATCAGCTAAGTGGCGCATGTGTATTCTCGAAGATCGATCTCAGATTCGGCTATCATCAGATCAAGGTATGAAGGGAAGACATTCCGAAGATAGCTTTCGGACGAAGTACGGGCACTATGAGTTTCTAGTCATGCCGTTTGGTTTAACCAACATGCCAGCAGTATTTATGAGCTTGATGAATAAGGTTTTCCACCAGTACTTAGATAAGTTCGTGGTGGTATTTATCGACGAAATCTTGGTATATTCTAAAGGCCAGGAGGAGCACGAAGGGCATCTCAGGATCGTGTTAGAGGCCCTGAGGCAGGAGAGGCTGTATGCCAAGCTCAGAAAATATAATTTCTGCTTGGATAGAGTACCATTTCTGGGACACATAATCACCTGAGATAGACTATCAGTTGACCCTGAGAAGATCGCTGCAGTGGAGACGTGGCCTACCCCTACATCAGTTACGGAGATTAGGAGTTTTCTCGGACTTGCTGGATATTATCGAAGGTTAATAGAAAACTTCTTGAGGATCTCTACGCCTATGACGCGGCTGACGCATAAAGGTGAGGAGTTTATCTGGACTGAGGAGTGTCAGACGACTTTCGATGACCTAAAGAAGCGTCTGACATCAACACCAATTTTGATACTTTCTTTAGGATCGGGAGGATATGTAGTGTATAGCGATGCGTTTGGGAGCGGATTATGATATGTACTGATACATCACGACAAGGTGACAGCCTATGCATCGAGATAACTGAGAGTTTATGAGAAGAACTATCAAACGCAAGATCTAGAGCTAGCTGCAGTAATTTTTGCACTAAAGCTATGGCGGCACTACCTTTATAGAGAACAGGTTAAGATTTACATAGATCATAAAAGTCTGAAGTATGTCTACACTCAGAAGGAGCTCAACATGAGACAGAGATGATGGCTAGAGTTGATGATAGACTATGATATCTAGTTGCAGTACCACCCTAGCAAGGCGAATGTAGTAGCAGATGCCTTAAGCAGGAAGTCGATGGCATACTTTTTGATGACCCAATAACAATTGTTAGAGTATCTTCAGGAGCTTGGAATAGAGGTTGTATTGCTAGGCATGGATGGTCAGATGGCCAGTCTAGAGGTTCAGTCTACATTGGTTGAGAGGATCAATGCAGCCCTGCCTACAGATGTGAGATTCCGATGACGGCAAGAGAGGACAGAAGCCGGCATGCAGACGGGACTCCAGATTCATGAAGATGGAACATTAAGGTATGGAGATCGCATGTACGTTCCGAGTGGCGAGCTACACCAAGATTTGATGACCGAGGCCCATAGCTTAAGTTATTCTATTTATTCCGGGGGTACGAAGATGTACCGAGAATTAAGATAACACTACTGGTGGCATGGAATGAAGAGGGAGATTGCGAGATTCATGGCGAGATGTTTGGTCTGTCAGCCAGTCAAGGCTGAACATCAGAGGACTGCAGGACTATTGCAGCCACTTTCTATTCCTGAGTGGAAGTGGGAACACATCACCATGGACTTCGTTACAGGGTTTCCGAGGAGCCCTAGCCGAAAGGATACAGTCTGGGTTATCGTAGACCGACTCACCAAGTCTGCACATTTCTTTCCCTTCAGAGTTGGGCAGTCCACGGAGATATTGGCTGACGTATATATGAGGCAGATAGTACGACTACATGGAGTACCTGCCAGCAATGTATCGGATCATGATTCCGGATTCACGTCATATTTTTGGCAAAGTATGCAGGAGAGTCTAGGAACTCGCCTCAAGTTCAGTACTATATATCATCCAAAAACTGATGGTCAGTAAGAGCACACGATTCGGATATTAGAGGATATGTTGAGAGCGTGCATGATAGACTTTAGAGGATCTTGGGAGGACCATCTACAATTGGTAGAATTCTCCTACAACAACAGCTACCAAGCCAGCATACAGATGGCACCTTATGAGGCACTATACGGTAGAAAGTGTAGGTCACCGGTATGTTGGAGTGATGTGAGAGAGCGTCAGATACTTGGTCCAGAGTTGGTGACGCAAACAGTGGAGAAAGTAAAGCAGATTCAGGGCCACTTGCGCGTAGCATATGACAGACATAAGCATTGGGCAGATGCGCATCGCAGACCTTTGGAGTTTAAGGAAGGTGACCATGTATTTGTGAAGGTATTGCCCACTCGTGGTACCATCAGATTTGGGGGCAGAAGCAAGCTGAGTCCGAGGTACATCAGACCTTTTGACATCTTGGAGCGAGTTGGCAAAGTGGCTTATCATCTTGTATTGCCTCCATCATTATAAGGAGTGCATAACGTATTTCATGTATCGTAGTTGAGGAGATACGTGGCAGATCCTAGCCATATGCTCGATCATTCAGAGATTACAGTCGGGCCTAGTTTATCGTATGCGGAGCAGCCAGTAGGGATACACGATCGCAGTGAGAAGATTTTGACGGGTCAGACTATTCGACTGGTCAGGGTTACATGGAAGCATCATTCGCAAGGAGAGTCTACCTGGGAGTGCGAGGATTCCATCCGATAGCGTTTCTCGTATTTATTTGAGGACCGAGGTACGAAATTGCGTACTGTATTCGATTACTTGTTTACTTTTTAAATTCTTGTAGCTATAATTCGTGCTTTACTTTTAATTTCGGGAACAAAATTATTCTAAGTTGGAAAGGATGTAAACCCCCTCAATTATTATTTTTAGGTAGACTAGATAGGTTTAAAATTTTTTGGTTTAGCATCAGGGTGTTTGAGATTTAGAAATTAAGTTGCATTTGACTGGTTCTTTAATTTAAACTCTAGGTGCACCCTACCGTTGCTACAATATTTGGAGCCCAACAATAGCCCTTAATTTCTAAAAAATTTCTGCACTCTTGACTTGACAAGCCAACCTAGGCGCTGGACATTTTCGTCACTCACAAACACAATCCCTTGTGCTCTAATTTAATTGCACAACTTTCCAGTCCCAAAAATTAATTCTTTAATCCTATATCGTGTACTTTTGTCGTTGCCATCAATTTTGGAACACAAACTCAACCCGATTAGCCGAACAAATTAAAGGGTCCAAGACTGACACCAAGCCTACACCGTTCATGACATTTGTGTCACTCCTAATTGAGACCCCATGTGCCCCCATTTAATTTAAAAGCACATGACACTTTATCTGAATTAAATTGGGGATACCAACTTTGACTAATCCCATCTTAACCCCAATTTAATCCAAAACCCCATTCATTAAGCCCATGCAAAACACACAATACCCCCTCACCCTATACAATACCAAACACCACTTCCCACACCAAATCCCCATCACTTTTCATGCATGTGCAAATACCTAAAAGTTAAGGGGCTTATTTGCAAATATGGTGCTAGATGTCACCACCCTATTGGTCAAGGCCAATGAAGAAACCCCCTCCCCCTCAAGACCGGTCCAATCACCTCTCTCTCTCTCTCCACTTTTATTTGAACACTTTCTCCATGTTAAATCTTGGCCCTTCATTCAAAATGAAACATCATCCTCACCATACACTCTCCTATATAATCACTCATCCTCACCCCCTTTCCCAATGTGCCGGCCCTAATCCCTAGAAACCTAGGAAACCCCCCTCTCTCTCTCTCCTCCCTCTTCCTTTCTTTACACAGTCGAACCCCTCCTCCCATTCTCTTCTTCATTCCTCCTTCTTCTTCATTCCTTCTTCTTTTTCCTCTTCACTACTCATTCTCCTTCACTCTCCTTCAACCTTAATGTTTCTTCACCACCTCTGCATTACTCCGGCTAGATCCCCGTAGCGACTTCACGCTGCCATAACCCGCTTCTTCTTCTCCGACCAAGCCCCACCGCGACCACTACCTTCACTCACCACCCGCAGCCTCTACCACTACACCGGAGTCCACCCTCGGCTAACTTGCTGTTGCCGCCACCCACAACCAAGTCCACCTCGACGACCACCTCCAGCCCATTCTGACCGCCACCACCATACAACGAACGACTGCCGCTGCTACATCTCCATTGCAGCAGCCTCCTCCGGCCAGGCTTCGCCAACCGAGCCACCTGACATCACCCGCACCACTACCTTTATGACCCCCACGACCACCACCCTCGGCCACATCTAGCAGAACCACCACAACCACCACCTTCACTCGTCAACCCCGCCATCATCCCCACTACCCTCACTCCTCCACGAATAGCACCACTACCTCCAGTCACTTGCACCCTGCCACCTGCGGTCGACGCCATCCTTGACCGGAGCCGTAACATCGACGTTGCCACCACCCGCCTCTACCGGGATAACTTCTCACCCTTCTCTTGTAGTGTAGTTTACTTTTTATAAGAGAACCTAGTTAGGGTTTATGATTTGATACATATGAGATTTTAGGGTTTATGTTATATTTTTCCATGCATTTTGATGGGTATCGAGGAGCATGTTTATTAAGTATGAAATGGTGTTGTGATATCATAGAGTGGGTCATTTATTGAGGACTTGATAACTAATATCGAATTTATTGAGGAGTATATTTATTAAGTATAAAATGGTGTTGTGATATTATAAAGATGGTAATGTATTGAGGGCTTGATAACTAAAAGCAAATTTATTGAGGAATAGCTATTTATATGTGAAACGGTGTTCGAATGATAAAATAACGATTTTATAATTGATAGTTGATAATTAATAATTATTTCAATTGAGGATAGTATACTTGAATGTGCATAATAACGTCTACGAATAAAAGGGTGGTATGGTTAAGGATGAGCATAGCTTGAACTACTGAAAATACCGTGATAAATAATATGGGATTGAGGATTTGGGTTGATGATGTTATAGTGTTGATTGATCGTATTTGATGCAACGTTCCCTTAGTCAACTTGGGTCAATCCTCTAATTTAGTGTCTATGTGAGCTATATGTAACTAAGACTGAAGCCTATGCTAGACGTGTGTTATCTCTTATTTTAGAATAGCATCATGATAGTTTATTGTTTGAGCTTGTATCTCGTCTCTAGGTACTTCAGGATCCGCAAACTTGGAGGTTATACCGGAGCCCCATCTTCAGCATCCGAATCTAGACAAGTGTACATTGCCATCCTGGATATCTCAGTTACCAGATTTCTATTTAGTTATTTTATGCCTTGTGCACACTTTGGATCAGAATTGTTACCTCGCGTCTGGGTCATAACCAGGTGCAGACGTTCTTCGGTAACGTCTGGTAATAATTGATAGATGTTCGCAACACATTGATGTACATACTTGGTTACATCATAACCCTAGGACAAATTCAGATACCATTAACCTGCCAAATTTCCTTTATCATGATACTGTCAGTATGACCAAAATCTGGGATGACTTTAGGGTCATGATTGTTGATAGTTACTTCAATATGACGAGACTGTTAGATAGAGGTTCAGGTTTAGCGAATACCCGTTGACCGCTTTGGGAGGGGAAGATAGTTACTAGAAGTTTGGGCTACTCTGCACGCTCTTTATATATGTATATGTCCTATTTATGTAGTGTTCCTGTATCCAGAGCATAGTATCACCCGTGTGACTCCGTGCTCGGAGCTATGGTACGCCCCGTGTGTCTCTATATTCGGATCTACGGTTTTATTTTTGGACAGCCCATGCGTCGAACATTGTCTTCAAAGTTGTGTCTCACTTAGGTGGTTATGCTAGATTTCACCGACGTTGCACTTATTTTTTTTCTTTTATACTATGGCATACTATTTTTGTACCTTGTTACGTCCCTCTGAGGACCTGGTCTCCTGCTAGTTTTTGCAGCGTAGACGATTATGAAGTCTTTGGAGTTACTGATGGAGTTGCTTGTCTGGCAGGCGTTGGTACCAGGTACTTATATCATTTCTACCGGAGTATGGTTATTATTTTATATTGTTTATTCATCTGCAGATGTAGCATAGTTTTATAGACTCATATTTCTTCTCGAGTCTATTCGAGTTTGTGTGTTACTAGGCGACCGACTTTAGCACATGTAGCTCATTCTTGTGTATTCTGTTCATTGTGGATTAAGACATAGATATTTATATTAACTTGTTTAATTAGATAGTGACCATTATAGTACAGCTTATACGTATTCAAGTCGAATATGAGTCTGGTCGAATGCATAGCTGGCATGTTATGTATTCCTAGTTCTACGTATTTTGGGACTGGGGTGTGACAGTAAGAGAAAGTAAACACAAATACCATAATTTTATCCTGGTTTTCCTCTAAGAGGACTAGTCCAGGCCCGAGAACTCTTGCTCTAAGTTATATCCACTATAATCACCAATAATGAATCACAAGCTTTGATCCGAAGGCTTACAGACTTCTTACGATATCGAGCTTTGATCCGAAGGCTCAAAATACTTCACAGATGTGTTTGATACGAAGGGCACGCCAACTTCAAACTAAAGAGAAAATTTGCTGAACCAAGCTCTTACAACTCTGGCAGACTTCTAACCGAGATCGCACTTGGCACTAGAAGGTTAGGGAGTTGATCTTGGAGATAGAAAAGGTTAAAGCTCAGGGGTTTAATCACTTATATGAAAGAAAGATTTGGAATGGTTGAGTGAGTAAGAATGTAAAAATCTAACTTTATTTATAAGGTATTCCCAAACTGATTTTGGCCAGAATTCAGCATAGAATATTTAAAATTTTAAACATTGGAGCCAAAAAATTAGGGATTTTACAACTGGCCATGTTTCTAAACTAGCCTGACCGAATTTTGTCCGAGTTCGGTCAGAATTTCGTCTGAGTTCGGTTTGCCTATTCTAATAGGACCAAGTTTGGTTCATGTTATATTTGGTCTGATTTTGGGTGGGATTTTGGGTAGGCTATTTGTGAGTGGACTTGAGACTTATATTTGCCAAGTACGACTTGACTCACATAAGTCCTAGACTCAATTAAATATTAAAATTATATATGATAAAAACCAAGAGCATACTAATGACTCCAATCATCTGAAATATTCAGTTCACTGGAAGATGTCTTTTTCCTTGACGGAAGATGTCCAAAGATAAACAGATCTAGAAACTTGAATACCTTTTGGGGGCTTCGTACCCGAACCCCCATGAGGGGCACTGCCTAGTCGACCCTCGTTCACTGACAGGGTAGCAGAACCCCCGAGTACGAGACTCCAGATAAGTCATAGCGATTCAAAGACATCTTCTAGTATAACGCCATCTTTGGCTCATCATCATTTCTTCATTGCATATGTCCATGCTGGTTTTGCTTATTACTTTCTGCAAGTACATGTTAGATGAACAAAGCAATATATAGAAGCGAGTATTACAACATTAATGCATATCTGGACAATGCTGAGTTTAAGTAGAAGTTACTATAGTGATTGAACGATTATCATAATGCCAAACTTAATTGATTAGCCATATTCAAAAACTTAACTAAATATTGGGCCAACTGTCTCCCTTTTCGATGTGTGTCGCATGAGGTCGAGACGTTCGTCCTCTCGTGCTCGTGTATTCATTCCAAGAAGAAAGATGGAGCGACAGAAATACCAACCTATAAGGATTAAGGTATAAACTTCTTGTCCCTATGTTCTCATATCATTATATTAAATAATGAGATATATGTTATATATTTAATGCTATGTATACCAGTAGCCAATATATATATGATTAAGGAATAATCTTGGCGCACAAATGCCCCAGAACTAGAATACTGAAAAGTGGAGGCAGACAAAGCAATCTACGTATACCAGAGTACTCAATACCCTGAGATACGGTCACGGCTGTCTAGACATGTGAGGGTTTACTCTATAAACCAACAATTATTCCTGGGTCAAGAATCCTAGGTGTCTCAATCACAAGCAAGCAACAATTTATAAGATGTATGATCACCAAACATATAATAATAAGGTGTCCCAAACTAAACATACACCGATGATTATGAAGATAGTTACAAAATAAAGAAGTAGTAAGAGTACCATATTACATGATCAACTCTATCTATAGTCAAGAATATGATTTACATGTAAGCTCGCAGGCTAGAATGTCAAGTCCCAAAATACGAGCTAAACACGTGCTCAGAACTAAACGTCTCAAAAGAATAATTATTCAAGATCAAGTGGGTGATTTACGTGCTCATGGTGTTCACCATCTTGAGATAGGAAGTACGGGTGATCCTGCGGTCCTACTACGATATCTGGTCATACAAAACCAGTAGGGTCAGACCCCAAAATAGCAAGTACCACAAGGGAGCCAATATTAGGAACTAAAAATTAGCATGCAAACAAATCAATAAGAAATAGCATAAGAAACATTAAATAAGTGCAGCGGGTAAAATAACAGTTAAACAGTTCTAGAGTATTTAAACAAGAATATTTGAAATTAGTACTCAGGTTACAATTTCCAGATCAGTTGTTAAATAAATCAGGACGGGACTAAACTAGACTGAAAATCAAGCAATCATGGCCAATCATGCCTATGGCTTACTATTATTAGCAAACTAGGGTTATCACAGTCCTAGTTACTAACAAATGAAGTTTAAAAATTTCATACAGCCACATGCCTTGCAGTCTATCCAGATCATCCAGACGTATAGGATACATAATATAATTAACTTGTATAGATATTTTACTTATAATGTAATACTCGACGGTGTGCTGAAAGTATGCCCCTCACGATGGAGAGCTCCAAATCCACTAGTGTTGCTGGGATATTGGGATTGCATGTAGCCAGAAAAATTTCCTAATTAATTCTAGTTATCAATCTAGTTTATTAGCCTGGATAATTTATTCAAAATTCTTGACCGTGGTGCTCAGGAATTTTTCTTAAATATGATGCAAGATTGGACAATAGCTTGACAAGCATAATCAAAATCAACCACGGGAACAACGGGACATGCAATACAGGTGCTACTCAAGGCCTTGATCAGGATATTATAAGAGACTCGAGTCAGGAGTGCGCTACGTCGAGCCACTATCAGGATTATCAGTATAGTATCAGAATTATCAGTACAATATCAGGATTATCAGTTCCATGTCAAGATTTAGGAGTTTATTTATAGTGTACAATCACTAAATCATGTCAAAAAAATCAAGATCAATATCAAAAATATTATATTCAGGAAATAACCAGGATTAACTAAAATGATAGGTGAATCTTGAATGAATGTGTTGTTTGATAATTTATGGTTATTTCCTGAATATAACCAAGATTAATTAAAATTGATCGTATAGAATAATCTATTTTATTTTTTCTACCAATAAATCTAATAAGAACTTTAATTTACGACTTTAAGTTATATCTACATAAGTATGAATGTGTTGTTTGGTTTTTTGTGGTTGTTGTTGGGCTAGGGTATATTCGTGAGGGCTGTAACAATTGTAGTTCATGCATAGTCCAGGACTAGACTTTGGTATCCGTAATCTCAGCACAACATTGTACGAACCCGAGGCAAGTATACCTTGCCACCAGCTACATTACTTCATCCTTATATTTTTTTCTTATGCCTATTCTATTATTTTGGTTAGCCGCTTGCATTTTCATATCTGTTGTTAGTAGTATGTCTACTTGCCCTAACGACATTGATTTTGACACAATATTTTCATGCATATTAGTTTATTATTCCTGTGCTTACTTGTCACCATTATGATTCATGATGTATCACTTGAACTATGGATAGTTGTTACTCCCATAATTATTCTTGATATAGACCTGATTCTTGTAGTTACATTTGGCGGGGAGGACAGTTATTGCGCTTGGGCTATGTTTGTGTCTGTGTCGCTAGTGCCTTGAGATGAGTGCTACCCGTGTACTTGTGTTTTTGCTAGTGACTCTTGATTAGCACTACCCGATGAGTCTTTGTTAGCGACTCTGTTGAGCGCTACCCGGGTACCAAGGTCGGTCATCCCAAGTGCGAAAGTTGCCCTCGATTTCGTCCTCACATAGATAAGGTAGACTGGTACGAGTTTGTTTAGTTAAAAGGGGCTGCCACTAAGTAAAAAATTTTGCTTATAAAAATTTATTCATGGGAGGCTGTAATCATTAGACAAGATTGAGAGGTTCGGAGTAGTAGTGGAGTCATATATGTGTGTACTATGCCATCCAAAACTGGGATCTAGGGATCAATTATTCTTATCTTACAGTATGGCTGGATGCGTATAGCAGAGAAAATGCAAGAGACTTGGGCTTGGGGCAAGTAATAGCCAGGGTTGTTTCCGATTATATATGGAGGAACTTGTTTTAAAGTGCTCAAGGAGTGCAAACTTGTACTGGGTGGCTTGTCTTATAATTTCTTAGTTCAATATGGCATGTTTGAAGGGAGCACAACATGCGAACCTTTGAGGGTTTGGTAACCAATTGGGTGGGGGTTATGAATAATATTGACCCAAAAAATTGCATATTGGCCCTTGACTAATTTGGCCAATGGGAGTGTTTGTGAATGAGATTATGATATAGCAATAAAATTACCTATTTATCACACACACACACACACACACACACACACATACACACACACACATATATATATATATATATATATATATATATATATATATATATGTATATATATATATATATATATATGTATATATATATATATATATATATATGTATATATATATATATATGTATATATATATATATATATATATATATATATATATATATATATATATATATATATATAAGATTGCTGACCTCCACGTCTATAAATATATAGTCCGCGGGAGCTGGAAACTAGACGTCGGAAGGTCATCAATTTAATATATATATATATATATATATATATATATATATTCCAAGGGAGCTAGGAGCTAGACGTCCGAAGGTCAACGATCTAATACATCTAGGAACCTGACAGTTGGAGCAGCACCGCCAGGCGGAGGGTTTTGTCGCAGAAATCCTTGCGGTCCCGATTGATAGCGGACTTTCTAGGGACGAGTGGAAATGGGACACGACTAGTCATAGAGAGTTTGGCTTTAGTTCAGTGTATGATACTATAAGGGAAACAAACGAGAAGATGGCGCACGCGGATATTATTTAGATAAAGGGGATAGTGAGAAAGATGCAACTTTGTCTCTATAAGTTGCTACATGGTAGACTGCTCATGAGGGATCGGTAGGCAAGGTTTGGCGTCCATACTACTGACCTGCAATGTGTGCTATGCGGTTTGATAATGAGAATATGTCACATTTGTTCTTTACCTACCCTATGACATGGAAAATATGGAGGATACAACGAATCAAACTAGCATTACGTTCTAGAGAAAGCCATGACATTGAGGCGACCATTGTTGACTTCAGGGCGGTTAGACGTAGAGGGGCTATATGATTTAGGGAGGCTTGTACGAATCTGAATCAGTTTGGCATGTTTGGAAAGAGAGAAATAGCCGCATATTTGAGGGGACATCGATAGTTATCATTGGTATTCTTCATAATATAGAATTCGATGTATTGGTTATGGGGATGGCATGTTGGTCTACCTGATTGATAGGGATATAAACAGATTTATATCAATACAATCACCTTCTTCCAAATATATATATATATATATATATATATATATATATATATATATATATATATATATATATATATATAGTCCGCAGGTTGTTGCCATTTAGGGACATCCAGGGAGGCCGGTCGGGTACAAGCCTCCAAACTGTTGGATCACCAGCGACCATGCAAACTAAATAAAATTTGATATATATATATATATATATATATATATATATATATATATATATATATATATATATATATAACAAAAGGAGTTTTCATAAATCAGTAATAGGTCAAAATGTTGGCAGCCTTTACAAGTATAACCAAAGTTAGTAAAAAGAAAACCAGCTGCGACTTTTGAATCCCAAAATCCCCCGCCAAATGATAGGGACCACGGTGCCAAGAATAAACTATGGCCCGAGGTGACCACCCCTCCGACTCCTGAAAATGCCCGTAATCTCCTTCGCTATGTGAAAGCAATGGTTAGCTGCTTTCTCCACCTGACGACAGACTTCCTTAATTAATTGTTCTTCGCTAAAAGAGTACCCCTCAAATCTGTATTTTTGTGGTTCTTCCAAATAACCCAAAAGATTGGCGCAACAACTATATGGTGCCTATGACCTTGATGCCCGCCCCCTAATTGCACATAAGCTCAGTGAAGCTGCGATCAGGACCCTCTATTGAGCAACCACTTCCGAAGTGGCCCTAAACTATCTTCGCAACATCCCTTCCGCAAGGATATGTGAGACTGACTTAACCTGATCCTCAGCACAACAGTGGCAGCACGACGCAAAACGAATACCGATGGTGATCAACGCATCATCTATCAGAAGCTTGAGTCGTATCACCCTCCAAATAATGATGGACCACTTACTAGGAATGTGATTGCCAATAACCTACCATCACCGAAGATGGGAGGCATGAATGGCTCCCCATGTGGATCCAACCATGAAATCCCTGGAGTTATTGAGCGTCCAGTTCAGTACGTCCTACTTGGTGGAGAGACTCGAACCCGATGCAGTAATGGCTTTAGCCCCCGCCATACCAAAAGGCACAGTAGCACACGGGATATCCCAAAGACCCTGAGCCGCTCCCAGGCTAAAAATATTGTTGTTAGGGTGAAAAGTGTCGACCGGGTTAGCAAACCACTCCATGTCCAGTTTTCAAACAACATGCTGGAGGTATCGTTACCCACCAACAATCTGATGTGTTTCTCACCCAATAGTCGCCCACGAAGTAACCTCAGTTATGCTTCTGATGCTTTACTGTTCGCAATAGACAAGGATGGGTTAATGTGCTTGAAGTATCTCGCCTTCATGAAGCTGCACCACAAGGTAGACGGTGATCTCACCTTCAACCAGAACTTCATCGAAAATGCGTCGATTATGTCTGGTGAAGGACCTTAAGACAACTCTAGAGGGGGGTGAATAGAGTATTGTGACAATATTTATCAACTAAAAATGAAAGGCTGATAACCAACTAATAACTTATACAAGCAGTTATGTAAATATATAACAAGTATATGAAAGATAGACAGAGTAAGAAATCATGATACGCTAACACCAAGATTTTATCCAGGTTTTTCTCGTGGAGGACTAGTCCTGGCCCGAGAACACTTGCTCGGAGTTAATCCCCTATTTGTGAAATAGCGCAAAGCACAAGCTTTGATCTGAAAGCTTGTATACTTCATACAACCTCGAGCTTTGATCCGAAGGGCTCGAACGACTTCAAATATGTGTGTTTGATGCGAAGGGCACGCAGATATCAAACACTTAAAAATTGAAATACCAAATTTTTATAACTCGATCAGTATTTTAAATTTAAACCATGTTGGCACTATAAGGTTGGGGAGTTGATGCTTGGGGATTAGAAGTTTGTAGCTCAGCTAGATAGGCAAGTGATGATTGAGTGCTTGAGTGAATTAAAATGGTGGAATCACAAGCCTATTTATAGCTTTTACTGAAGCCGAGTTTGACCCAAACTCAGTTCCAATCCGAACGTTATGTTCTTGAGGACAAGGAGGAACGTTGGATGTGAACGTTGCAAAATGGGTCATGGGGGACCGAGTTCGGCCCAAGTTCACTTCCCTCTGTCCAGGGTTTTGTTGAGATGGGTTTTGGTTTGCTTTGTGGACTAGGGTATTACATGAATGGGTTTTTTAATCCTAGTGCCAACACGACCCAATGAATATTTTGTCATAATAAAATACAAATACAAATAAAAAATAAAATAAAACAAAAACCAAGAGCACTTGATGACGCCAAACTTCTGAAATATCTTCTAACTTGAAGACGCCTTTTTTCTTATTCGTAGTTGTCTAAAATAAATATATCTGGAAATATGAATACCTTTCGGAGACTTCACCCTCGAACCCCTATAAGGGGCGCTGCCCCCTCGACTCCTGTCCACTAATCGTGTAGCAGAACCCCCGAGTGCGAGTCTTCGGAGATGTAGTAGGCGGTTCAAAGATTTTTTTTTATAATGTTGTCTTTTGACTCATCATCATTTCTTCATTGCATATGTCCATATTTGATCTTGCTTGTTGCTTTATACAAGTACATGTTAGACAAACAAATCAATATACAGAAGCAAATATTATAATATTAATGCATATTTGGACAATGCTAAGTTTAAGGAGATATTACTACAGTGATTGAACGATTATCATAATGCTAAACTTAAATGATTAGCCATATTCAAAAACTCAACTTAAACATTGGGCCAACATCTGGCACTCTACAGAACCCCAATCCACCTTCTGTCATCGAAAATACCATAGTATTCCAGCTTGCCCAATTCCTTTTGTTGAATGCTGTCGCGATGCCCCTAGAAGAACCTTGTGAACAATCACTCAATGGTGTACACTACATTCTTAGGAGGAAGGCAAGTCGCAGGAGTATATATGGGGCTCGAGCAAAACACGTATTTGATGAGGATCAACTTGCTACCATAGGATATTATGTTGTTGTGTCAACCATCTAACCTCTGTCTAATCTTCCTGATAATCCCCTTGAACATGTTGGTATTACGTCTTCCTACGCCATATGATACCTAAGATACAAAAATGGGGTCCCTCAACCGAGAACTCAAAAATTTGGGCGTAATTTGCGTTCTTCTCCGGAGTGGATGAATGATGCACATAAATCACACTCTTCTTGTCGCTAATTCACTACCCCTAATATTCTCGAATACCTTCTTAGGGTGTTGATCACCACCTCGACCGAATCCATATTCCAACTAAAAATATAAGTACGTCATCTGCATAAGCAAGATATGTAATGATCAGGTAACCGTTGGATGCGTGGGAGTAAAAAAAATCTCAAAATGTACCCTATCTTATTGAGATTCCTGCTCAAAGCTTCCGCGACAATGATAAAGATCGCGAGGGATAAGGGGTCTCCCTTGCAAACACCATGGAAGGATCTGAATTACCCATCTCCATGACCATTCACCAACATAGTGAACCAGCAGTTCCTGACCGATCACTACAAGATATCAATCCAGCATTCAAAGAACCTGAAATCTCTAATAACCCAAATCATAAACTGCCAATCCAACCTGTTATACACTTTTTCTATATCAAGCTTGACCACAATGTTACCACCACGACTAGATGCTTCATATAACTCACCATCTCCTGGACTAACAAGATATTATTGAGAATAGACGTACCACGGATAAAGTCACTCTGCTCGCGAGAGATGAATGTCGGAAGAATGCTTGACAATATGTTAGCAATAAGTTTAGATATGATTTTGTTGAGAAATGTACACATACTCAAGGGTCTGAAGTCGGCGTATGATTTCAGGTTGTCTATTTTCAGGATCAAAACCAAAGTGGATGACGACACAGTGTTAGGGTAGCTTAATCCCTGGAAGAAGGCCATCGTAGCATCGAGAACATACTACCCAATGATGGTCCAGCAACTGAGGTTGAAAGAACCGAAAAAGCCATACAGCCCAGAGGCACTCTCTTTCTTCAACGACCAAACCACACTCCGCAATTCCTCGACCGTAGGGATAGTCAACAGAGCGTCATTATCCTAATCCGAGAGAGAGAGAGAGAGAGAGAGAGAGAGAGAGAGAGAGAGAGAGAGAGAGTTGATATTATGATTTATAAATATAGACGATGTACTACTACTTATACCGCGACATAGGCTCGATGTACATATGTACTTGTACCCAATTATTTGGGAGCAACGTAACAATTCGTTACATACTCAGCTTATCATATTCTGGGAGCGAGTTGTGACACCCATCCCCATAAATTCAAGTTTTTTGGAAAAATCCTTCGTTTATGAAGGGTTTGACTCTTGTATAAATTTATCCACAGGCTCTAATTACCAAATTTAACTAAAATAGATAATTTTCTTTGCATTTTAAGTACTAGGTGCTCATTACACTAATATGTTAAGCGCTATGCTGAAATGATTTACTATTAAACTTACACTAGTGTTTGACTTTAACATGCATATCCTTTGAATAGGATCTCAGACTACTAGATACAAATTGGGTACTTAAATCCACATACACCATTTCCAATTATTAGTTTAATGTTCTTCATTTGGCTAAATGGTCCAAGCAAAAGCTAGCTTAATTATGGGCCTATTATTACAACATAATATACATGTTATAATCACGACAATAAATACACACAAAGACATTTGCTAAATCTTGGCACATTTCACAATTAGGCGCCTCCGAAAGAGAGTGAGTCATAATCCAGTCTGATAGGCCAAACCCATCTACAGGAGTCCTTATCTCAACTAAACCATAGATAATAACCAAAAATAAAATCATATAGTCCATGTTACAACTTTCCAGCACACAAATATATAGAAAAGAAAATTAAAAGCTCAACAATACATGGGACCCACGAACTAATCGTGGTATGTTAATCCATTTTCAAGCCTAAATGCCAAAATCATAAAAAAAAATTGAAATATAGTAAATTTTGGAAGCAGGTAGAGTCATGACTCTTACCAAATTTATCATTATACCCCCACCGAAAAATATGGTTAGGATATATGCTAAAAAACTTCGAACCAAATTTCAGAGTGAGCTCAAGGTGTGTAAAAGTACGGGCCGGCCCAAAATCCGCCACGGGCCCGGTCTGGTCAAGCCCTGTTTGGGCTTGCCGGACCGGGTCAACGGACCGGCCCGCTCCGGCCCGCTCCCCCCCAAGGGTCCGGGCTGGGTCAGAGGATCCGACCGGCAAGCCCGGTCCGACCCGGCCCGGTCAACCAACCGTTCGGGCCGAGTCAAATTCGGATGGCCCGGTCAGGCCGGGCCGGTTCAAGCCCGATATCTCTAGTAGTATTTATAGAGAAAATAAAGAAGCGAAGAGAGAGAAATATAGGAGAAAAATGAAATATATTGAGTATTATTTATAGAGAAAATATCTTGAAAATGAAACAAATATTTGCCGGACAGTATACCGTCGATATACTGTAGTATATCGTTGGTATACCGATCAAGCAGTAAAGTTTCAATTTTGAGAATTTTTGGGCTTCCTCGAGATCCAATAAAATGCAATAACTAGCACAAAATACATATCCGCATAAAATACGAATACTGTTAGACGAGTCTCACAACTCTCCCCTCCTTAGAAAAATTATGTCCTCAAATTTTTTATAAGGATCCTAAATCACTAACAAGAAAATCAAAGAAAGCCAGCTCAAAATCGAAAATGAACAAGAAACTCATGTGAGCATATAATTTCCTGGGCAACAACAAGAAATCAGTAAGTATAAAAATAACAGACATAACAGATAAACTAACAATCAATCACATGCACAGGCTAAGATAGGACACATGTATATGAATAAGTATACTTCCCAAGTCGAAGAGAAATGGATAAATAGTACGCATAACGTCCTCGGTGCTCCTACGTCGACTCGCACAGTGAGTAATACCCCCAAGCAACACGAACTAACCAGATAGTCCAGTTCTTGAGAACCTTCTCCCTCTGGTCCAAAATAGACATGGGCCTCTCCTCATATGATAGGTCGGTACCAACGACCATCTCAGAATGATCCAGGATATGGCTCGGGTGTGGAATATACCTACGCAACTGAGATACATGAAAGACGTCATGTACCTCATGAAGTGATGGTAGAAGAGATAGACGATATGATACGTCTTCAACTCTCTCGGGAATATTGAATGGGACTATATATCTGGGATTAAGCTTTCCTCATACTCAAAATCTGATAACTCCACGGGTAGGCAAAATTCTCAAAAATACATGATCGTCGACAGAGAACTCAAGATGACGACGGTGCTGATTTGCCCAATAACGTAGGCGATCCTGAGCCACTCTGAGATGCTCTCTGATCTGCCTGATCACTCCAACCGACTGAGCAATCATCTTTGGACCAAGCATCTGTCTCGCCAATATCATCCCAAGCTAACGGTGATCTGCATCTCCTACCTTACAAAGCCTTGAAGGGTGTCATCTGAATGCTCGCCTGGTAGCTATTGTTATATGAAAACTCTACTAAATGCAAGTAATCCTCCCAAGACCCACCGAAATCAAGTATACAAGCTTGAAGCATATCCTCCAAAGTTTGAATAATACCCTCCGACTGTTCGTCTGTCTGTGGATGGTAGGCTGAACTAAACTACAACATAGTACCCAGACTCTACTGTAGGCTCTGCCAAAAGTGAGATGTGAACCGAGAATCTCTATCTGAGACTATGCTAACTGGCATGCCTTCAATCTGACTATCTTTCTCATGTACATCTCGGCTAACTGCTCTGTAGACTAGCCTACTTTGAAAGGAAGGAAGTGAGTAACCTTCGTGAGTCGATCCACTATAACCCATATATCATCTCTGCCAAACGAGGATCTAGAAAGACCGGTCACAAAGTCTATAGTAATATGGTCCCACTGTTACTCCAGAATTGGTAAAGGCTGAAGTAGTTCAGCCGGTCTCTGATGCTCAGCCTTGACCTGCTGACAGACTAAACACCGAGAAATGAACCGAGCTATCTCCTTCTTCATACCATTCTACCAGAAGTGCTGACAAATATCCCGATACATCTTCGTCCCTCTTGGAAGCACTGAGAACAATGGGCCTCTGACATAATCTCCTACCGGATATCTTCTGTCGGTACACAAAGTCGACTCCCAAACCGGGGAGTCCCATTCTCATGAATGCTCAACTTTGGTCTGCGTCCTGACTCACACTCTGCTATGAGATACTGAAGTCTGACATCACTAGTCTGCTCTGCTCAGATCCTCTCAACTATAGAAGACTGAACCTGCAGACTTGCCATCAAATCGGTATCGTCTAGTAATACTATCTTGATACCCATCTCCTGCAGATCCTGCAAAATATGATGCTGCTCTGTTAGGAAGTAAGCTCCCCCTTTCCTGCTCAAGGCGTCTACTACAACATTGGCCATCCACGGATGATACTGAAGGTCAAGATCATAGTCCGACAATAACTCGAGCCATCTCCTCTGATGCATGTTAAGTTCCTTCTATATGAACACATACCTCAAGCTCTTGTGGTATATAAAAATCTTCACTCAATCACCACATAGGTAATGCCTCCAGAGCTTAAGTGCAAACACTACAGCTGCCAACTCAAGATCATGCATCTGATAACTCTTCTCATGGTCTCGAAGCTGCCGAGACGTATAAGCTATCACTCTACCATGTTGCATAAGGACACACCCTAGTCCCACTCCTAAAGCATCATAATATACCTAGAATCCACATGGTCCCACTGAAAGTGTCAGAATAAAAGCCAAAATTAAACTCCGTATGAGGTTATCGAAAGAAGTCTAACAAGCTTCTGAACACTCAAAGCGCACATCCTTACATGTCATTCTTGTCAAGGGTGCAGAGATCCTCACAAAGTCTGACATAAACCGCCAGTAGTAGCCTGCTAGACCCAAAAAACAGCGCACATCTGAAGCTGTACGGGGTACTGGCCAACTCTCAATAGCATCCACCTCGACTCCTCCACTAGAAATGATATATCCCTAGAATGAGATACGATCAAGCCAAAACTCACACTTGCGAAACTTCGCATACATGTGCTGCTCTCAAAGGATCTGAAGAACTATGCGAAGATGCTGCTCATGCTCTTTCTCACTTCGACTATAGACCAAGATATCATCAATAAACACTATCACAAACTGGTCTAAGTAAGGCATGAAGATGCTATTCATGAGATACATGAATATAGCTGGTGCATTGGTCGCTCCAAATGGCATAACTAGGAACTCCCAATGACCATATCTAGATCTGAATGTCGTCTTGGGTATATCCTGCTCTCTGACTCGGATCTGATGATACCCAGACTGCAAATCGATGTTAGAAAATATAGTCGCCCTACTGAGCTAATCAAACAAGTCATCTATCCTGGACAAGGGATACTTTTTCTTAATGGTTAACGCATTTAGTGTTATATAATCAATAACTAAACACGAACCATCCTGCTTTTTAACAAGAAGTAATGGGGCTCCCCAAGGTGATGCACTAGGTCTAATGAATCCCTTGGCTCTCAACTCCTTAATCATCCGGTACATGATCTCCAACTCAGGTGGTGACATCCTATAAACTATCTCTGATACTGGCTCTGCTTCCGGGGTTAAATCAATGTAGAACTCCACATCTTTAACTAGTGGTACACCTGGTAGCTCGTCGAGAAATATGTCAAAAAACTTACAAACTATCCTGGGAAACAGTACCTCCTCAACCTCTACCATCATCAATGTAACCTCCGGCGACTCTACTGTACCTCGAAAAAATAAGAACTCCTCCCCATCAGGTACACGAAAGATAACATTACCACTATGGAAATCTATCGTCGTGTATCTCGCACTCAAACAATCTATCCCAAGGATGATATCGTAATCTCCCATAGGAAACTCTATCAATCTCTCAAGAAACTCTCTTTCGTACACTATAACTCTACACGAGGGATATACTCTATGTACTCCCATGAGACCATTACCAGTAAGTATATTCAACCTTATAGGTAAGGAATCAAACTCTAATCCAACTTGTGTCGCAAAGCATAAAGATATAAATGAATGCAATGTACCAGAATCAAATAAAGCTGAAGCTGAATGAAAGTGGATGAGAATGGTACCTGCTACCACCTCTCCTGCTGCCAAAGCCTCCTCCATCGATAGTAAGAAAGCTTGACCCTATCCTCTGGGTGCTGGTTCCCACTGTTGTTGACCTCTAGGTCTCACCTGTGCCTGGACCTGCGTATACTGCTGCGGCCTTTGCTAGAATGCCTGAGCCTGTGGAGGCAAAGGACTCCAAATCTGTGGCTGCACTAGTGCTGGTGCCCTGAACTGTGGCACTACTGGCTGAACTGCTAACTGGGCCGATGATGATCCAATCTGGTTTCTCCTAGGATATCCTCCTACCATGTGGTCTGATGCCCCTGTAGAAGCATAAAATTACTACAAGCCGCATAAAGCGCATGCCACATAAAACATGATAGATAAAGCCACATGGAAGCCGCATAAGAGCCTTCATGCGTCCAGACCAACCAAGTAGCAAGAGGTCGCATAAAGGATCCTCGAAACACTCTCCAATGCCTGACAAAAAAAGGCTTGACGGCCTCGAGACTCACAAAGGGGCGGTAGTCAAAAAGGCAAAGAGTCACATCCAATAATTAATGACCTTGACAAACGAGCCATGCCACGTGTCCCGCCTATACGGCTTCAACATTATACGGCCTCAATGATATGCGGCCTCAGTCAGATGAAAGCTCATATGTAGCCATGACACATATGCGGCCAGAGTACACATGCGGCCTCGACTCTATGCGTCCTCGTTCTCAGGAAACAAAAGTATCCATCAGTTCAAAGGCGGACGAGAGCACATATGCCGCTAGAGTCTCCATTCGACCAAGGCCCAAACGAGAGCACGTATGCAGCTATAAGACCCATGCGGCCTCACTATTATGCGGCCAAGTTGTTATGCGGCCTCTAGCTCACAAGATCTTTTCGTTACACCTGCAGATATCTTCGCACAGTTGGTGCTGACTACTTGTCTAGCTGACCAAGTTACGCCCACAACGGGTTGATAATAATCTCGAGATCTCGTCAACAACACATCTGAATCGAACTCACATGGCAGCTTCCCCGTGACATGCCACCACAGTTACGACCATATGCTATTGAAGTAGCCCTATGTAGCCACCAAGAAGGAGCATATGTGGTATCCATATCACATCCATATGGCGGATATAAATAGCAAGGTACCACACCTATACAAAGGGCTGGTTGGCTATCTGTGAACCTACACTCAAGCAAGAGAGAAGAGCTTCTGCATCAGATCGTCCATGAAGTAAAGAGAGTTGCTACACAACTAACCCTCTATCTTCACCCCCAGAAAATAAATTTGTACTTAGATTATTTTCTAAGACTTCTCTGTACTTTCTTTAGTTTGTTCATCAAATCAAGTTCTTTCAGTTCTCCTTTTGATTTAATGCCAAACAAGATGGCGACTCTGCTGGGGACATCCTTCTCCTCTGATGAGAAGTTGGTGATGTAGTCCGATGCGGCCAAGCTCGGCTCAACGCAAAAGATGTTGGTAGTTCGCTTAGACCAACAAGCGTTCGAGAAAATGCTCTCGGAAGGAAGTGCTAGTCCTTTGCCAAGGCTAGCCAAGCCCAAGAAGACCCGCAGTACGTGGGTAGCAAAGGCCGCTCCGCCTTGCCCAACTACGGAGCAGACGCTTCCCGCATCTCACTCTGTTGCTAATAGTGGTCTTCAGACGAACACCCAGGACATCTACGTCTATGCGGCATCCCCGTCCGATGCAAAAACTTCTCAGCACCCAGACTCTGGCAGAGGAAAGCACTACGATGCCAGACGTTCTGGTGCTGAGGCAGGTGCTATACGGCCAAGAAGGAGGCCGCATAAGACTGACCATGTGGCACCAGCTAACAGCCATAGGCAGACGGCCGCAGACGGCCCTGACAACAACAGAACTTCTATTTTTGACCGTAACAGATCCTATACGGCTCACCGAAAAAGGCAAAAACCCAAACTTGGACTCTTTGTACTACATGCCTGCAGGTGCTAAGTCAAAGAAGCCCGGGGCAGTGTGAGCTCGTCAGGCTCAAGCAACTGTCCAGTTAGCTAACCGCTAGCAGGCACAGTTAACCGTTACATGGGCCCCTAATGGAAAGCTATATAAGACCACCTCGTGCGTCCAGCCCACTGCGATAAATGGACAGCGTCGATCTCAAAAGTCTTCCGCTGACGATCCGAGGGAAGTTCTTGTACAAATCCTAGATCAGGGAGAAAATACAACATGTGCGCACCTGTACGCTCGGTCCTTCCGAGCCCAAAAAAGGGTATAAAGGTGGAACAACCCTTGCTTGACTAGCGTAATATGATCAATCACAAGTGCAAGAAGAGGAAAACAACTGTGGCCAGTGAAATATCCTCTCCAAGGTATCACTATGCCAAGATTATTATCAATTGCTGTTGCAACAAAGTGGCAACACCCACAAGCAGGCAGTCGAACTTTCAGCAACTGTACCAGAAAGTACCTATTCGACAATAACCCAGAAATTAGGTGCAATTACTAGAGGAGAAGAAGCTACCCTTTGTCTCGTGCTACTCGACTCGGAAGCTTCCTGCCACCAAGGGAGGTAAGAAGTCGGGTACCTCCAGTCCTTTGCTCTCTACTAGTGCGCCGAAGGCAACTACCAGGAGGACCAGTTGTGGGACCTACGTAAGGCATTTTTCAGAGCACCCGTACGAAGAAGAAGCTCCCAGCTACTGAAGTTAGTTCTTCCTTAGAACTACTGGGGGTTGTGCAAGCTGGGGGTGGTAATCCCCCAGATTTATACAGCAATCCGGTATTCCAAGGAGCTAGCGATTCTCAAGGAACAGATACTGGGGGTAGCCACCATCACCAAGGAGATACAGCCTCCTACGTTAGGGGTAGTGTTCCATCAGAGTCTGAAAAGGATGTAGCACTACCAGATCTTCCTGACGACTATCCATTGCAAGAGTCCAAGGCAAAAAGTGCTACGTCAATCGTCCCTTCCTACTAGCCTCATGTAAGAACGACACATATGGCAGAGGACGACAACGAAGGCCCTAGTGACCGGCAGCACCTCGAAACCCTCAAGGCCATGATTCAAACTATGAGAGAGTCAATGCAAGCCTTGAACCAAGTAGTACTAGACATCAAGGCGACTGTAGCTTCCCAACCACCAAGGGACTCAGGTCAAGACCCTGGAACTAAAGCAGATTAAAATACAACCGCTCCCCCCGTTGGCGGCCGTCATGCTCTACCAGGGTCGTATGCTCCTTCCGCGACAGATGAAGCCAGAAAAGTGATGAGGGAGGTCCGAGAACTCCGAGCCGACATAGATTCCATATGCAATCGAGACTCACTCCGCAATCTCGGAGTGCGGCAGCCATATCCGCTAGAATGGAGGGATATACCATATCCTCCCAAATACAAACCCTTCAATATTGACACATTTGACAGAATGTCCTCCCTCCACCGGTATATGAGCTACTTTAAAACTATAATGGGGCACCTACCCCGCAACGATATTATCCTCACTAGGCTCTTCGTAGGGACATTATCCGGGGTGGCCTTCGACTGGTTTTGCAGTCTCCAAGATAACTGCATCTGTTCATTCGACGACCTCAAGAGTCTTTTCTCCAAAGATTTTATGAGGCGGGAAGTGACATGACTATGTCCTCCCCGATGGACGTTATCTACGGAGAAAAGGAACTAGTACAAAATTATATCGAGCGGTTCCAACAAGCTGCACTGAGGCTGCCTCCAGGCAATCTCGAGATGACGCTGATGGAGATGTGCCGGAGAAACCTACTTCTGACAGTCAGCCTCTAGATGGGTGATAGCCATCATAAAGACTGGACGAGGTTCATTATAAACGTTGTCGACACAGAAAAAAAGGGTCAAGGATGCTCTACTCTTGGGCATACAGATCCCTATTGTCGATGATAGGGGAAGACTTCCCAACAAGGCGACAACAACAGCCGCAACGGAAAAGAGAAAAAGGCCTTGGTCGCCAACTTAACCAAGAAGCCAGAGCAAAAATAGGCGGAAGCTCCAAAACCAAAGGAGACTTACTCTTTCGAGGATGATGATCTCATGTCCATCTTCGACATGCTGATAAAAGGAGAAAAACCTTGGCTCCACGACGTCAAATGCCAGTCGGATGCGGAAGACTTAAATAACCCAAAGTATTGCCACTTCCACTGCTACATCCACCACCCGACGTGGGACTGCTACACCTTGAAGTGGTATATCTAGCGTTTGATCGATACCAAGGCCCTCTTCCTGGACTTCGATGACATAACAGTTGCCGCCAATATGGTCTAACTTCAGTTCGAGAACTTTCCGGCAACAAAGGCACAGGACAGAGTCATACCGATCCCGAGGGCAACAATGGAGGTAGTCAATCTTCCACCATCTCGTGATCAAGCAGCCGGGCTGAAACCTCTCACTACACCTCAGGGAAAAATTATGCGGGTCCACCCGAATCTTGTCCCAAACTTGACGTAGGAAGCAGCGCCTTCTGCCGTCAGGCCTAAAATTCGAAAAGTCAATTCCTGCCACATGGTGTCCCCCACCACTGAGGAAGCCATGGAAGGAGCAACCCGATCAAGACTCACCTACCAGCGGGATTATAATACCCCCGACGATGATACTCCTACAGCACCTATGGCCTTTGAGCCAGATCCATCCCAGCCTCCCGCGGCAGACAAATCTAAGCAAAAGGAGGTTCGCTTCGACAAACTGCTTCACAAAGATACAGCTCAGGGATTAGAAAATTCTACAACTTTGACATCCTAGCACAACTGGCCAATATTCCGGTAAAGTTGTCATTATTCGAGCTTCGGCAGCTCTCCAGAGATACTCGGGCTGCTTTGAGTGAGGCACTACAGAATGCCGACACCTACCTGGTGCCGGTCAAACCGCCAGCTGAGGACCCGGCTGCTTGCCTCCACTGCAATAATATCATAGAGGCAATACCCAATATCACATTCTCACAACATGATATGTTGCTAAAGAACAACCGGCATGATCGTCCCCTGTATTACATAGGTTACATCAGTGCCATTAAGGTGGACCGGATGCACATCGATCACGGCTCATCAATTAGCATCATTCCACGGATACCATTAATGGCTTCAATGCTGGAAGAAGCTACCCTCTGGGCAAGATTCGCCTGAAATACCAGATCAGCGACTTGAAGACAGAGGTTACGTGCTACGTCATTGACGTCGAGGTATCCTATAATGTCTTGCTGGGACAACCATGGATACACCAATACATGATCGTGCCATCAACTCTACACCAATGCCTAAAGTCTGTGGATGACCATGGCACGGTCAAGACAAAATTTGTGGACATGGACCCGTTTAAAGGGGTTGAGGCCTACTACTCAAATTAAATCCTCTACAAGAAAGTCCACCAAGATGAAGGGGCAGTGATGCTGACGATGAGGCAGAGGCTAGGACTACACTAGATGAACCCTTGAAAATTCATCTAAAGGCACGTGCTCCCGACACAACCGCTCCCCTTGTCATGAAACTGAACATGAAGGCACCCGAACCTTTGGTCGTCCGCCTTCGCAGGCCGAATCGACTATCAAAGAAAGATCTGACACAGTCTACAGCATCCGAACCTCTGGTCGTTCGCCTTCATAGGTCGAATTAACTACAGAGGGAACATCTGGCACCGTCTACGCCTATGGTCATTCTCCTTCGAAAACCATCAAGGTGGTGAAACTGCACAGGAATCCATCGAAGCCTTCACCCGCGCTGGGGGTAGCCCTCGAGAAAGATGAACTGGATGAGTACGTAGCTGCTAATGCTAACGTCCCTTCTCTTAATGATGTAGTCCCCGAAGAGAAATTACCTTATTTTATTAATAAAAGGTTATCTTTGAACTACTTCGAACTTGCACATATAAGCCCTTGTATTCCATAGAGCACGGTCTGGGCCTTCATCTACAAACACATGTGACTATCACCTGTACAATAAACTAGAACCTCCCTAGCCAAGGTTTCTACTTCACAGTTCCAGCAAGGAGGAGGGAAGATAAACCAATCATCTTCGGCAGGGTTGAATGCCCCCGGTTCTTCACCACGGAGGAACAAGAGCCAGAACCCGACACCGATAAAATATAACTATACCAGTTCAGTGGTCAAGACAAACACATCATCCAAAAGATGGATTATGATCTTAAAAAAATTGAGGTTTAAACTTCGACAAGGGCCAACGGCTGTCCCTGCATCTACCTTCTCCCGCAGGAAAGTCTGAGGATTACTACCATAAAATCAAGCATAGCTTAGGGTACGTAATGCCTCCCACAACCCCTGAAGGTTCAGATAAAGAAGATGAGGTTCACTCCCACTCTTCGTATTCTTTCGCATGGGACTCCGACGTCAGTATCGGGGAGATGCTCAAGCAAACATTATTTGCTAACACAGTGTCAGCTGACCCTGAGGAAGACGACGAAGATCCATAGAAACTCCTTTAAGTAGAAACGTGGTCCCAATGCCTAGACGTACAATGGGAGATGAGGTTCGAACAATGAGAATCCCCTACCAAGGACGAAGTTGTATAAGTCAATATGGGAGACGAATCCTCCCCCAAACCTATCTTCATCAGCAAAAGCCTGTCCGAAGAAGACCGAGAATCCTTGCTATAGCTCGTCAGGGAATAGATTGATGTTTTTGCTTGGAGCTATGAAGACATGCCAGGACTGGACCCCCAAATCGTTATCCACAAGCTCAATATCTTGTCGGACGCAAAGCCTATAAAACAGCAGCAACGACCGTTTTGCCCGGATATCATGAACGCCATCAAAGCTGAAGTCAACAAACTGATAGCTAGTGACTTCATCCATGAGAAATATCATCCAGATTGGATAGCCAACATCGTGTTCATCGTCAAAAAGAATAAGAAGATCCAGATCTGCATCGACTTTCGTGATCTAAATTCGGCATACACTAAGGACGAGTTTCCTCTTTCGATCACCGATATTATGATCGACAATACTTGTGGCTTCGATTACATGTCCTTCAAGGACGGATGCTCAGGCTAAAATTAAATCAAGATGTCTCATAAAGACAAGAAGCATACATCGTTCAGAACACCGATAGGAGTATGCTACTACACTGTCATACCCATCGGTCTGAAGAACGCAGGTGCTACATACCAACGAGCTATGAGCACAATTTTTCATGAATATTTGTGCAAAACAGTAGAATATTACGTTGATAACATCGCTGTCAAGAGTCGCTCCAAAAATGATCACCTCAGGGACTTGAAGATTGTGTTCGACCTCATGCGTACGCGCCAGATCAAGATGAACCCTACCAAATTCTTCTTGTGAGTCTCCAGCGATAAATTCCTGAGCTATATCATCACTTTCAGGGGTACTCATGTAGACCCTGACAAAACTAGAGCAATCCTAGAGATGAAGCCGCCAAAGAACCTCTGGGAAGTCCGCGGCTTACAAGAAAGGTTGGCATACATCAGGAGGTTTATATCAAACCTCTTTGGGCGTTATCGGCTGTTCACCCAGCTCATGAAGAAAGGTGTCTCCTTTGTCTGGAATGAAGAATGCCAACGCTTATTTAACGACATCAAGGAATACCTATCAAACCCTCCAGTTCTGGTGCCCGGTCGTGGAAAAGCCCTTTCTACTCTATGTGCATGCAATGGATCACTCTTTTGACACTCTATTACCCCAGAATAGTGATGCGGGTCACGAACAGGCCATCTGTTATCTCAGTTGAAAGATGGTTGACGTGGAGCATAGTACACCCCCGTAGAAAAGGAAGGCCTTGCCCTAGTATTCGCTATCCAGAAGACTCGGCATTACGTGACATGACAAACCATTCATGTGATCTCACGAGTCAATCCTCTCAGAGTTCTCATGACCAAACTAGGGGTACTTAGTTCCCGTTTAGCTACCTGTGAGATATTATTATCCCCATATGACATGATATTTATTCCACAGAAAGTCGTCAAGGTTCAAGCACTGGCCGACTTCCTGGCAGCACATCCGGTGCCAGAAACCTCAAAATTCTACGACGAGATTCCAGACGAAGTGGCAAAATCAAATGTTGTTATGTAATAGTGAAGGTATAATGAGAATTTACTTTACAAGTTGGAGTCCAATAACGAGAGCGTTATATTCTATCAAGTTATTGGAGCATGGCTCCACGAGGGAATAAGCTCGATTAATGACCTTCACTATTACATAGCAATAGTAATATGAAGTCCAACTTGCTAAACAAGTGGGGGTGGACTATTTATAGGCATATGGTGACTCCAAGCTGATAGTCAACCAAGTCTAAGGCGAATATGATATCCGGAATAAAGACCTAATTTTGTACCACCAAGCTAAACTCGGCATCATCTCAACCTTCAAGGGATTCTTCATTGAGCACGTCCCTCGGCTTTAGAACATCGAGGCTGACACTCTGTCTGGCCTTGCTGCCTCTTTGGCGGTTCCGATAACACCCATCAACTAATTACGCTGATCGGTCAAGAGCTGGTCTGTCCCAAAAATAATCTATGCCTATGTCTAAACTATGCGGCGGAAGTACACAATGATACCTAGGACTGAAGACTCTCATTCATTGACTACGCGATCTATGGAATTCTACCCAAAATCCAAAGGAAGCCACTTCAATCAGAAGATGTTTCCTCCGATTCTATTACGATACAGCTACCAAAATATTGTATTTTCGGTCCTACGATGGCCTTCTGCTACTATGCCTATTGTCACGCCCCAGTCCCAAAATACGTAGGACTAGGAATGTGTAAGCATGCCAGCCGTATGTATATGGCAACTCTAATATATGGATACCATAATACACACGCACGCTGTAATATGAATAATAACTCACATGTGGTATATATATTATCATAAGTCACAGGGCATAACTAGATCTCATCCACAGAATCAAATAACCAATCAACTATATAACTAAATCAAGTATAAAATGCTTGATAAGAACAAGTAGTTGGGTGGAGACAAATCCACTACCAAACTAGAATATAAGAGAAACAAAATAGGTACATCTAATGAACAATGAGACTCGAAGAGAAGACCTCCTCGAAAGAGATAAGTAGCAAGTCCTGATCCGTGCTCCTGCGAATAGTCAAGATCGTATACACCTAGAAAGAGACCAGGTCCTCAGAGGGACGTAACAAGATACATAGAAGCACGCCAATTGAATACAGTAAAACATGCATAATAGGCAAAAAATATATAAGTACGATATACTAGACAATCTATATGAAATGCATAATGAGGATAACCTTTCGACGTATGAGCATAGGTAGGCTACTCTATCTAATCTCACAACTCACACACACATCAAGAACATCAAAAATTGACATACCTCGAGGGTAGCGACCAACACGACTCCAGAAATTGACATACCTCAAGGATAGCGACCAACGCGACACACTACCGTAGTACGTACTAGATACTACGGTTTACCATAGTGGTTATAGCCCATACGCCTACTGATTGTCCTCCCCTCCCATGATACTATGTGTCAAGTGTGTGTCAACGTATATATAGTATATAATTATGACTGAAAGAAAATATACATGCAATAAATATATAAAAATATAATAAGCATGCAAAGTACTGTAAATAATTTGGCAAGGTATCTTGCCTGGCAAGAAAGCTATAAAGTGTAAGCGTCCAGACGTCAGTCACAATAGATTAGAAACTATGACATCAGAATAAACGTCTCCGGATGCTGAAATAAATATCACCAACGTTCCCAGAATAAGCGATATAGCTAGAAAATACTACCCTTTCGTCCAATTTGGACACAGGGGTAAAACAGTAATTTTAGGTCAAAGCGGGTCCACATGTGGGCTACTTTGCACCGAAAAGCGTGCCAGAGGTAAAGGTCTCTAAATGAGACAAATTATAGGTCAAAGAAATTCTAAACGTCAATACGAACTCAACGGTATGTCCAATTTTGGATTCCAGTGAGATGAACACAAATTTGCCCTAAAAGTCAATTGTGGGGCTCACAAATAGACGGCTTGGTCAACTGTCTCAGAATTACGTAAAACTTGGATGACAGGACCAGCGTGATACTACGAATCTAATAGAACAAGTTTTGTCGCATTCCGACGAGCGTACACTAAATGGTGCGATATTTTACAAAAGTCGCGATACGGGGACTTTTTACGGATACGGGCTGATTCTGACATGCACACACGTCCAAATCAGTTTTTGCGAAAGCTCACACGTCAGGATATATCATACGTATCTTTCGGTACAATTAGTACGCGATGAGGTAGTCCCGTTTGGCGGGACGCACTACGTATCACAATTTTCAAATATTTTTAAAAACAAGTTTTTGGTCAATTTGGAGGTGGAATAATTTAACACATAGAACAAATTAACAAAAACTAAAAGAACAAAAAAATTCTCGGTTATATGGAGAAAAAAAATCCTTCAATTAGTTTTTGAAAATATTAAACAGGTTGATGGCAAATTGGGTTTGAACATGGGATTTTGGATTCGAAATTCTGAACTGTTTTGGTCAATTTTTCGGTCGATTTTTCGACCGATCCAGGACACAAAAACTTGTGCCGCTTGAATGAAAATCCTAGAGGGTTAGGTTGTGAACGTAAACGAATAAACCGCTTGAGAAAATGACGAGATATGAGAGAGATACATCACCTTGAAGATGGGGCAAAAACTGTGCACATGCGTGCGCACACGCGGACGCGGACGGCGCGGGCGGCAACGGCGCGGGCGGCAGCGGCGCTGGTCGGCGGGGAGGGGTCGACGTCCGCCGGAGGTCGCTCGCCGGGCGGCGGTTGGGTTAGGGTTAGGGTTTGTGTGTATGTGTATATATATATATATATATATATATATATATATATATATATATATATATATATATATATATATATATATATATAGAGAGAGAGAGAGAGAGAGAGAGAGAGATAGAGAGAGGGAGAAGGGTCTGGGGCTCGGGCTGCTGAAGTGGGGGAAGAGATTGTTGGTTAAGGGGGCTTTGGGTTAGTTGAATAGGATTAGCAGTTAGTGATTTTGTTAGGGTTAATTAGTTTAGGTTTTATTTGTTTTATCTTTTTCTTTTCTTTTCTTTTCTTTTCTTTTTCTTTTCTTTTTTTTTTATTATTATTATTATTATTGTTATTATTATTATTATTATTATTATTATTATTATTATTATTATTATTATTATTACTATTATTACCATTATTATTATTATTACTATTATTATTATTTATAATAACCTTATATTTTTTAATGTATATTCACATATATAAATGAGAAAAAAATCCCAAAAATTTTATTTGCACACCAAATAAATTCTAAAAATTTATCTTGTAAGGCTTTAATAAAATTCTATACTCAAAATATTTTATAAAAATATTTTATAAGTAATAATTAAATATTTATCTAGTTATATAAATCAAATAATTTTATTATCTAATTAACTAAGTAATTAATTAAATGGTTATCCACAAAAAGGACAATAATAAATAATATGCACATCTTACAAAAAGGGAATGTACCTAATTTGGCACGAAAAATTATGGAATGCTAATTATAGAAAGTTGGAATTGAAAAATGACCACAAATAAATTATATATATAAATATCTAAATATTTGACACTTAATCTATGGTTGTTACACTAATGTCATACTAATGCCACGGGATCGAATTCTTGTGCCACGAAAAGATCCTACAGGTAGTGTCTCATATGTCGGCTACTTCCTATGAAGGGAGATACAGATTTTGGGGACATCCTATATTATTAATATCCAAACTACGATAAAGTATCCTAATATGTATTATTGGATTTTAATTGATAAAAAAATCTAAGACAAATACAAGGAATTTAAATTACACACGAGATACCTATTTTTGGGTGAGGAAGTTTACACCTATCGAATGCAAAAGCGAAACAGGCCCTCTGTGAAGCTCACGATGGCATCTAGGGTGCACATCAACCCGGCCCAAAACTACAGGACCGTCTCCGAAGAATGGGTTACTACTGGCCCAGAATGGTAGAGGATGCCGTTGACTATGTAAGAAAGTGCCAAGCGTGCCAAATCTATGCATACTTCATCCACCAGACATCCGCGTTTCTACATCCAATGGTAGCATCCTGGCCATTCGAGGAATAGGGAATGGATATCATCGGACCAATAAGTCCACCTTCGTCTAAGGGGCACCGATTCATCCTGGCCATCACCGACTACTTCTCTAAGTGGGTGGAAGCAGTACCACTCACGGAAGTCAAGCCATCCAACGTGATCAGCTTTGTCAACCATCAGGTCATATACTACTTTGGCCTGCCATGAAGGATCATTCTTGATAATGGTCCATAGTTCATAAGTCATGCATTCTACCAGTTCTGCGATAAAAATTGGATTCAGAATGTTGCTTCGACTGCCTACAACCCAGCGACAAATGGGTTGGCTGAGGCATTGAACAAAATCATCATCAAGCTTCTCAAGAAATTTGTGTCATCCAACAAGCACGACTGGAACAAGAAGTTGGGTGAATGTCACAGGGCCTACCGTACAACAGTCCGGACAGCTACCGGAAGTACGTCATTCTCTTTGGTGTACGGTAGCAAAGCGGTCCTCCCCCTCAAGATCTAAATCCCTTCGCTCTGAGTGGCTCTCTCCAATCAGCTAACCGTAGATAATAACCATCGCCGATGACTACAAGAGTTAGAAGCACTCGACAAAAAATAACTCTTAGCTCAGCAATGCATTGAGCTGTACCAGGCGTGTCTTTCTGGAGCCTTCAACAAATAGGTGAAGAAAAGAACCTACCAAGTGGGTGATCTTGTCTAAACCATAAGGAGACCGATGGTCATGACCCATAAGACAGCCGGCAAATTTTAGCCTAAATGGGAGGGCCCATTCATTGTGGAGTCCGTATTCTCCAATGGCGCCTACCGGCTAGCAAAATCCAATGACGACTTGCTCATGATACCTATCAACGAGAAGTTCCTAAAAAATTACTACTTCTAAACTTGACTTGTACTCCCTCATCACCAGCGGGATAACCCATACGTACATCTCTACACTCTTGGTTCTTCACTCCCAGCAAAGTGCCTATATGCAACTTTTTCTCCTTCTTTGCTAATTCCTATAAAAGCAATCATCTATATCCAGGAGTCCTGGATATGCAACAGATGATGGATCCCCAAAGTCTCCCCAGCAGAGAAGCCCTCAGGTCCATAGGCGTACTCCCGCTTGGTCCACCCTAAAAAACTGTATTTATTAGCTCACGAGTACCTCTGAGCTATCATCCCTACAGTCTACCCATCGGAGCAACCCTTAGGTCTATCTACATTCCCAGGTGGACCACCCTTATTAAACTACTCCCCAGCGAGTCCTCAAAAAATTGGTTCATGTCCATATTACCTCTGAACCACTTTTCTCATATTTCTCTCCGGCTAAGTTTGCCACTTTCATGTTACCTCTGAGCAAACTCCCCGGGTCTCGGATATCGATCATCACGTTCATATTACCTCTGATATCGGTTGTCATCCCCACTTATCACCCATACTTATCATGGTACACCAGCGGTGTTAGGTCCACAAAAATTATCACGTCCATATCACCTCTGGCAGGACTTGTCTCAAACCTATTACTTGCACTAACATGCACAAAAAGTAATGGGTCCACAAAACCTATCACATCTATATTACCTCTGATAGGGATTGTTTTTGAACTTATTACTTGCACTCTAGTGTGCAACAAATAATAAGCCAACCAAAAATCCTCCAGTAGGATGTCCTCAATGGAAGCAAACAGCCATGTCCATATTACTTCTGGCGCGCTTCCTTCTCCTTCCACAAAAATACCAGGATCATACCTAACCTCTCGGTATGTCTCTTAATCAGCTCACGTCTACGTCACCTCTGAGCTACCGCCCCCACATCCTCCGCCCCCACATCCTCCCCTAAGAGTGTGCCATATCCAAGTGACCTCTAAGCAAACCTCTTCCTACGAGTATCACTAGTCGTTATCTCAACTTATCACCTACTCTTAAATTTAAGTGCGCCAACGCTGTTAAGTCTACCAAACTTGCCACGACCATACCACCTCTAGCAAGGCCTGTTTCGAACTTATTACTTGTACCCTCATGCACAATAAGTAATAGGTCCACCAAAGATCCCCCAGAGGGATATCCTTAAAAGGCTATGATATTTTACTATGTCCATATTATCTCTAGTACAATACCCAAAAGTCCACAACATACAAAATTCTAAAAAATAAGATACTTTATTTGATTAATATTCAAGATCATGAGTACATATGATGAAAATCTATTACATTCAAGGGTTTTTTATTAGTATTCAACGTCATGAGTACATATGATGGAATTCTATTTTAAAGGGTGTCCATGAAGTCTCACTGATACAAAACTTTTTTATTAGAAGCACCCCTCCGTGCTGTTATTGCTACTGACATAAGTCAAGCCCGCAACAGAACTCAATGCTTTCTGGATCATCCCTCCACAGTGCAAACCTCTTTATATTAAAAAAATCCATATCGACAGATAGCAAGGGAGGAGCAGGAGTAGGCATTCTATGATCATGAGGGAAGGTCGACGACAGGAATGACAATTAATCCAAATCCTGTCATCGACCCAGCAGTCTTCCGGTCGATAGCAAACCGCATAAAAGGAAGAAACGCAACTGGAACGCTGCATGAACAAGGATAGCTTAGCGCATAATGCAGGATGTTCATACTCGTCTCCTGGATTAGTTCTTGCCAAACTATCCTCGTCTCCTAGATCAGTTCATAGCGAACCGCCACATAAAGTTGGCCTTTACCCCGAACAATGGGTATTATAATATCCTTTCATGCTCTATCATGAGCTACGCGATAGGGGACAAAGAGTGCACAAGGAAAACATATGACATTAGCATACAAAGACAGAATTAACGTCTATGCGGCAGACCCTAGTCGGCGCATGAGGTGTAAGCCTAGTCGGTTTCCCATCCATGCGACAGACTAAGAAAGAAAGTCTGCGCATGTTCGTGATATTCTTTCATCCATGCGGCAAGGCAGTATAAAATATTTGCGTGTGTTCTAGACGATTTCTTATCTACGCAACAAGAATGTGCATGGATGTCTTTGTGTCCATAGAAGTCCAACAAGAAGGATATGGTGCTCCCTAACCTCCGAGTAAAGCACCAGAATCATGGGGGCCAAGGATTAAGACCGCCCCTGACAAACTCCTCATGAGAAGGGTCACAACCTGCGGCATCCTTCACAGGAAAAGGAGAAAGAAAAGAATCAGATAAAGTTCTCTCTCTCCCCCTGACTGCCTATTTATAGGCTCCAAAATCGCGTTAAGGGATCGAGACAATGAACCGAGCGGTTAATAAGATGAACCTGATACCTCGATCTACGTGATCATTTTTAATCTTCTTAAAAACTGACACCTCGATCCCCGTGTTAGGAGATGGCACAAAATTCTAAGAGATTCAATCAAAGATAGAGCAAATCTCGTCATTTAGTAATCAGACAGCCTGCCAGAGACAACTATGCGACATATCTCTACTATACGACCAAAAGTTCTCGATCATACTCCTCATTCAAAGTATTCCAAACTCTTTATTTTGGAAACTTTGAAGGGGGTCTTGTAGAAGAATAAAAATACTACAGGCCGCATAGAGTGCATACCGCATAAAATATGATAGATATGGCCCGATAGAAGCCGCATAATAGCCTTTATGTAGCCAGACCAACCAACTAGCAAGCGGCCGCATAAAGGATCCTCGACACACTCTCCAACGCCTGACAAAAAAGGCCTAACGGCCTCGAGACTCGCAAAGGGGCGGTAGGCAAAAAGACAAAGAGTCACATCAAATAATTAATAACTTCGACAGACGAGCCGTGCCACATGTCTCGCCTATACGCCTTCAATATTATGCAGCCTCGATGATATGCGGCCTTAGTCAGATGAAAGCTCATATGCAATCAGGACACATATACGCCAGAGAACACATGCGACCTTGACTCTATGCGTCCTCGTCCTCGGGAAGGCAAAGTGCCCATCAGTCTAAAGGCGGACGAGAGCACATATGTGGCCAGAGTCTCCATTCAACCAAGGCCCAAATAAGAATACTTATGGGGCTACAATACCCATACAGCCTCACCATTATGAGGCCAAGTTGTTATGCGGCCTCTAGCTCACAAGATCTTTCCGTTACAACTGGAGAGATCTTCGTACAGTTGGTTCTGACTACTTGTCCAACTGACCAAGTCACGCCTACAACGGGTTGATAACAACCCCGAGATCTCGTCAACAACATATCTAAACCAAACTCACGTGGCAGCCTCCTCATGACATGCGTCCATAATTACAAGTGCATGTTGTTGAAGTAACCCTATACGGCCACCAAGCAGGAGCATATGCGGCATCCATAACACGTCCACAGGGCGGCTATAAATAGCAAGGTACCATGCCCATACAAAGGGCTGCCTGGCTATCTCAGAACCTACACTCAAGCGAAAGAGAAGAGCTTCTGCATTGGATCGTCCATAAAGTAAAGAGATTTGCTACACTCCTAACCCTCCATCGTCACCTCCCCCCCAGAAAATAAATTTGTACTTAGATTATCTTCTATGACTTTTTTGTACTTTCTTTAGTTTGTTAATCAAATCAAGTTCTTTTAGTTCCCATTTTAATTTAATGGCAAACAGCCCCACACACTAAGCACAATCCTTATGCCCTATGCACTTTGATACTATATGCCCAGGTTTCTGGCAATGGAAACAACTATGGGAAGAAGAAGATGATGGCTGCCTCTGCTGAGAGAATGTTTGGAAAGAATACTGAGATAATGTTGTCCTCCTCGAGGACCCAATCACCAGGGCTCTAACTGCTAGAGCTGGTGCTGATGAATGGGATGCTGACCCTCCTAAAATGTTGGGCCTCTTCTGGCTCCAAACTCGATCTGTAATCCTCTGCGATGTGTAGTCATACCTCCTTGCTGCCCACATCACAGAGTCAAAGGTCTGAAACTAATGCTGCTCCATCGCTAAGATAATCTCTAAATGGAGTCCCTGCTAGAACCTCCTCACCCTCTCCAACTCGGTTGCTACCTGTAAAACCCCTATTTCTGAAGACCGTATTAATTTAATTTTTAATTATGAGCTAAACTAGAAGGAATAGATTTTTGTTAATTTTCAATTGAGGTGTTTGTGTAATTAGAGGATTTATGGGGCCATTATAAATTTTTCCTAATTTATTCCATGTAGGAGACCCTTTGGACAGTTGCATATGCACCAATATAAATTCTAGAATTTCTAAGTATATATATATATATATAAAGTCATTAGAAAAAGAAAGACAAAGGAAATAAAAGAAAATGGGCTTGGATTCCTATTGGATCTCAACCCGAAACCCGTTAACCTCAAACCCAAACCCAATAGGAAAATATCAACAGCAGCAGTAGCAAAAACCAACTTTGCTTTTTCTTTCACCCGCACATAAAAAAACCCCATGCGTAAAACAAAACCAAGCGTAAAAGCCTCACCGCTTAAATTCTTTCATCCGCGCGTAAAACAACCTCCACCGCTCCGCGCGTAAAACATAACTCCACCGTTTAATTCCTTCTCCGCACGTATGAAGAAAAATATCAGTAGCAACACCATCGCCTCTTTACCTGTTATTACCAAACTCTCCTCAACCGAAACCGAAACCAATAAAAGGAAAACAGCAGCAGCTCACCCCCGCATGTGACTCATCACCCACCGCCTCATTCCACCACCTCCTTATCTCTATATATATTACAACTCTCAAACCCTAACCCACTTCTTCTTACTACAACTTAACACTATTGGACGTGCACTATACATTGCTTTTGCTCAGCAAGTATACCTTGCCATTGTACTATTATTTACATTCCAGATGATACATGCATGTTTAATTCTGCTTATATAGATATTTATGTATGTATATTTTGGACCTAAGTTATGAGACCACCCCAGTATTATGGAGCATCATTAGGTTCATTGGCCGTGACACAGTTGTTATACGAGTTGTGAGTCTCATATAGATCACGGACTGCGTGACAGGTCTGGCCTCATGTACGTATGGACGTGAGTTAGGGATAACTGCTAATAGAAATTTTGCATGCTAGTAGACCTGGCAGTTATTAAAGGTATTATCGTGTCATGTATATGGCATGCTTAGAGCATGGGATAGGAAGAACAACAAGTAAGGCATTTGGGCTCCTTTGCACTTTTTCTTTTTGTAACTCGGAAGCTCCACTGGAGATACGGGCGGTGATGACCCATTTATTTCAATTGGCGACCTCTGTCGTTCAAAAGATGACATGCTTTGAGACCCCAGATTCTCCGAGAGAGTCACACCAATCCCATATTTTTAGCCAGATAGCCCACTTGGTAGAAAGTTATTCTCAACTGCATTCACTTAGACGGTTAGGCGACCCCTTTAGATGTTTACTTTCAGTACTTATTGGCATGTTATTATGTATCTTGTTACGTCCCTCTGAGAACCTGGTCCCTTTCCAGATATGGACGAGCAGGAGTATCCGCAGGATTATGGACCTGGACCGGATGCTACTTACCCGACTGAGGAGGTCTTACCTTTGGAGTAGTTGTGATTTTATTTCCACTGTTTCAGTATAGTCGTTTTATAGTGGATTTGTTTCCACCCGACTATCAGACTTGATACTCATCCTGATATTCAGTTATTATTCAGCTCTTTATTCCTACTGATTATTTGTGTTGTGGATGAGATATAGATTTTGTGTGACTTATTGTGACAGTATATTACCACTGGTGGATTAGATATTCATGTACAGCGTACGTATGTATATGATTTTCCATATATTGGAGTCCGTATGTATACGGCTGGACGTGTTACGTATTCCTAGTCCTACGTATTCTGGGACTGGAGCATGACATATTTTTGGTGGTGGCCCATGCAGGTCAAGAATATATTGTCTTGGTTACGTAACTGTACCAAACAAGCCTGCGTATAGGAATAGAGTATAAGGATCTCATTCAGACTTGACTAAACCACATTCTTCCTTTTAACTATCCTTTGTTGGGTAAAATAAAGTTTTACGCCAAAAATCCTTTATGCTGTGATCAGACCCTTTACCTTGTGGCGTAAAAGCCAAAATAATTGTTGTTGGCGTAAAAGCCAAATAAACTCTTTTTTGGCTGGCATAAAAATGGCCAAACTATGAAGAAGATTGCCTCCTTTACGCTGCGGTTATGACAATTGCTACTCATGTTCAATCCACGTATGACACATATCCCTTTGTAAGATCATGGCATACAAGCTACGTAGGTAACCGTCATGCATAAACTTGATGATTAATGAATAACATATATCCAGCGTAGAATAGCCTGATTTGGCGTAAAATGTAAGGATGGTAAGGTGAGCGTATTTGGCACAGCCTTTGTTTCCCAGTCATGACCAAATCTCGTGCATTAAATGCAGAGATATGCCTTGAGCCCTGTGCAAGAAATATCTTTTGACGTGGCACATGATTTTGTTTTATTTTGAGCGTAAAACTTATTTCTGTAGGCAGCGTATTCAGAGACTCCATGCGTAAAGACGATTTATATCAGATATATCACTAAACGACAACCTGGGTCTCTGTGAAAAATCATCATCACAGCCGTCCTCTCAATCGTCGTGCTGTACTTTTGTCAGATGTCAGGTTCACTGAATTATCTGACAAATTCATCCGAGAAAATACAAAGAGTTCCTCGTACGACTTTATGCTGCAACGTATTTCAGATTTTATGCAAGCAAATTTTATGAAGAGTTTACGCAGACAGAATTTTATGTAGACTTTACGCAGTAATCTTTTACGCTCAAATTTTACGCACGCAGATCTTTTACGTGCAGATTTTACGTAGATTTTTACACGCAGACTTTACATAGAAGAATAGTAAACTTTTACGCAGACAGCTCTGAAGCCATACTTTACGCCGACAGTTTTGAATCTTTGTTTTACGCCTACTACCTTAAGTCCCTGTTTTACACAGGAGAGACTCCATAGATGTTGTGGGTTTTTGACTGTAAAATATACAGACAATTCCCCAGCATATTTCATGCTTCTGCATCCTATTTAATACTTGCACCCTGTTTGATTCCTGTACTTCGTCTAAACGTTGTGTACATCGCCTGCAGAGAGATGGATATGGAGAAAGGATGTACTGTCGCCAATGACGACACAACTCCTGGAGTTAATAGTCAGACTCAAGGAGATACCTCAACAAATCCTAGACTTCCAGGACCAGATGAACAGATTCACAATCCAGTTCCATCTAATTTTCCCATTCCACCTAATGGGAACCTTCCAGTCCCATCGACACCGCAGGATGGCCAAGCACAACTGTTCCAATTCTTCCAGATAATGATGCAGGAACAGAGGTAACAGGCAGCCGAGCAGAGGTAAGAATTTCTGGCAGCACTTGAAAGGATGGATGCACAGGCTGTTGTACCAGCTCAAGCACTAGCTCCAGAACCTCGAGCTAGAGTTGGTTCAGTAAAGGACTTTATACAGATGGGTCCAAGGCCGTACAAAGGCATTGAGAGTCCAGAGGAAACTACCAACTGGATCACTCACACTCGGAAGTTATTAGAAGCATCGCAACTACCTATAGAGCTGTGGATGACGGGTGTAAAGACGCTTCTAGATGGTAATGCTCACCACTGGTGGAAATCCATGGAGCGCCAACTGGGTACATACTAGACATGGGAGCAGTTCTTGGAGTGCTTTGAGAGGAAGTACTTCCCGGACACCGTTAGAGATGCATTGTACGATCAGTTTCTTCACCTAGAGCAAGGGAACAGAACAGTTAACGAGTACGATGCCGAGTTTAGTCGCCTTAGTAATTATGGCGCTGCCCTGATTCCAGATGACTTGGCCAAGGCTGAGAGGTTTTATCGCAGACTAACTCAGGAGCTCCAACATTATACAAGCTCCCAGTCCCGGGTCTCTTATATCGAGTTACTAACAGAAGCCAGATTGTCAGAAACCATCAGCAGAGAAAAATGATGTCAGCTGAGGACACAACAAGGACCAGCAAGGATACAGCAGGGACCGGCCAGGACACAACAAGGAGGACCTATTAGACGTCCTTTAGCTCAGCAGCATCAGCAACACAGAGCCGGACCATACCAGATTCCGGAGAAACCCTAATATAATTATTGTAGAAAAATCGGACACATTTTGAGAGATTGTCGAAATCGCTTAGGACAGTATTTACGATGCGGTTCCGGACAACATTTGGCTAAAGATTGTCCAAGGCAACAGACATTGACCTTAGCACCACCAGCACAGAGATTAGCGCTTCCAACACCAAAGCCAGCTCAACAGATGGCTAGACCAGGAGCACCTCGACCTCCAGCAGCAGGAGGATTTCAGCGAGGACCACCGCTACCTACCCAGGAGGATCAGTACCTGAGAGCTAGTAATGGACAGCCGCAGAGGAATGGGCAAGCTTTTGCAATAGAAGTAGATGACATGGATCAGGAGGTTGATGTCATAACAGGTATCACTCTTGCTTTTACTTTTCCTACTGTGACATTGTTTGATACGGGAGCCACCCACTCATTTATTTCATCTAGATTTATTGTAAAACACAATATTACCTCTACAACTTTACCTAGTTGTATTAAATTCTTACCGGAGGAGGAGTTGTACCTATTAGTAGAATTTGTAGATCGTGTCCTATAGTGATACATGACAGAGAGATGAACGCCCGACTCTTAGTCCTTCCTATGCCAACTTTTGATATTGTTCTTGGAATGGACTAGCTGAGCAAGTACCATGCTTTCTTCGATTATTTTGGAGGAAGCATTCTTTTTAAGGTACCCGGCCAGCCTGAACTTGAGTTTTCACGTGGATCCACGGAAATCCTTGATGGTATGCAGCTCGCAATGGATGATGTTGTCTATCATCCCATTATTTCAGAATTTTAAGACATTTTTCCAGAAGAATTGCCAGGACTACCCCCAGATAGAGACATAGAGTTTTCGATTAAATTGACATCAGGAGCAACACCCATAGCATCACATGTTTATAGACTGGCGAAGAAGGAGATGGATGAACTGAAGACGCAGTTGAAAGAACTAGAAGAGAAAGATTTCATTCGACCAAGTGCATCATCCTGGGGAGCACAGTGTTGTTTATACCAAAGAAGGATGGGTCAGTGCGTATGTGCATTGACTATAGAGCCTTGAATGCGGTGACAGTAAAGAATAAATATCCATTACCACGCATTGATGACCTATTTGATCAGCTTAGTGGAGCCAAGATATTCTCAAAGATAGATTTGAGATCGGGATATCACTAGGTGAAAGTACGGAAGGAGGATATTCCAAAGACTGTATTCCGAACAAGATATGGGCACTACGAGTTTCTGGTCATGCCATTTGGGTTGACCAATGCTCTAGCCATCTTTATGAACTTAATGAATCGAGTCTTCCATCAGTATTTGGACCAGTTCATGGTCGTCTTCATAGATGATATACTTGTCTATTCAAAGAGCCACGAGGAGCACGAAAAGTACCTACGGATTGTTATAGAGACCTTGAGGAGAGAGAAGATATATGCAAAGCTCAGTAAATGTGAGTTCTTCTTGGATAAGGTCTCATTTCTTGGACATGTGGCTACAGGAGATGGTATTTCTGTTGATCCAGAAAAGATCTCGGCAGTTGAGACATGGCCCGTTCCTAAATCAGCAGAGGAGATGAGAAGTTTCCTTGGACTTGCGGGATATTATCGACGGTTCGTGGAGAACTTCTCAAGGATAGCAACACCTATGACTCGGTTGACTTGCAAAGATCAAGAGTTCATATGGACCAACGAGTGTCAAGCCGCTTTTGAGGAATTAAAGAAGCGACTGACTACAGCACCAGTATTAACTATTCCATCAGGATCAGGAGGCTACGTGATCTACAGTGACGCATCAGGGAAAGGCTTGGGATGCGTATTGATACAGCATGGCAAGGTGATTGCATATGCATCTAGATAGTTACGAGTACATGAGAAGAATTATCCAACTCATGACTTGGAACTTGCAGCCGTTGTATTTGCTCTAAAGCTATGGAGACATTACTTATATGGGGAACGATGAAAATCTATACAGACCATAAAAGCCTCAAGTATGTATTCATGCAGAAGGAGTTAAATATGAGGCAACGTAGATGGCTTGAGTTGATGAAAGATTTCGAGATAGAGCTACATTATCATCCAGGCAAGGCTAACGTTGTAGCAGACGCGTTAAGCCGGAAGCCAGCGGCTTACTTCTTAACGACACAGAGAGAATTATTGGAGGACTTGTAATATCTTGGCATTGAAGTGATATTACCCGGAGTAGACGGGACACTAGCCAATTTACAAGTACAATCATCACTAGTAGAGAGGATCAAGACAGCTTTGCCTACAGACACCAGATTCAAAAGATTAAAGGAAAGGACAGAGGCCGGAGAACAGACAGGACTGCGCATTCATGATGACGGGACATTATGATGTGGTAATCGTCTTTATGTTCCAAATGGAGAAATTTGACAGAAACTGATGACAGAAGCTCATAGTTCGATATATTCTATTAATCCTGGAGGCACCAAGATGTATCATGATTTATGACAACACTTTTGGTGGCATGAAATGAAAAGAGAAATAGCTCGTTTTGTAGCTAAATGTTTGGTATGTCATCGAGTAAAGACATAGCACCAGAGGACATCAGGATTATTGTAACCACTTCCAATTCCAGAGTAGAAATAGGAATATATCACTATGGACTTCGTCACGGGTTTTTCCAAAAGTCCAAGTGGTAGAGATGCAGTATGGGTAATAGTAGATCGACTCACCAAGTCAGCACCTTTCTTACCTTTTAGGGTTGGCCAATCTACAGAAGCTTTGGCTGACCTATATATGAGGCAGATCGTGAGATTTTACGGTATACTAGTCAGCATTATATCAGATAGAGATTCACGCTTTACATCACACTTTTGGAGAAGCATGCAAGAGAGTCTTGGAACTCGTCTGAAGTTCAGTACATCTTATCACTCACAGACAGATGGGCAGTCAGAGCATACTATTCAGACATTGGAGGATATGTTGAGGGCTTGTATATTAGACTTTGGAGGATCATAGGAGGACCACCTACATCTTGTGGAGTTTTCTTACAACAATAGCTATCAGGTAAGAATCCAGATGGCTCCGTTTGAAGCATTATATGGAAGGAAGTGTAGGTATGCTAAGTGTTGGAGTGACGTGGGAGAACGTCAAATTCTGGGACCAGAATTAGTGATCAACATCGTTGAGACAGTTAAGAAAATACAAGGACACTTGCGAGCAGCGTAAGACAGACAGAAACAATGGGCAGACCTTCATCGTCGTCCCTTAAAATTTAAAGAGGGCGATTATGTCTTCTTAAGGATATCACCTACCAGAGGCACCATTCAATTCGGAGGGCGCGGCAAGTTAAGTCCAAGGTATATTGGGCCATTTGACGTACTAGAGAGAGTGGGAGAAGTAGCATATCGACTTGCGCTACCACCTTCACTTGAGGGAGTACATGACGTATTCCATGTATCGCAGCTCAGGTGATATGTGGCAGACAGAAATCATGTCCTAGACCATTCGGAGATCACCATTGGGCCGAGCTTGTATTATCAAGAATAACCCATGGGAATCCTCGATCGTCGAAAGAAAGTATTGCGGAACTAGTCTATTTCCTTGGTCTGCGTGGCATGGAAGCATGGCACGTCAGGAGAATCAACTTGGGAACGAGAGGACGACATGCGTAAATATTTTTTGAACCTATTCAGTGACCAAGGTATAAATTTACTTTGTTAATATCTCCTACCATTCTTAACTTTCTATCGTGGCTTAGTTTTAATTTCAAGGACAAAATTTTTATAAGTAGGATAGAATGTAAAATCCCTAATTTTGAAGACCGTATTAATTTAATTAGTAATTATAAGCTAAAATAAAAGGAATATATTTTTGTTAATTTTCAATTAAGGTGTTTGTGTAATTAGAGGATTTATGGGGCCATTATAAATTTTTCCTAATTTATTCCATGTAGAAGACCCTTTGGACAGTTGCATATGCACCAATATAAATTCTAGAATTTCTAAGTATATATATATAAAGTCATTAGAAAAAGAAAGAAAAAGGAAATAAAAGAAAATGGGCTTGGATTCCTATTGGATCTCCACCCGAAACCCGTTAACCTCAAACCCAAACCCAATAGAAAAATATCAACAGCAGCAGTAGCAAAAACTAACTTTGCTTTTCCTTTCACCCGCACATAAAAAAACTCCAAGCGTAAAATAAAACAAAAGCCTCACCGCTTAAATTCTTTCATCCGCGCGTAAAATAACTCTGAGCGTAAAACAACATCCACCGCTCCGCGCGTAAAACAGAACTCCACCGTTTAATTCCTTCTCCGCATGTATGAAAAAAAATATCAGCAGCAACACCACCGCCTCTTTACCTGTTATTACCAAACTCTCCTCAACCGAAACCAAAACCAATGAAAGGAAAACAGCAGCAGCTCACCCCCGCATGTGACTCATCACCTACCACCTCATTCCACCGCCTCCTTATCTCTATATATATTACAACTCTCAAACCCTAACCCACTTATTCTTACTACAACTTAACACTGTTGGACGTGCACTATACAGGACTTTTGCTCGACAAGTATACCTTGCCATTGTACTATTATTTATATTTCAGATGATACATGCATGTTTAATTCTGCTTATATAGATGTTTATGTATGTATATTTTGGACCTAAGTTATGAGACCACCCCAGTATTATGGAGCATCATTAGGTTCATTGGCCGTGACACAGTTGTTATACGAGTTGTGAGTCTCATATAGATCACAGACAGCGTGACAGGTCTGGCCTCCTGTACGTATGGACGTGTGTTAGGGATAACTGCTAATAGAAATTTTGTATGCTAGTAGACCTGGCAGTTATTAGAGGTATTATCGTATCATGTATATGGCATGCTTAGAGCATGGGATGGGGAGAACAACAAGTAAGAATTTGGGCTCCTTTGCACTTTTTTCTTCTGTAACCCGGAAGCTCCACTGGAGATACGGGCGGTGATAACCCATTTATTTCAATTGGCGGTCTCTGCCGTTCAAAAGACGACATGCTTTGAGGCCCCTGATTCTCCAGAGAGTCACGCCAATCCCATATTTTTAGCCAGATAGCCCACTTGGTAAAAGGTTGTTCTCAACTGTATTCACTTAGACGGTTAGGCGACTCCTTTGGATGTTTACTTTCAGTACTTATTGGCATATTATTATGTATCTTGTTACGTCCTTCTGAGGACCTGGTCCCTTTCCATATATGGACGAGCAGGAGTATCCGCAGGATTATGGACCTGGACCGGATGCTACTTACCCTACTGAGGAGGTCTTACCTTTGGAGTAGTTATGATTTTATTTCCACTGTTTCAGCATAGTTGTTTTGTAGTGGATTTGTTTTCACCCGACTATCAGACTTGATACTCATCCTGTTATTCAGTTATTATTCAGCACTTTATTCCTACTAATTATTTGTGTTGTGGATGAGATATAGATTCTGTATGACTTGTTGTGACAATACATTACCACTGGTAGATTAGATATTCATGTACAGCGTACGTATATATATGGTTTTCCATATATTGGAGTCTGTATATATACGGTTGGGCGTGTTACGTATTCCTAGTCCTACGTATTCTGGGACTGGGGCGTGACACTACCAAAGTGGGAGCAAACCAACTAAGTCTCACTAACTCTGTTGCGTAACCGTCGACGATCCTACTCTCCTTCCTGAGGTTGTTAAACCTCTGCTGAAGCTCGTAATGCGCCACCGTATCAAAATACCTTGACTGGAACCTCTCAGTAAAAAATACCCATGGAATCAGTGCTATGAGAGAAACCTCGTGTGCTGCCTACCAGTCATGTGCTAAGTCCAATAATTGTAGCCTCACTATTGCTACACGCTCTCTAGCCGGAGTCCCTGCTACCTCCAAGATGGCCTCATTGTTTTGTAGCCAAGCATCGGAAGAAATCATGTCCTTTGTGCCATAAAAGTATAGAGGACTGAGATACCTCAAGCTGGTCGCAGAATTATGGATCTGGGAGCCACGCTGTCTGGACCGACTAAGTGAGTACATTACTCTGGTGCTGTTGTATCTTCATGAAACCTCGAAGGACATCCATCAGTGCTCGGGCAACAGTCTCTGGCTGCTTGGGCTGAACTGGGTGCACAGGTGCTGCCTGCTGGTCTGGTACTGCCGGTCGATCTGCCTCATGATCTACTCTAGACTCTGCCCCTGAATGTTGAGGCCGATCTCCAGGAATATTCTTGGCTCCCGAATGCTGACCCTCCTTGAGCTACACTCGATCCATCTGGCCGATAGTAACATGAACGGCTCCCTTGAAAGTTAAGGACACAAGAATCAATCTAAGAATAGGATAGATCAATGAATAAGCAGATATCAATTCAAGAATCAGGGATAGAGAAAATAACTAGAGATCAAGGAGAATATTTTAGGATTGAGATATCTAGCAACTGCAACAATCCCCACATATCTGTAAAAACCAGATCAAATCTGCTCAGACAGACATTATCCGCTCAAACAGACCTGCATGGGCCACCACTAAAATCGTGTCACTCCCCAGAACCAGAATGCTGGAAAGCGGGACAGACAAGGCCAGCTACATATACTTAGAGCACTCTGGTACTTCGTATAAACGGTGAAGTTGTAAGACATGAGGGGTCACTACTACAAACCAACAGTCAAGCCTAGGTCCAACAACCCTAGGGTCTCAATCACAAGAACAACAAGAATAATAACAAGATGTAAGATCAGCTAAAATATAATAGTAAAGTGTCCCAAACTATAATATACAGATGATCATGATGCTAGTAAACACAGAATAAATAAACTATCTAGAATCTGAGTCGTACATGATTAACCCTTGGATATGTCAATCATGCTAATGCCCATAGGCTAACTGATCAAACCAAAATACGAGCTAAATACGTGCTCAGTGGCTAAATGCCAACAAAAGTAGAATGTACGTCATAGTGGAAAAGTAAGAAAATCCATTCAAGCCGTTTGGTGCTCTTGATGGCCACCATCCTCAGGAAAGTATGAAAGATCTACTGGTGCTGCTACTAGATCTGGCCATGAAAAACCAGTGGGGTCAGACCCCCAAATAACAAGTACCACAGAGGAAGCCAATCTAGAACTTACCAACAACACAAGTAATAAAAATACTGAAAGTAAAGACTAAATGTAAATGATCTCAAGATAGTAAAAGAAATACTATAAACATGCAATGAGACATATCCTGAACTGATAATCTATAGAGTAACAAGTACAAAAAATAAAGGTGTGACCATATAAAGCCTAGATTGTCCACTATCCATAAAATATGACAAATCATATAAGTACAGCTTGATACTTTAACTAACTAGGGTTATCACAATCCTAAATACTAAAAATTATAATGCAACGTGATGCTAGAGTTCCTTCTGATCGCATGTCCCTGCAGTCCGTCGGGGATATCCAAACGCACAAACCAGCACCGAATACTCCTTAAGATACTCCACAATATAAACTACTGGATACTCCTTAAGATAAGTATATGAATAACCGAGACTGCATGCAATCTAGAAAAATTTCTATCCATGTACTAAGTGAATTTCTAGTTATAAACCCCTAGCAGTTTCTTGTATGAATCCGGGTATGGCATTCTGCAGAATCTATACTAGACATGATGCAGACAAATCAAGTTCTAATAGTAATATAAATATGTTTAATATATATTGCACAACTGGACTCATGTATGCCATGACAACAATCAAGCCACGTGAAACCAAGTGAAGCTGGATAAAGCCAAGTAAAGCCATATCAATCCAGATAAATTAATGTACAACCATGTGAAGCCATGTCCAACCAGATGAAACTATGTGAAACCAAGTCAAGCCATGTCCGATGAAGCCATGTAAAGTCATGCCAAGTCAAGTCCAGTCAATCATGTCATCACGTGTAACCGGGCAAAGCCGAGTGAAATAGAGTAAAGCCAAGTCAAGTCCAGTCAAGTCATCTGAAGCCATGTAAGTTCATGTCCAAATCAGGTTAAGTCATTGCGTGTCCAATCAAAAAGCTAGAAGTTTCAACATAAAATCACTAAAAACCAAGAATTCCTAAAGAAAGTGCATGATCGGTATATCGTCGGTACAGTCCAGTACACCGTCGGTACACCGGGCCAGAGAGTAAAAAAATACAGCAAGTTCTGGATTCCAACAAATTGGTATACCGTTGGTATACTGTAGTATACCTTCGGTATGCCGTTCCAAGTAGGCAAAAAAGTTACTGGAAAATAAAGTTCCACAAATCGGTATACCATCGGCACAGCCCAGTATGTCGTCGATATGTCGGCCAAGACAAATATCTAACAATGACGGCAAGATCGATATACCATCGGCACAACCTAGTACACCGTCGGTATGTCGATAGGGTTCATACAAAAATATCTAAAAATCAAGTCAGTTGAAATTGGTATACCGTCGGTATACTGTAGTATACCGTCGGTATGCCAGTTTCCAAGAATAGACATGGTTACATCAAATCTGATTTTCGGGACCCAAATCAAATCCCAAAAATTTTCAGAACCAAGTCTAACAGGAAGTCAAGTCTAGGATAAGTCTCATATCACAATATGAACTAAATCTCACGATCACAACTCCGGTACCGTTTTTGCTACCGAGTTACCAAAAAAGGACTGAACGAGATTCTACTAGAAAATAAAATTAAGACGGTCACTAGGCTAGAAATCATGATATGAATACTAATAGTAAAGCAAGTCTAAGCAAAATAACAACCAAACTCCAGGAAAGTAAAATGATAGGAAGTAAAAGAAGTTCACGAAATCGGTAAAGTGTACTTGTCTAACGCGAGCTCCCAGCCTAATCTTCTAGTCCACCACCACGAAGGGGTTCAGAAACTACACTCCAGGTCTCAAGACCACGCTTCCAAGCTCGAGAGAAAATAAAGAAGAGAGGAGAGAGAAATAGAAAGAGAAAAATAAAATATCTCGAGTATTATTTATAGAGAAAATATTTCAAAAATATCTCAAAAATATCTCAAAATTGGAACGAATTTCTGCCGATCAGTATACCATCGATATATTGTAGTATACCATCGGTATACCGGTCAAGTAGTAAAGTTTCAATTTTGAGAAATTTTGGGCTTCCTCCAGATCCAATAAAATGCAATAACTAGCACAAAATACATATCCGCATAAAATACGAATACTGTGAGACGAGTCTCACACTTACAAAGTTTAGAAGCAAGGTCATTACAAAGTTTAGAAGCAAAGCAATTACTGGAGTCCAACTTCTTTCCTCTCAACATATTTCCTTGCGATTTCTTTTTAAGGCTTCTAGCAGACGTTACAAGTAACTTTAATATTACATAAAAAAAAAATTCTGATTTGAGATTTTTCTTTCCTCTCTCTCACTTTTTTTGGTAGGGAAGTAATTAATTTAGCTCTATATAAATAACTTCTTTAAATTTTAAGTTATAAATTTATATTTAAATTAAAAAAATAGATTTATACATTTTTTATAAGTTATTCCAAAAAAAATTAAAATAAAATTCAACTTATAAATATTTAGATTTTAATTTATACTTAAAGTTATATAAATATTGATATAAATAAATTAAATAAATTTATAAATTTATAAATTTCAAATTATACTAAACGTATAACTTATAAATTTTTAAAAAAAAATTACTTAAAGTTATACTTAAAGTTATTAAAAAAAAATTTCTAACAAATAACTTATAAATTTCAAATTATAAAAAAAATTAATTAGTAATAAAAATCCTATAAATTTTAACTTAAATTATTAACATATAAGTTATATATATAAATTATATATAAAATATATACAAATAAAAGAAAAAAAAATCGGGCTGGACCGCCTGACCGTGAATCCATGCATATAACCTATGTATGATGTTCATTGTGCCCTAGGACACCCATGAACTCAGGACGGGCCCTTCCCGTTTCCATTAAGATCTCTGCATAGAATCACGTTGTCGCCATGGCCGTCCGACGTCACCGAGACCCGCGTGGGGTCGGGATCTTACGTTAGCGTTACTAGAATACCTTGTGGGTCTCGTATGGTACTGGTGGGTTCCACCATCGTCTTCCTGATCGCCAAAAGTAGGGTCGCGCTAGGCTATCGATGGAGAGTTTGGTCAGTCGTGGCCCCTGCATGGTGATGTATGATATTTTAGTTCGCTTGGTATAATAGTTTTTACATGCTAGGAAGATTAGGTACGTACAAGATTTGAGTTTATGGCATCATAGATTACTTTCATTAAAGAATATTACATGGATCTTCAATATTACAGATTAGGGCATTAAGAATTATTACATCAATCACATAAGGATCCAAGAGCAAACCCTTGGAATCAACACAGAAACATCATACATATAACAACACAAAATCTTCAAATGGACATACCGATGATAGAAATAATGATAATCTAATAAACTCTAAAATAATATGCAGTATTACTGAATAAAGATAAAAAATAAATATGAAACCCAATTTTTTTATATTTTTTATAATTCCCTAAAAGAGAGAAGAAGTCATCATGCCTCCGACAATATATAATTAACTCATATATGGATCATGGTACCAAAGGGGTTACAACGAAGCCAAATATATATATATATATATATATATATATATATATATATATATATATATTTGGTGAAGTTGAACCGGTTCCTTCTTCTCATTTTAGTTCAAAGTCGTGAAATATACTATTAACGTGGAATCTCCTTGATTCTCCTAGCAATAGATCACCCCTAATAACTTGGGATGTTATTCTAGAAGTGGAGGCTTCCAGTTTTTGCATCATTCACTACATCAAAATTACGCTACAAGCGTTAGGGAAAAAAAATTCTAATACGACAAAACATTTATTGGAAAAGTAAAATTTTCCAACGTTTTTTTTTTTTTTTTACTGTTATGAACGCAAATTTTTTCAACACTTTAAAACCATAAATAATACAAATTTTTCCAACAATTAATAATCGTTAGGAAAGCAAATTTTATAATCGAAAAAAAAAATCTAAATATATCCTAGGATAGAAAACTCATATATACTACTACGTTGTCCGCAGACGAGTTAGTCCGTCCGCCACTTGGCCGACTCCCATAGGTAGGTCAACTGGATTGAACCCATGAATGCAGGAAATGGCCAATGGGATTCAGCCATGCAGACGGACGGGCCCCGTCTGCGGGCAACATACCCTTCTCCAAAGTTCTAGTAGTGCATCTCTCATGGACGTGCTTCCTATAATGTCCTTGGTCCCATGTGTACCCGCCATCCTTGTGAATAGAATCCAATCTAGGCCACACTAAACTGATTGGATTCGTGTGGGAATGAAAAAAAAAAAATTCTTACACTATAGACACATGATATAGCATGGATTTTTTTTTTTTCAATTTCTGACATATTGTTCGGAGTCCGACATAACGTTCGGGACTTTGTGCATACTGCATTGCATGTCTTTGAGCCCACTGTCCTCCAACTTCCACCATTTATAAATGGAAAGAATAATATGCCCCACCCAGCCAGGATTTTATACATCTCCTCGGTAACGACAAGGGCCACTCGAGTTCGGTTGATATCGCATGGATTGAAGTGGTGTCGAGACTGCATGTCCTTATATTCGTATTTTGTTCCGGTTTTATTTTTTCATAATCTATAAATCAAAGACAAAAATCTAAATGTAGGAACAAGTGAAAAATATAATACTAAATGTACGAGGAGCAATTAATCCATGGTTTAGAATTTTTATTGATATTAAAAAAAGAACATAGAAATAGATTTGAAAAGCAATCTCTTTTTTAAAATATATATTAAAATTACTTACAGTGGTTTTGTAAGCCTGTATTACCCAATATCTTTTGAGACAGTTTTTAAAAATTAACAGAATTAACTAAGCAATTTCAAATCCAACCAACCTTAGCGGGACAGAAATTTATGAAAGCATTTCTCTTCTTCTTTTACTACTAATTCGAGTTGGTCAACAAAAAATATTCAATTATATTTTATCATAAGAGTAATGCTTCTATCAATTGATTTTTCTTATTAATAGCCTATTTGTCCACCCAAATCAATTGTTGGACATGGTTCATTAATGTCCATGATCCAAAAGGATAAATAAACATAGGTATAGATTATATATGTGT
>JAYESA010000009.1:75655699-75670699 GCA_036927795.1 Iris macrosiphon | reverse complement strand
TGTGTATATATTTACGCGTGCTAGCATAGGTTTTAGTGGATTTAGGCGGGGTGCGTAGCCTAGGTTGAGGTATCGGATACCGAGGGTATCCCGGTATCTCGAGGAGGCGAGTTTGAGGGTTTACTAGCTTAACGAGCTAGTTTTGACCTAAAATTTCAGGGGCACCCTAGTTTGACCTAGTGTTGACCATAATTGTCCTCGTTGACCATAAAAGTCAACGTTTGACCTAGTTTTGACCTAGAGTTGACTTTTTGAACCACGGGTTGACTTTTGACCCAAATTTCAACGGTTTGACCCGTTCGACCTAGAATATCCCTAGAAGCTTATTTTTAATTATTTTATATCAGTTTAAATCCTTAGAACCCTGTTTAATCTTGCTTTTCGTAATAGGTTCTTGCGACACCGGTTCAGATCTCGATCCTCATCAGTTGCTCAGGTCATCAGGCGAGTACCTACCTCTAATAGTTTTCATTTCATGATAGCATTTATATCACCTGTTCTATAACTGTAATACTTGATTCTGACATATTGTTACACGAGCTGGTACTAGTGGATCCCGTTATGAGATGCTATCCCCCTTACCGTGTTCAGCGGGTACTCTATCACGTGTATTTCATCATGTGCTTCGGGTATTGATTCTCATGTGCTATCATGTGCTTCATGTGCTCTCGCATTCATGTTCGTGAGCTATTTATCATGTACGTGGCGTGTCATGGTTGGATCCAAGATTATTAGTGGGAGAGGGGAGTATGAGTTGGTTATGTAATCAAAGCCAAACAGTATTCATGTGTATGTCGGTTATGCAACTCACGCATAATGGAGTTATCGTAGATTATTCATGTGCAACCTAAGCCAATCATATAACGAACTTGTGCTCAAGGCACTTAGCTAGTATTCATGTTTTCTCACATGCAGTTACTTCTTTACTTGTATTGTTCTCCACTTTATATTGCAGCTACTTTATCTGCTCCATCATGTATTTATTTTCTGTGCATCTTGTATACTTTTCTATTGCTAGTCATATACACCTTACCATGTATTTGGAGTTGCTTTCAGAGTTATGTACTTCGCTCCAGTCCTGACTGGGCATATTTTTTCCAGAGGATCCTGAGGATTTTTGCCCGACTTTCTACGGGCCGGGCGTCGAGGAGTTTTGCGAGCCCGAGACTAAGGAGGAGCCCGGCGAGGAGACTCCGTTAGTGCCCTAGTTAGCTAGGTAGTTTTTCCTGGGTGTTCCCAGTTGCTATTTTTGGATGATTGTACTTATTATTTTGCTGCTGTGAGATGTTGTAGACTATAGACTTGGACAGTATTTTGGATATTGTCTTGCTCTGTGTTTCTTTATTTCTTTTGCTATCATATCGTGCTTTTACTCTTCCTCTAGTTATTGTGATTGAGAGTTCATATATATATTGCGTGGTTGCCCTCCTTTTGGAGAGGATATTGACAGGTTTTTATGAGATATATAGATTGTTGACCCAGAACGGACCTTTACAGCGTTCTACCACCGATTCTGCGGCGTAGACTGGACGTGCCCTTGACTCATGCCCGATTTTTCGGGTGCGGGTCGTGACACATTTTTGGTGGTGGCCCATGCAGGTCTAGTTTTTAGGTTTACCTGCGATAAGATATAGGCTGAGAGAGTGTGTGCTCAATCACAACTATGACCATTCCTGATTTCTTTTGTTATCTTCAATTTTTCTGAAGTTGTTTTCTTTTGCAATATTACTTTCCTTCCTTGATGATATCGTATCTTGCACCGTTGGTGATGTGATCTCAGGTTCTGTTCTTCTTGATTCTATTCTAGCACTTGCTTTATTTGATTTCGGTGCTTCCCATAGCTTTATGTCTGTATCTTTTGCTGTTAGACACCATCTTGTTGCTGAACCTTTAGCTAGACTCTGCAAGATCACAACCGGGGGTGGCATCATCCTAGTCAGTGATGTCCGTAGAGACCGAAGAGTTACCTTGGGAGACCGGGAGTTGAGTGTGTGCCTACTCGTAATGCCACTTCCGAGCTACGATATTGTACTCGGGATTCATTGGTTGAGTATGCATTATGCTAGTATAGATTGTTGTGGAGGCAGAGTATTGTTTAGTCCGCCGGGTGAGCCAGGGTTTCAGTTTGCCAGAGGAGCAGCGGAGCAGAGCGAGAGAATCTTCTACGGAGCCCTAGTGGTAGAGCCGAGGTTGCTACATCCACTGATAGAGGAGTACATAGATGTCTTTTCGGAGGAGTTGCCAGGGTTACCTCCGGACAGAGATGTGAAATTCTCTATAGACTTGGTGCCAGGCACGGAGCCGATATCCCAGCATGTCTATAGAGTCAGCAATAGTGAGCTGATAGAGTTGAAGAAGCAGGTGGATGAGCTTCAGGACAAGGGATTTATCAGATCTAGTTCTTCTCCGTAGGGTGCTCCGGTACTTTTTGTGCCGAAGAAGGATAGGTCGATACGGATGTGTATCGACTACAGGGCTCTGAACAACCTCACAATCAAGAACAAGTATCCGCTGTCGCGTATTGATGATCTTTTTGACCAGTTGAGCAGAGCGAGGGTATTTTCCAGGATTGATCTAAGGACAGGCTACCACCAGGTGAAGGTCAGGCGGGAGGATATTCCTAAGATAGCTTTTCGGACCAGGTATGGACAGTATGAGTTCATGGAGATGCCGTTTGGGTTGGTTAATGCCCCGGCAGTGTTCATGAATCTGATGAACAAGGTGTTCCATCAGTATCTGGACAGGTTTGTTGTAGTGTTTATAGATGACATCTTGGTGTATTCGAAGATCCCAGGGAGCATGAGGAGCATCTGAGGATAGTGCTGGAGACTCTCAGGAAGGAGAACCTTTATGGAAAGCTTTCGAAGTGCGAGTTCTTCCTTGACAAGGTTGAATTCCTTGGTCATGTGGTGACTGGAGAGGGGATCTCGGTGGATCCGAGAAAGATTATGGCAGTTGAGGCATGGGGTGCTCCGAGTTCAGTAGTCGAGGTCAGGAGTTTCCTGGGACTGCAGGCTACTACAGGAGATTTGTTTAGGATTTTTTCCGAATTGCAAAGTCGTTGTCCAGGCTGACCCGGAAGGACGTGGAGTTTGTTTGGTCTATCACGACCCGCACCCGATATAGGGGTACGAGAGCGTGGGTACGTCCAGCCTACGCCACAGCATCGGCGGTAGAACGCTGTCTAGGTCAAGTACTATCTAAACAATCTCATACTAGTATCCAACTCCATAAGGAGACACGGATAACAATATAAAAGATCAACATACTCAATCACATAACTACAGCACGATAAGAAATCAAAGAAATAAAATAATTACAACACAAGTCTAATATAATTAAATCTAACTCAACATAAAACCAAGTCTCAACAAAATGTCGGAGACAAATCCAGTACCAATAAACTATGAAAGGGAGCTAACTAGATAACTAGTGATTCCGGCTAGACCTCCCGGAATCACGACTACACTACTGAAGCCAAGTCTCAGCTACTCACCCTGTGGTCCACCAGTGTCGAATACCAGTCCTCTAGGCATAGTCTGGAAAATGTTTTCCAGTCAGGAAGGAGCAAAGTACATTTCTAAATAGCAGTTCTATATCAATGATATAAACTATGTAGCAGTATATAGATGGAAATATACAAGATGCATGTATAGGTACGAGAAATGTATAATAAAAGAAATACTGGAATACTATAAGTAAATGCAGGAAAAGAAACAATATGTCAATGAGCAAGAATCCTATGACTAAGTATGTGAGTACTAGCTTTAACATGTGATCGGCTTGGGACTAGTAAACTCATTACATTGGTTAGCGATCATCCTTGAGGTCAGGCTAATCCGTAAGAATAGCTATGATGCGAGTAATAGTCAGGCTAACCATATGTAACAGTGATGAGGCATGTAAAGGTAAGGCTGCACCGACGTGAGGCGTGGGTGAGCTATGATGCATGTAAAGTTGGGTATGATCACATATCTACACTAAAAATACTCTCCACCCCCAACTGGTATAGTAGATCCAATCATGGTACGCTATGGCACGGGATTCCCTAGGGTCCTTAGCTGGTGAATACCGAGGTCCTGTCCCAGAGTATCGCCTGGAGGAACCAACAGTCCTAAAGACATATAATAAAAATACAACGTTTGCATCAGATGCTATACTAAACACACAATCAAATACCTAACTCAGGGGCTATGCCTGGCATGATACTGGTCAACTAGGGTCGTCTAGTAGATAGATATAGAAATGTACATATTGTACTAACATATACATTAATACATTTGGTACGAAAATAGATATGTGTATTTATATATACCTTAAGTAAATTAATAATGTATGTTTTAGTTACAAAAAGCTACTAGAAAATACTTTACACAAGGTATATTCATAAGAATAAGCCAAATTAGAATTTTACTATATTTACTAAATTCCAAGTACAAATGACTATGCTAATACATGCATTTAATTTATACTAGTATATATACTTTTTATTAAATCGATATTATATATAAAAATAAACCAATATGTATATATTGAGAATATGTTAAGTATATACAATATATATATATATATATATATATATATATATATATATATATATATATATATATATATATATATATATATATATATATATATATATATATATATATATATACATATACATATACCAAATTAATTATATATACTAGGATACGTATTTATATATATATATATATAAATCATATGCCAATTAAATATATATATACATACACAATATTCATATACATTAATACATACATATACTAAGTATATATATACTATACTTATACATGTTTAAACACTAAGTAAATAAATAATATACATATATATATTAAATACATACATATATGTATATACGTATGTATATATACATATATATATACATAGGAAGAAGGAAGAGGGAGAAGAGGAGCCTCACAGTGGTGGTGGTGCCGGAGTTGGATCGGAGCAGGGGGACTGGCCGACTGGAGAAGGAGGCTGAACCGGTGGGCTGTGGAGTAAGGATGGCCAGAGGGGTGGGTCGATGCAGGGAGTCGGGAAGGATGTGTACGGTGGTGATAGTGGTGGTTGTATGATGATGATGGAACTGAGGTGCAGCGAGGGTCGGGATCCGCCTGTGGGAAGGAGCACGGTGTTCGCTGAACTCAGGCCGGAGTAGCAGCGTGGCGAGGAGCGGGGATCTCGTCAGGCTGAAGGTGCTTGGTCGGACCGGGGTAGCTTGAGGGCAGCCAGAGGATGGCTGGACCACGCCGGAGTTAAACCGGGGTCGGCTCGGTTGACAGTGGGTGCGAGGGGAAGATGGAGGGAAGTGGTGGTGGAGTACGGTGGTGAGTCGGAGCGGGAAGCTCGGCCGGGCCGGGGTCGGAGTCGCTGCCTGGCCGAGCGGTACAGGGAGGACCGGAGCAGTGGGATGCCGACTGAGTATGGAGGAGGAGCAGCAGAGTTGTGCCGGCGCCGGAGTAGTGCAGGGTCGGGGTGGTGGAGTGAGGAGTTGGCCGGTGCAGTGGCTGACGGATGCAGGGGAGAGATCGGGTCGAACTCCGGTGGGTCGGCCGGACTGAAGTGGCCGAAGATCTCGAGGTGAACAGTGTCCCCCCCCCCCCTCTCTTTCAAATTCAAAAAATAATAAAAGGAGAAGAAGAATGGAAGAAGAAGAGAAGTGAAGGAGAATGAAAAAGAAAATGAAGGAGAAAGGAAGAATGAAAGTGGAGGCTACGGTTTGGGTGTGGGGGGATTCCCTAGGTTTCTTTTTGGGGATTAGGGCTTTAGATAGGACATTAAATAGGGAGAGGGATGAGGTTTATGTAAGGGGTTGTGTGGTGGAGATGGCTCCATTTTAAATGGATGGCCATGATTCATCATGGAGAAAAATGTAATAAAATGAGGAGAGAGGTTGGGTTGACTAGTCAAAGTTAGGGGAGTTGGTTTTCTTCATTTAGTTTAAACCAATAGGGCGTTGACACCAAATACAATAATTGTAAATTAGCCCCCCTTAAATTTGGGTATTTGCACAGATGCATAAAATGATAAAATTTTGGCGGGCGATTCTGTGTCTAGCATTTTATAGGGTGAGGGGGCGTTGTAGTACGGGCTTAAGTAGCGGGGTACTGGAATTAAATAGGGATTTACGGAATCAGTTTAAACGGTATCCTCAATTTAATTAGAATAAATACAAGCTGTGTTCAAAAATTAATTAGGAGCACATGGGACCAAAATCAGGTCGGGTCATCAATATCATTAATGAAGAAGACTCAGAACAGAATATTATCCTAATTTGGGCCACACGAAAAATAGGTCAAGATTGCCTCCAAGTTTGATTGGAACGCACAACGATACTAAATAGGAATTTATCCAAAAATTAATAAACGTCCGCGACGATTTTTGTGCGGCTAAAATGAAGGTACAGAGATCATAATTATGAGTTGCAAAAATATCAGAATGGAAGGCAGGCACGTCTAGGTCAAGGTTGTGAAATTTGTTGGAAGGCAAAAGTCAGGGTAGCGCTCCAAATATCGAAGCAACGACAGCGCGCAACAATTAAATAAATTACGGTAATCAAATACAACCTCCAATAAATTAATTCTAAAATAAAACAATTAAATACATAATCCCCATTATTCGATCAGGTGTTCGTCTAGTGGCCTCTAGGTCAAGTCTACCAGCTCAGACATTAAGAACACAGTATATAATATAATATATTTAAATACACACCTCATGCAATTATTTAATTTAAATACAATATTGAGAAATCATTTAATATAAATACCACAATACTGATAATTATAAAAAGTCAAAAATACCCCTGTTTTCAGAATGTGGTAGTGACAAGTCTACCCTCCTTAAATGAATTTCGTCCTCAAAATTTAATGTCCTCATAGTAGTATTTATTCATTATTTTATTTCTCATCAATAGTTAAATTCATCAATGACAAAATCAGGTAGTAATCCACCTTGCCATTTCACAATCTAAAAAAAATTCTGAAATTACTGTATTCTTGCAATATCCTCGAAAATAAAAATCAAAGTCCATTTTTCTCACAATTTCCTCCAAAATTTTAAGTTAATTAAATACTCGAAATTTGATATCTGTTCCTCAAATTTAATTTCAATCAATGTATTGAATCTCGTCCCAAAAGTCTGAATTCAACAATAATCCATTAATGATCTGATTCTTCAGTTTCCCTTTTCCTCACAATACTCACAAGTGCGACACTTAGAGATCCTTCTAATGCAACGTCCAAAAATTCATAACTTGCGGTCAAATAAATATAATGAAAATCTCCTAAATTTTCTAAATTTTTTTTTATCACCAATTCTATCATATCATAACCTTACTAAAATTAATAATTCCTCAATTTTGCCATGTTAATTTCTTAACTCTCCCTTTTAAGTTAATGTTTTATCCTCGAGTTTCAATCATACCTCGATCTTCGTAAAATCAATGATCCATCAATTCTGTTATATTAACCCCTTAATTCTTTATTTAAATTAATGTTTATCCACAAATTTAATCATCTTGCTCCTTTTTGTCAAGCCATAACCTTGTCATAGATCTTTGCTATGGTCAAAACCCCAATGATCATGGTCTAAGAAAATTTTACCTACAGTCATACAACTTAGAGGAAACATGCATGGTTATGGTCTGTCTTATCATGGTATTGCATTCTCTATCAGGGTGTACTACTAACTATATCCTAACAAGAAAAAAATCAAGTATACGAACTACAGTACTAGGGAAAAATCAGTCAATCGATCAACAAAAAGGAACAGAAGGAAGGAACAAACATACTAACACGTTACCTGCAGTATCGGTCTCCTCGACCGTCATCACAAATGCACCGCCCTGCTGGGGTGGATCCCTACGCTGGTGCTGAGCAATATACGGTTCCACAGGTAGCCTAACTGGATCTCTATAATTTGGAGCTGCGCGCTGAACTAGAGGGCAATCCCTCATTCGGTGTTCTGCTTTGCCACAGCGCAAACAAAGTCCTAGCCTCGCTCTACAGCTCTTCCTAAGATGACCTGGCTTCTTACAGTAAAGACAAGTCTGATCCTGCTGAACACGAACTGGTGCCTGGTACTGTTGTTGATACTGAAATGCCCTCGGCTGTCGCTGGCCAGGATACTGCTGGGCAACTCTCTCAACTGCCTGTAGTGCCATCTGGTGAGCGTTCTTCATGCTCTCTTTCATTAGTTCCGTCTGCTCCTGTTGCGCTTCTGCTTGCACCCTCAGAGCCTCAGCTTGAACTCGCTGAGCATCTGCCGTTACTTTCTGGGCATCTACCATGCCCTGGATTAAGGTAAACATCTGTGCCCCGTCAATGGGCACACCTCCGAAAATTGGAGTCGGTAAATGAGGCTGGTTGTCCGTCACAGCTGCGGCTATCCTCTGAACAGGTGGGGGAGGAAGACCCCCGGAAAGTGCAGATACTCCCACATGCATCGGAGATGTAGGAGGAACTACGGCTGTCTGTCCATCAGGTGGAGAGGTGGCAGACCCCTCTAAAGCTGGTGCTCCCACTTTCATAGATCGTGTCCTCGGCGGCATCCTGAAGACAGATCCAAGAGAATCAATTAAGGCAATAGATGCGATATCATCAAGGAAGGAAAGTAAAGTTCTAAAGAAGCACATTCAAGATAATTAGATGGGAATATTCCTAGTTGTGATTTCACAGGTCAACGATGCATCCAAGGTTTGATACCTCTATCCCTTTAGATACCACAGTTCTACTACAAGCACACTCACTGCTAGCTTCCTTACCTACTAAAATTGTTCATAGTAGTTGTTCTTTATCACTCAAGTGCACACCAAGTGCAACACACCATACTAAGTACTGTTCTCCCTAATACAACTCTAGATGGACACCCAAGTCCATTTGCAGTGTCATCTCAATTATGCCCAAGTCAACAGATCCTTACGTATGCACTTCATCCACCCATATATTATTATACATTTCTTATCTACCAAAAAATTAATCCTCAAAATAAGATCATCAAAGTTTTAACTCCTTTAAAATAAAATTCATTTACTTCCTCAAAAATCCAATACTCAATATCGGAATAAAATGGTAATCAATTCTAGAATCTTTATAGTCTTGACCATGTTTATTGAATCAAATTTAGTCCTCAAACATTTAAGTAACATAAAAATCTCAACTCCTTAAAAATTCAAATAAAATTTGTGATTCACTTCCATTGTTCAAACGATAAAAATTGAATCCTCAAGTATACATATAAATACTCACAGTCTCTAATACTCAAGGTGCACACTAATACACTAATTATTTACAACCTCAACTGTGTACGAAATTTGTACTGCCCAAATTATTTGCACTATTACTTCCAAATGATCATCGTCACTGATATTCCTTCTCCTCTATCTATAGTGTCAATACTAACTATATTACACCTTATCATAGAGCTATTGCTACAAGGCACTACGCTATGGGTTACTTTAGATTAATGCCTACTGCTCACATGTCCAACTAGGAAACACTAAACTCATAAGCGACACTCAGTCAATACTAATACTCAAGACACAGACATAATTACAAGACATTTATTATCATACTTAACAAGGAATCCTCAAAGAATAGGAGCTCAAAAAGACTGGATTGAGGACTGAAGGTGTTTCTACTGCTAGCAACAAAAAGAAACGATGGAAAAGTCCTGTATAACAGAAATAGATAAGTGTTGAGATGATACTTTAAGAACAAATTTTAAGACACAACCTGATAATCATACACGTCGGTCAGAAATCATGACGCTGAGAATCCTCGCCACGCTAGTAAGCATAGGTGCGATAAATGACAAGTTCCGTAACTAAAGTACGCAACCTTATAATCATGACATCTAGAATTTTCGCCACTTCAATCGGTACGGCTGCGATAAACTCTAGGTTCCATGACCAAAGTAGACGTTTCACCTTTCTCACTGTTCTCATCAATCTATGTCACCAGATGATATCATAAAGTTTAGTCCGTAAAATTTATCTCGATATGAAATCAAACTCTACAATAAAACCAAGATCCTAATTACTGATCAACAATAATCAATTTCAATATCAACAAGTGAGGACGGACGAAAATAAGGGCGAAGGATTTAAATTAGAATTATAATAAGATTCTCAAGGAGTCATCCCAGGAATCTCTCAAGAATTTGTGATTGAGTATCCTCTCTCATCCTAGTATCCTATGTCCTATATTCTATAGCAGGCACGCAGTAGTACAACTAATTCGTTGCACTACCACGACATCGCACAACTTGCGAAGTCTGACCTGCATGGGCCACCACTAAAACGTGTCACGACCCGCACCCGATATAGGGGTACGAGAGCGTGGGTACGTCCAGCCTACGCCGCAACATCGGCGGTAGAACGATGTCTAGGTCAAGTACTATCTAAACAATCTCACACTAGTATCCAACTCCATAAGGAGACACGGATAACAATATAAAAGATCAACATACTCAATCACATAACTACAGCACGATAAGAAATCGAAGAAATAAAATAATTACAACACAAGTCTAATATAATTAAATCTAACTCAACATAAAACCAAGTCTCAACAAAATGCCGGAGACAAATCCGGTACCAATAAACTACGAAAAGGAGCTAACTAGATAACTAGTGATTCCGGCTAGACCTCCCGGAATCACGACTACACTACTGAAGCCAAGTCTCAGCTACTCACCCTGTGGTCCACCAGTGTCGAATACCAGTCCTCTAGGCATAGTCTGGAAAATATTTTCCAGTCAGGAAGGAGCAAAGTACATTTCTAAATAGCAGTTCTATATCAATGATATAAACTATGTAGCAGTATATAGATGGAAATATACAAGATGCATGTATAGGTACAAGAAATGTACAATAAAAAAAATACTGGAATACTGTAAGTAAATGCAGGAAAAGAAACAATATGTCAATGAGCAAGAATCCTATGACTAAGTGTGTGAGTACTAGCTTTAACATATGATCGGCTTGGGACTAGTAAACTCATTACATTGGTTAGCGATCATCCTTGAGGTCAGGCTAATCCGTAAGAATAGCTATGATGCGAGTAATAGTCAGGATAACCATATGTAACAGTGATGAGGCATGTAAAGGTAAGGCTGCACTGACGTGAGGCGTGGGTGAGCTATGATGCATGTAAAGTTGGGTATGATCACATATCTACACTAAAAATACTCCCCACCCCCAACTGGTATAGTAGATCCAATCATGGTACGCTATGGCACGGGATTTCCTAGGGAGGTAGCAAATCTCCCCGGGTCTCAGTGTCTGTACATGCACAAGATAACAAGGAAATAAGTCTTGTACAAGCTACACTATGAATAAGGAATAACATCTCATGACGAGATCCGTGTATACCAATCTGTGTAACCAGCGTGTCAAGAGCATGGATATTTATATTAGATACAGTGAACATAGGGGATATCATAAACAAGAACTAATCAGAGAATGTACTCGCCTTGGGTCCTTAGCTGGTGAATACCGAGGTCCTGTCCCAGAGTATCGCCTGGAGGAACCAACAGTCCTAAAGACATATAATAAAAATACAACGTTTGCATCAGATGCTATACTAAACACACAATCAAATACCTAACTCAGGGGCTATGCCTGGCATGATACTGGTCAACTAGGGTCGTCTAGTAGATAGATATAGAAATGTACATATTGTACTAACATATACATTAATACATTTGGTACGAAAATAGATATGTGTATTTATATATACCTTAAGTAAATTAATAATGTATGTTTTAGTTACAAATAGCAACTAGGAAATACTTTACACAAGGTATATTCATAAGAATAAGCCAAATTAGAATTTTACTATATTTACTAAATTCCAAGTACAAATGACTATGCTAATACATGCATTTAATTTATACTAGTATATATACTTTTTATTAAATCGATATTATATATAAAAATAAACCAATATGTATATATTGAGAATATGATAAGTATATACAATATATATATATATATATATATATATATATATATATATATATATATATATATATATATATATATATATATATATATATATATATATATATATATATACATACATATACCAAATTAATTATATATACTAGGATACGTATTTATATATATATATATAAAAATCATATGCCAATTAAATATATATATACATACACAATATTCATATACATTAATACATACATATACTAAGTATATATATACTATACTTATACATGTTTAAACACTAAGTAAATAAATAATATACATATATATATTAAATACATACATATATGTATATACGTATGTATATATACATATATATATATATATACATAGGAAGAAGGAAGAGGGAGAAGAGGAGCCTCACAGTGGTGGTGGTGCCGGAGTTGGATCGGAGCAGGGGGACTGGCCGACTGGAGAAGGAGACTGAACCGGTGGGCTGTGGAGTAAGGATGGCCGGAGGGGTGGGTCGATGCAGGGAGTCGGGGAGGATGTGTACGGTGGTGATGGTGGTGGTTGTATGATGATAATGGAACTGAGGTGCAGCGAGGGTCGGGATCCGCCTGTGGGGAGGAGCACGGTGGTCGCTGAACTCAGGCCAGAGTAGCAGCGTGGCGAGGAGCGGGGATCTCGTCGGGCTGAAGGTGCTTGGTCGGACCGGGGTGGCTTGAGGGCAGCCAGAGGATGGCTGGACCACGTCGGAGTTAAACCGGGGTCGGCTCGGTTGACAGTGGGTGCGAGGGGAAGATGGAGGGAAGTGGTGGTGGAGTACGGTGGTGAGTCGGAGCGGGAAGCTCGGCCGGGCCGGGGTCGGAGTTGCTGCCTGGCCGGGCGGTGCAGGGAGGACCGGAGCAGTGGGATGCCGGCTGAGTATGGAGGAGGAGCAGCAGAGTTGTGCCGGCGCCGGAGTAGTGCAGGGTCGGGGTGGTGGAGTGAGGAGTTGGCCGGTGCAGTGGCTGACGGATGCAGGGGAGAGCTCGGGTCGAACTCCGACGGGTCGGCCGGACTGAAGTGGCCGGAGATCTCCAGGTGAACAGTGTTCCCCCCCTCTCTTTCAAATTCAAAAAATAATAAAAGGAGAAGAAGAAAGGAAGAAGAAGAGAAGTGAAGGAGAATAAAAAAGAAAATGAAGGAGAAAGAAAGAATGAAAGTGGAGGCTACGGTTTGGGTGTGGGGGGATTCCCTAGGTTTCTTTTTGGGGATTAGGGCTTTGGATAGGACATTAAATAGGGAGAGGGATGAGGTTTATGTAAGGGGTTGTGTGGTGGAGTTGGCTCCATTTTAAATGGATGGCCATGATTCATCATGGAGAAAAATGTAATAAAATGAGAAGAGAGGTTGGGTTGACTAGTCAAAGCTAGGGGAGTTGGTTTTCTTCATTTGGGTTAAACCAATAGGGCGTTGACACCAAATGCAATAATTGCAAACAGATGCATAAAATGATAAAATTTTGGAGGGCGATTCGGTGTCTGGCGTTTTGTAGGGTGAGGGGGCATTGTATGCTTGGTACGGGCTTAAGTAGCGGGGTACTGGAATTAAATAGGGATTTACGGAATCAGTTTAAACGGTATCCTCAATTTAATTAGAATAAATGCAAGCTGTGTTCAAAAATTAATTAGGAGTACATGGGACCAAAATTAGGTCGGGTCATCCATATCATTAATGAATAAGACTCAGAACAGAATATTACCCTAATTTGGGCTGCACGAAAAATAGGTCAAGATTGCCTCCAATTTCGATTGGAACGCACAACGATACTAAATAGGAATTTATCCCGAAATTAATAAACGTCCGCGATGATTTTTGTGCGGCTAAAATGAAGGTACAGAGATCATAATTATGAGTTGCAAAAATATCAGAATAGAAGGCAGGCACGTCTAGGGCAAGGTTGTAAAATTTGTTGGAAGGCAAAAGTCAGGATAACGCTCCAAATATCGAAGCAACGGCAGCGCACAACAATTAAATAAATTACGGTAATCAAATACAACCTCCAATAAATTAATTCTAAAATAAAACAATTAAATACATAATCCCTATTATTCGATCAGGTGTTTGTCTAGTGGCCTCTAGGTCAAGTCTACCAGCTCAGACATTAAGAACACAGTATATAATATAATATATTTAAATACACACCTCATGTAATTATTTAATTTAAATACAATATTGAGAAATTATTTAATATAAATACCACAATACTGATAATTATAAAAAGTCAAAAATACCCCTATTTTCAGAATGTGGTAGTGATAGAGGAGTGCCAGATCGCCTTTGATGAGCTGAAGAGGAGGTTGACGACAGCTCCAGTGTTGACGTTGCCATCAGGATCTGGAGGATTCACTATCTATAGTGATGCATCGGGAAAGGGACTGGGTGGTGTATTGCAGCAGAATGGGAGGGTGATTGCCTATGCTTCTAGGCAATTACGTTCTCATGAGAAGAACTACCCTACCCACAATTTAGAGTTGGCAGCGGTCATCTTTGCTCTGAAGTTGTGAAAATACTATTTATACGAAGAGCGTGTGGAGATCTTTACAGACCACAAGATCTTGAAGTATGTGTTTACCCAAAAAGAGCTGAACATGAGGCAGAGGAGATGGATGGAGTTGATGAAAGACTTCGACATATTGTTGCAGTACCATCCAGGGAAGGCGAACGTAGTTCCGGATGCGTTGAGCAGGTATCCGGTACCTATGTGCCTGACTACAGATCGTTATCTTCTGGCAGATCTAGAGAGCTTGGGCATTGAGATGATAGTGCCTGGAGTTGAGATACAGATATGGGGACTGCAGATTCAGTCAGAGTTGGTAGACCGGATCAGGGCTACACAGTTTGAGGATGAGTCCCTGAGGAGCATCAGGGTGCAGGTTCAGATTGGATTATCAGATGACTTCACTATTGCTGATGATGGTTCATTGTGGCACGGTACCATGTTGTGTGTGCCGAGTGGGTCATTGTGCGAGAAGGTTCTTCAGGAGGCACATCGA
>JAYESA010000009.1:75640699-75650699 GCA_036927795.1 Iris macrosiphon | reverse complement strand
GAGGATCCTGAGGATTTTTGTCCGACTTTCTACGGGTCGGGCGTCGAGGAGTGTTGCGACCCCGAGACTGAGGAGGAGCCCGGCGAGGAGACGCCGTTAGCGCCCTAGTTAGCTAGGTGGATTTTCCTGGGTGTTCCCAGTTGCTATTTTTGGATGATTGTACTTATTATTTTGCTGTTGTGAGATGTTGTAGACTATAGACTTAGACTGTATTTTGGATATTGTCGTGTTCTATGTTTCTTTGTTTCTTTGTTTCTTTTGCTATCATATCATGCTTTTAATCTTCTTCTAGTTATTGTGATTGAGAGTTCATATATATATATTGTGTGGTTGGCCTCCTTTTGGAGAGAATATTGACAGGTTTTTGTGAGATATATAGATTGTTGACCTAGAACGGACCTTTACAGCGTTCTACCGCCGATTCTGCGGCATAGGCTGGACGTACCCACGACTCATGTCCAATTTTCTGGTACGGGTCGTGACACATTTTTGGTGGTGGCCTATGCAGGTCTAGTTTTTAGGTTTACCTGTGATAGGATATATGATATAGGCTGAGAGAGTGTGTGCTCAATCACAACTAGGACCCTTCCTGATTTCTTTTGTTATCTTTAATTTTCCTGAAGTTGTTTTCTTTTGCAATATTACTGTCCTTCCTTGATGATATCGTATCTTGCGCCGTTGGTGATGTGATCTCAGGTTCTGTTCTTCTTGATTCCATTCCAGCCCTTGCTTTATTTGATTCTGGTGCTTCCACAATAGCTTTGTGTCTGTATCTTTTGCTGTTAGACACCATCTTGTTGCTGAACCTTTAGCTAGACTTTGCAAGATCACGACCGGGGGTGGCATCATCCTAGTCAGTAATGTCCGCAGAGACCGGAGAGTTACCTTGGGAGGCCGAAAGTTGAGTGTGTGCCTACTCGTAATGCCACTTCCGAGCTACGACATTGTACTCGGGATGGATTGGTTGAGTATGCATTGTGCTAGTATAAATTATCGTGGAGGCAGAGTGTTGTTTAGTCCGTCGGGTGAGCCAGAGTTTTAGTTTGCCAGAGGAGCAGCGGAGCAGAGCGAGGGAGTCTTCTGCGGAGCCCTGGTGGTAGAGCCAAGGTTGCTACATCCACTGATAGAGGAGTACATGGATGTCTTTCCGGAGGAGTTGCCAGGGTTACCTCCGAACAGAGATATTGAATTCTCTATAGACTTGGTGTCAGGCACGGAGCCGATATCCCAGCACGTCTATAGAGTCAGCAATAGTGAGCTGATAGAGTTGAAGAAGCAGGTATATGAGCTTCAGGACAAGGGATTTATCAGATCTAGTTCTTCTCCGTGGGGGTACTCCGGTACTTTTTGTGCCGAAGAAGGATAGGTCGATACGGATGTGTATGGACTACAGGGATCTAAACATGTCACGCCCCAGTCCCAAAATACGTAGGACTAGGAACGTGTAAGCATGCCAGCCGTATGTATATGACAACTCCAATATATGGATACCATAATACATACGTATGTTGTAATATGAATATTAACTCACATGTGGTATATAAATAGTCACAAGTCACAGAAATACTAATCTCATCCACACAATAAGTCATAGAAAAGAAATAACTAAACTAGAATAATAAGTCTGAATAATCCAAAATAATAGTCGGGTGGAGACAAATCCACTACCAATGACTATATCAATACTAAAATAAGGGAGAAGGGTAAATCTCCAATATAAATAGATGATGATATAAGGGTATCAGCGAAGCGATCCATCGCTAGAGATAATCCAAGATGCTCAGAAGGTAAGACCTCCTCGGAAGAGATAAGTAGTAAGTCATGATCCGTGCTCCTACGAATAGTCATAAACATCTACACCTGAAAAGGGACCAGGTCCTCAGAGGGACGTAACAAGATACATAGAAGCAAGCCAATTTGAATACAGTAAGCATGCATAATATTTGAAAATATATAAGTACGTTGTACAAGACAATCTATATGAATGCAAATGAGAACAACTTTTTGACATATGGGCAAGGGTAGGCTACTCGATCTAATTCTCATAACTCACACACACGTCAGTGGACATCATCAGCCGACATACCTCGGGGGTAGCGACCCTCGTGACTCCATCAATCGACATACCTCGGGGGTAGCGACCATCGAACATGACCACCATAGTGCGTGCTAGTTACTATGGTTTACCAGAGTGGTTAAAGCCCATACGCCTACTGATTGTCCTCTATGATACTAAGTGTCAAGTGTGTGTCAACATATCTAATATATAGTAATGACTGAAAGAAACTGCACATGCAATGAATATACAAAAATGAAATAAATATATAGAAATATAATAAGCATGCAAAATACTATAAGCAATTTGGCAAGATATCTTGTCTGGTCTGAAAAAGAATGAAGTTCCAACTCAAGGCGTCGTCCGATCTACCCGTCACATAAATTAAACAAGTTATGTTACAAAAGTGGGTGATAGGTTCCTCCATTTTTCCCACAAGGGCGCACAGATAAAAGTTTTCGGTGGTTTTCTACTTACGTCTACGTTGCATGAATTTTACAGTAGATTAAACTTACATATTAAATTCTGTACAAATAATTTTATGAAATTTTATCATGTCATATTTTTGAAACTTCAAACGGCTCGTAATTCCGAGTTCGGGATCTCTCGTAATCTCAAAAACACCAACATGCGTCTGATTTCGGACAACTGACACTTTTAGAATTTTCTGAAAAATTAGGTTCATAAATTATTAAAATAAATTATATAGTTCTGACAAAAAAAACTGGAGTGCAATTATAGTCCGAAGCTAGGAGATATCGTCTTTTTAATTCGTCATAACTAGTAGAAAATAAGGCTGGATTTATGACGAATTTTGACTATTTTTTGACGAAAAAGAGAGGAATTTGGGGGAAAAAATGAAGGATGAGGTATTTATAATGGTGGACACTACTTAATTAAATACGACTAGGATTGGTTAATTTGGATAGGATTATGATGAATTTAAATAAGGATAGGATATGCATGAAGTTGCTTTCCTAGTAGGTTCAGGATTTAAATTAATTTAAAATAGAGTTTGAATTTATCTCAATAATTTATAATCTTAAATATAATTAAAGATAATACAAATAATTTATAAAATCTTATTAATATCTATTAACACTAAATTAGCATCTATCTAATATTAAGACTATATATATATCCGAATAAATCCTAAATAATTTTAAAAATCAAAATAAAATTCTTAAAATTCTAAATAAATTACTGAAAAATATAATTAAATATTTTAAACTAAAATAAATATTTGGTAGGAATAACATGCAAGTATGGTCGTATAGTAAATCATAGAAGTCCTAGAAATTTATGTTTCCTAAGTTTTAATTACCAAAAAATCTAGAAAAATCTTCAAAAATCTAAAATAACCTAAAATAATTCTAAATAAATATTTATATAAGTAAATATATTAAGAAATTTATTTTCTAATTAACTAAGAGAATACTCTAAAGAAATTTAATATCTATAATAAATATAATAATACAAAATGCACACAAAATATCTATTTTTGGTGAGGGGGTTTACAATCTACCCAACTTACAAAAATTTTGTCCTTGAAATTGATACTAACCCATATTCATAATAATCACTATAACTATTACACTACATAGCTATCTAGTAGTACTTCCTAAAAGTCATGGTCTGTCATTCTAACACTTCTCATTTATTGTCCATACACTATCATATTATCCTCTAACTCGTCTACACTACCCAACTTACAAAAGTTCTACTAGTAGTCACAGTCTCTTGAGGCTATTGTCTAGGTTGTAAGACGAATATATTTATTGGGTTGAGAATCTTGGGGTACTTGTCTTGAATCTCACAACCATAATTTTTCTTTGTAACCGTCAAGTATCGTAGTCTAATACTGCCATGCCACCTGACCAATATGTCAACAAATACTTCGACCACTTTACTACAACGGTCTAGCTACAGCTGTCGCTACTTTGCCAGCAATTTGTCATAGTTGTTAGTTCGTAACAAGTGCCTTCAATTCTTTCCTAGGCATAGTCTAAGTTTTTGGGCAACAGTTAAAGTCTTGACTAACTTATAAAACTATTAAAAGTATAAACTAGTTCAAACAGTCTAACAAATTCCTATTAGCCTAGGGGATGCTATACATGATTTTTAAAATAATAAGAGGATACAGATATTGCTATAGGTCATATACATAAGGGTTATTATTAAGAACTCATCCTTTAGTTATTAATAATCTACTAAACCATTTACGTTTTAACTAACAAAACTAAGGATGGGGTTGAAGTAGACCAACAATTCATGTTGGCACGAAAAAGACGTAACTACGATAGGGAGAATTAAGCACAAGATAATGAATGGATAGAGAAGAGAAGATGAGTCACCCAAGGGGGTAAGATGGTGATAGAAAAAGAATACTACTATTGCTACTCGCATCATCTATTAGCATCGTGGATATGCCATCTAGTTAGGATATCAACATATCCTCATAACTGCTAAACTACCTTATATATAATTCTATGGCTATTATGCACCTAAGATCCCGTGTCATAAAGGGGTCATGAGTATGAAATGACACATATAACTAAGGTCGTACCTGTATCTACGACTTCCTGTGCCTGCGCTCTCTTGTTTGTCATCATGAGTGCTTGGCCTATGGGGTATATCTAGTACTATCCGTGTATTAAACTTATACTAAGCATGAACGTTCGTCTTTCCGAAATAAAGAAAGACGAAAAACAACAACAAAGAATTCAAGGAGGATGTGATAGAATATAAGTACATGATTCAAATGGATTAGAGGATTCAAAAAGGAGTTGTCAAGGCAGTTGTGGATTGAAATCTTATTTTGGTAAATTCCTATATGCATGCTCATATCAGTACAGTTATGTACCTGATACGATATGCTCTGACCAGTCTAGAGGGCAAGTATATTCGTCTAACAAGTTGAGTCAACTATATCTCAATCTATATAAAGTAGTGATACAAAGAGCGAATCAAGTGCACTACGGTTGATCAGACCATAATACACAGATTCTGATTTAGATAATATATTAGTATGGGCCCCCAATAATACATATGTTATGAACAAGCTTAATAAAAGAATAAGCTTTTAAAACTAGGCTATAATAGCAGCATAAGTCGAGGTAGTAAAAATATAAGTACGCTTGATTATGATGGAGGAAGGTACTGAATAATCTGAGTTCACCAAGAAGATCGGTGTTGTCCCTCTATAATTGACATACTAATTTCTTGTCTAAGTCTAAAGTCAACCAAATGGGTGTGGGCCTCTAAGATCTACAGTCTAGATAAACATTAAAGTTCTATAGTCTAGATAAATACTATCTTCTTGTGCAAGCCTATAGTTGGTGTCATTCATTAGCTTTATTAATGGATAAAAAGATTATGTGATACTAGGTTATGAGACATACTATCAAATTTACAAGGATTTGACTAATAGTGTTATTGAATACTAGAGTGTATATACCTAGTACAAGGCACCTTCCTAACCCCTATCAAGCACGAAGGAAAGATTGACGTTGAGAAGGATTCAAGCAAGATGCAATGCAAGCAATCAAATGAGAATACGAAATAAAATCAAGGACGGTGATTTAAATAAGTGGATGAGATCCTATATTCTAATCCTATGCGCAGGCTTGCTCGGTACAGTAACGTAACCGAGATAATATGCTCTCGACCTGCATGGGCCACCACAAAAATATGTCATGCTCCAGTCCCAAAATACGTAGGACTAAGAACACGTAAGCATGCCAGCCGTATGTATATGGCAATTCCAATATATGCATACCATAATATATACGTACGCTGTAATATGAATATTAACTCACATGTGGTGTATATATATAGTCACAAGTCACAGAAATACTAATCACATCCATACAATAAGTCATAGAAAAAAAATAACTAAACTAGAATAATGAGTCTGAATAATCCAAAATAATAGTCGGGTGGAGACAAATCCACTACCAATGACTATATCAATACTAAAATAAGGGAGAAGGGCGCACAAATAAAAGTATTTGGTAATTTTTTACTTACGTCTACGTTGCACAAATTTTACAGTAGATTAAACTTAGATATTAAATTTTGTAAAAATAATTTTATGAAATTTTATTATGTCAGATTTTTGAAACTTCAAACGGCTCATAATTCCGAGTTCGGGATCTCCCGTAATCTCAAAAACACCAACATGCGTCTGATTTCGGACAACTGACACTTTTAGAATTTTTTGGAAAAACAGGTTCATAAATTATTAAAAAAATTATATAATAAAAAAACTAGCCTTGATATAGTTCTGACAAAAAAAACTGGAGCGCGTTTGGAGTCCGGAGCTAGGAGATATCGTCTTTTTAATTCGTCATAACTAGTAGAAAATAAGGCTGAATTTATGACGAATTTTGACTATTTTTGGACGAAAAAGAGAGAAATTTGGGGGAAAAAATATGAAGGATGAAGTATTTATAATGTGGACACTACTTAATTAAATACGACTAGGATTGGTTAATTTGGATAGGATTATGATAAATTTAAATAAGGATAGGATATGCATGAAGTTGCTTTCCTAGTAGGTTCAGGATTTGAATTAATTTAAAATAGAGTTTGAATTTATCTCAATAATTTATAATCTTAAATATAATTAAAGAAAAAACAAATAATTTATAAAATCTTATTAATATATATTAACACTAAATTAGCATCTATCCAATATTAAGACTATATATATCCAAATAAATCCTAAATAATTTTAAAAATCAAAATAAATTTCTTAAAATTCTAAATAAATTACAGAAAAATATAATTAAATATTTTAAACTAAAATAAATATTTGGTAGGAACAAAATGCAAGTATGGTCATATAGTAAATCATATAAGTCCTAGAAATTTATGTTTTCTAAGTTTTAATTACCAAAAATTCTAGAAAAATCTCTAAAAATCTAAAATAACCTAAAATAATTATAAATAAATATTTATATAAGTAAATATATCAAGAAATTTATTTTCTAATTAACTAAGAGAATACTCTAAAGAAATTTAATATCTATAATAAATATAATAATATAAAATACACATAAAATATCTATTTTTGGGGAGGGGGTTTACAGAACAACCTCACAATCAAGAACAAGTATCCATTGCCGCGTATTGATGATCTTTTTGACCAGTTGAGCAGAGCGAGGGTGTTTTCCAGGATTGATCTGAGGACTGGCTACCACCAAGTGAAGGTCATGTGGGAGAATATTTCGAAGACAGCTTTTTGGACCAGGTATGGACAATATGAGTTCATGGTGATGCCGTTTGGGTTGACTAATGCCCCGACAGTGTTCATGAATCTGATGAACAAGGTATTCCTTCAGCATCTGGACAGGTTTGTGGTGGTGTATATAGATAACATCTTGGTGTGTTCGAAGACCCGAGAGGAGCATGAGGAGCATCTGAGGATAGTGTTGGAGACTCTCAGAAAGAAGAAGCTTTATGGAAAACTTTCGAAGTGCGAGTTCTTCCTTGACAAGGTTGAATTCCTTGGTCATGTGGTGACTGGAGAGGGGATCTCGGTGGATCCAAGAAAGATCATGGCAGTTGAGGGATGGGGTGCTCCAAGTTTAGTAGCCGAGGTCAGGAGTTTCCTAGGACTGGCAGGCTACTATAAGAGATTTGTTCAGGATTTTTCCCGGATTGCAGAGCCGTTGTCCAGGCTGACCCGGAAGGACGCAGAGTTTGTTTGGTCAGAGGAGTGCCAGATCGCCTTTGATGAGCTGAAGAGGAAGTTGACGACAGCTCCAGTATTAACGTTGCCATCAGGATCTGGAGGATTCACTATCTATAGTGATGCATCGGGGAAGGGACTGGGTTGTGTGTTACAGCAGAATAAGAGGGTGATTTCCTATGCTTCTAGGCAATTACGTCCTCATGAGAAAAACTACCCTACCCACGATTTGGAGTTGACAGCGGTCATCTTTGCTCTGAAGTTGTGAAAATACTATTTATACGGAGAGCGTATGGAGATCTTCACAGACCACAAGAGCTTGAAGTATATATTTACCCAAAAAGAGCTGAACATAAGGCAGAGGAGATGGTTGGAGTTGATGAAAGACTTTGACATATTATTGTAATACCATCCAGGGAAGGCGAACGTAGTTGCGGATGCGTTAAGTAGGTATCCGGTAGCTATGTGCCTGACTACAGATCGTTATCTTCTGGCAGATCTAGAGAGCTTGGGCATTGAGGTGATAGTGCCTGGAGTTGAGATACAGATGTGGGGACTGCAGATTCAGTCAGAGTTGGTAGATCGGATCAGGGCTATACAGTTTGAGGATGAGTCCCTGAGGAGCATCAGGATGCAGGTTAAGATTAGATTGTCATATGGCTTCACCATTGTTGATGATGGTTCATTGTGGCACGGTACCAGGTTGTGTGTGCCGAGTGGGTCTTTGTGCATGGAGGTTCTTCAGGAGGCGCATCGATCCTAGTACTCTATGCATCCAGGTGCCAACAAGATGTATTGAGATCTGAGAGAGCATGTATGGTGGTACGGGATGAAGCGGAAGGTAGCGTGCTTCGTATCCCGATGCTTAGTGTGCCAACAGGTGAAGGCGGAGAGGCAGAGGCCAGGAGGTTTGCTCCAGCCGTTACCTATTCCGGAGTAGAAATGGGAGCATGTGACTATGGATTTTGTTTCTGAACTTTTCCGTTCTCTAGGCAGGAATGAAGCGATTTGGGTCATCGTGGACAGGTTGACCAAATCGGCCAACTTTCTACCATTCAAAGTGGGTACGTCTACAGAGAGGCTAGCAGAGATGTATGTGCACCAGATAGTCAGACTGTATGGTGTTCTTGTGAGCATAGTATCAGATCGGGACAGTCGCTTTTCTTCGTATTTCTGGAGGAGTCTACAGGCTAGCTTGGGCACCCAGATCAAGTTTAGTACTGCATATCACCCACATACAGATGGTCAGTCAGAGAGGACCATTCAGACACTTGAGGACATGCTTCGCACTTGTATTCTTAATTTCAGAGGCTCTTGGGAGGATCACTTGCACTTGGTAGAGTTTGCTTACAACAACAGCTACCAAGCCAGTATCGAGATATCACCATTTGAGGCATTGTATGGACGGAGGTATCGGACTCCGTTATTATGGGATGATGTACGCGAGAGAGCTTTGCTTGGCCCGGAGATGGTGGTTGATGCAGCGAAGAAGGTCAAGCTCATTAGAGATAGACTTCGGGTGGCGCAGGACAGGCAGCGGCATTGGCCCGATAGCCACCGAAGACCTTTAGAGTTTGAGGTATAGCTTAAAAACTAGATTTTGTTCTTGTGTTTACTTGTGATTGCTTGTTTTAGACTAAGTGCAGAGACCTTGTTTGTGCTAGGTTGGAGATCTGGTATTCCTGATAATTTCTCCGACGCGGGGCACTATTCGCTTCGGTGGAGGCGGGAAGCTTAGCCCACGTTTCGTCGGACCCTTCCGTATCCTTGAGAGGGTCGGCGCTATAGCATATAGGTTAGATTTGCCGCCTATGCTAGAGGTAGTTCATGATGTGTTCCATGTGTCGCAGTTGAGACGGTACGAGGCGGATCCATGTCACGTATTGGATCACTCAGAGATCGTGGTGGGCCCTACTCTTAGCTATCCAGAGCAGCCGGTGGAGATTCTGGATCGACGGAAGAAGGTATTGAGGAACCAGACTATTCCCTTGGTTCGCGTCACATGGAGGCATCACTCTCCAGGTGAGTCGACCTGGGAGAGGGAGGATGAAATGCACGAGCGATATCCTTATCTTTTCGAGCCCTGAGGTATGGTTCTTTTCTTGCATTCCTGTCCTAGTTTCGTCTTTTAATTTCGAGGACAAAATTATTTTAAGGAGGGTAGGCTTGTCACTACCCGATTCTAGAAAATAGGGTTTTTTTATAAATTATGTATTGTATATAATTAATTATATTTATATTTAATTAGT
>JAYESA010000009.1:75498199-75638199 GCA_036927795.1 Iris macrosiphon | reverse complement strand
TTGGATGGAAACAAATCCAATACCAACTCGAACGTAAGAGCAAATATAAAATAAGTACAATATAATAACACCATATAAGAATACCAGCTAGCAATCACGGGCTTGAAGAGAGGACATCAACGATGCATATATAACCATCCAATCTGTGCTCCTGCAAATACTCAAGAACAGATACACCTGGCAGAGGACCAGGTCCTCAGAGGGACGTAACAAGATACAGAAAGCGAGCCAACTTGAATACAGTAAACATGCATATAATTTGAAAATAAATAAGTACGCTGTACAAGACAATCTATATGAATGCAAATGAGGACAACTTTTTGACGTATGGACAAGGGTAGGCAACTCGATCTACCTCACAACTCACACACACGTCAATGGACATCAGAAATCAATATACCACGGGGGTAGCGACCAGCGAGACTCTAGAAATCGATATACCACGGGGGTAGCGACCAGCGCGACACACGCCCGTAGTGCGAGCTATATACTACGGTTTACCAGAGTGGTTAAAAGCCCATACGCCTAATGATTGTCCTCTATGATACTAAGTGTCAAGTGAGTATCAACATATCTAATATATAGTAATAACTGAAAGGAACTACACATGCAATAACTATACAAAATACAATAAATATACAGAAATATAAATAGCATACAAAATGCTGTAAGCAATTTGGCAAGGTATCTTGCCTGGCAAGAAAGCTGTAAAGTGTAACGTTCCGAAGTCCAACACACAGGATCAGAAGCTATGGCCGCAGAACAAATATCTCTGGATGCTGAAATAAATATCACCAACGTTCCCAGAATAAGCAAAATAGCTAAAAAGTACTTCTCTTTCGTCCAATTTGGACACAGGGGCAAAATGGTAATTTTGGATAAAAGTGGGGTCCATGTGTTGCCCACTTTGTACCGAAAAGTGTGCCAAGGGTAACAGTCTCTAAATGGGATAAATTATAGGTCAAACAACTCTAGATGTCAATGCGAACCCAACGGTATGTCCAAATATGGATTCCGATGAGCCGAACACAATTTTGTCCAAAAAGTCAACTATAAGGCCCGCCAATTGGCGATCTGGTCAACCATCTCAGAATTGCGTGAAAATTGGGTCACAGGACCAGCACGTTACCACAAGTCCAGTGGTGTAAGTTTCGTCGTAATCTGACAAGCGTGCACAAAATGTGTGCGACTTCCATAAAAGTTACGACACGGGATGTGTCCGCGGTACGGCCTGATTCCGGCGCGCACACGCGTCTGAATCAGTTTCCACGAATTGTTACATGTCCGGTTATGCTGCGTGCACCGTTCGATATACTTGGTACACGGCGGGACGGTCCCGTTTGGCGGGGCGCACTCCGTTTCACAACTTTTAGAAATATAGAAAAAGTGGGTTCGCGGGATTTTCTGACGAATTTAATTCTGTCCACAACAGTTAATAATCTAGGATTATTTAACAAAAAATAAACTAGGTCAAGTGGTCTACGCATACCAAAAAAAATCACCAAATTTGGATCTTTGTGGTGGGATATACGAACTCGGCAATATGTGTGGTCACCGTAGTTTTTTACGATCCCAGAATTGGGTCTGCTTGCGCCAACTTGGGCGCTATTTTTGCCTATTGGTACACGTTGTTCGAGGTCTGCTATCATTCAGATATGGGAGAGGGTTAAGGGGTGAGCATACCGGTGAAGACGGAACGACGTTTGGTTGAGCGAGTCGACGGGAAGCAACTCCGGAACAAAGGTACCTCGTGTGGGAATCTGCAGTGCGCGGGGTCGCGGTCGTCGGGATTGGTTTGGACGGCCTGGCGGGGTTCTCTGGCTGCGGTGGCAGCTCTCTCTAGGTCTAGATGGGAAGAGAAAGGGATTTGATGATTTAGGGTTAGGGTTTTAGTTAAAAGATGAGATATAAATAAGAGGGAGAGAGAGAGATGTGAATATATATATATATATATATATATATATATATATATATATATATATATATATATATATATATATATATTAGGTGAGAGGCGCGGGGTGGGGTACCACTTTGCTGCTGCTGCTCTTGCTTTCTAAGGAGGGGGTTTTGTTTGGGTTATCTTTTACATTTTAGTCCCTTCTTTTCTTTTCCTTTTCCTTTTTGTTTTTCTTTTCCATTCTTTTCTTTTATTCTTTTTCTTTCTTTTTCTTTCTTTTGCTTAAAAATATATGTATATATATTTATATATATACATATATACACATAAAAAAATCTAAAATTTGTATTAATACATACCATTAAGCTATCAACGGTCCACAGGGTCTCCTACATGGAATAAATTAGGAAAAATTTCTAATGGCTCCATAAATTCTCTAAATTCATAAACACCTAAAATAAAATTTAAATAAAATCTATTTCTCCTAATTAGCACATAATTACTATGATTAAATTGATAATTAATAATTAAAAAAGGTATATACGATTTTTAGGAATAGGGATTTTACATTCTACCCAACTTATAAAAATTTTGTCCTCAAAATTAAAACTAAGCCATGGTAGAAAGTCAAGGGTGGTATAAGATTTGCATTGTTTAAAATGCAAGGCTAGGTTTAAAGGGTTGGACGATGTTGCGCGTTGCACATCCCAAAAATAATGAAAAAAATCCACATGAGCGAAAAATAGATTTTTTCATGTGTCATGTCAATGGTGTGGTCACCTAAATGCTCCTTTGCATAAAAACGCCCAACCATCGAAACATTGCACAAAGATCGAAATGGAAGATGGACATGTTTAGGACAAGGATGTGGAATTTATAGGAAGGCAGTGACTAGTGAAGTGCTCCAATTATCGAAGCAATGGTAAGGTGCGCTAAGTGATATAATTATTGCAAAAAATTAAAATAAAATTATCGTATTCTATCTCTAATTGGACTCAATCTAACCTTGGTCTCACTATCTCAGCCAAGTAGGTCTAATTTTGGGTGAGGGTTCACAATCTACCGAGCTTAAATTTATCCATCTATCCCCTAAGGCTATACATCTAGAAAACTATTCCTCAAATTATTTAATCATGTTATTCAATCCTTAAAGTTTTAACACCAACATATCATCTATGATATGCCCTTAATCAATTATAAAAGAGAGTCACTAAGTCATGTGATTAGCCTTATGGGGTATATCTAGTACTATCAGTGTCAACTTATACCAGTACGAGGTTTCGTCTTTCCGAAATAGGGAAAGACGGAGAGCAATAATAAAAAAATTCAAGGTGAAGGTAATAGAATACAAGTACGAGGCTCAAAGAGATTAAAGAATTCGAAAAGAGAGTTGTCAGGACAGTTATGGATTAAAATCCTATTTTTGGTAATTTCCTATTTACATGCTCGTATCAGTATAATTATGTAATCGATACGATGTGTCAGACATATCTAGGGGCAAGTATATCCGTCTACTACCATATATCTCAATCGACGTAAAGTAGTCATGCGAAGGGCGAACCAAGCTCACTAAGGTTAGCTAGACCTTAATACACCGATTCTGATTAGGCAATTGTATCATTGTGTGTACCCAATAATACATATGCCATGAGCAAGCTCGATAAAAGAATAAGCTTGCAAAAACTAGGCTATAATAGCAGCATAAGTCAAGGTAGTACAGCAAACATAAATACGCTGGATTATGATGAAAGAAGTTACATAACAATTCAAGTTCATAAAAAAAATAAGACTATACAATCTCTACAGTTGTCATACTAACTCCCTGTCTAAGTCGTTAGTCGACTAAATTGGGGTATGAGCCTCTAAGTCCTACAGTCTGAATAAACACCGTCGTCTTACGCTAGCATATAATAAATATCATTCAGTTACACTTCAATAATAGGGCAAAAGGCTATGTGATACTAGGTTGTGAGGTATACTACCCAACTTCTAAAAATAAACTAATACTGTAATTGCCTTAAGGATACCGTAGAAACTCCTGTTAAGGTCTACGAGAAGGGGGTCTTGGTATTTATTAGGGTATCCTCTTTTATTACATAGGTCATGGTCGTCCTAAGTCTTAGTCTTAGTGCAAGTGTCAATAGTAAGAATGGAACAGTTATTGGCCTCAAGGGAAGATGTTATGCTAATATCTGTGTTTGAGGTATGTTCAAGGAAAATGTTATATTCATTCCCTTTGGCCTCCTAGGCGTTGTCTACTAATAATAAGACAATGATCTAAGTTTATAGTTCTTCAATACTATCTAGCTATGAAGGTTAGGTTCAGTCCTAATATTAAATTTTGGTTTTCTGTTGGTTTCTCAATACTAGGGTCAAACATTATGGTAGAACTTCTAACTAACTCTAGTAGTATCTATGCTACTCACAAGTCCTCATAATACATCAAGGGGTAATGGTAAATCAATCTATGGAAGAAATTCTAGGGTTCACTAGATATTCTAAACTTAGTGGTGTGTCTATATTCTCGTTGTATTCTTAATAGGTGTGCTACCATAATTATCATCCTAATAACAGGGGTTCCTATATTCTAGCAGAAGGCTATACTCAACGAACTATTAGGGAAGTATAGGAATCAAGAAGGATGCAATTATTCAGATAAAACAGATAGAAGGAAGATGAATCATAGTCAATTGTGGATGAGATCCTATACTCTATTCCTAGGTACAGGCTTGTTCGGTACAATAACGTAACCGAGATGCTCTCGACCTGTATGGGCCACCACAAAAATATGTCACACCCCAATCCCAAAAGTACGTAGGAGTAGGAACACGTAAGCATGCCAGCCGCATGGATATGGCAACTCCAATATATGGAAACCACAATCCACATGTACGCTGTAATATGAAAATCAATCCATAGTGGTATAAACATATGTCACAAGTCACAGGGTATAATCTAAATCTCATCCACGAAATCAAATATAAATAAATAACCAGTATCTACGAAACTAGATCTCAATATAAGTATCTAAGGATGATAGTTGGATGGAAACAAATCTAATACCAACTCGAATGTAAGAGCAAATACAAAATAAGTACAACACAACAACACCATATAAGAATACCAGCTAGCAATCACGGGCTCGAAGAGAGGACATCCACGAAGCATATATAACCATCAAATCTGTGCTCCTGTAAATACTCAAGAACATATACACCTGACAGAGGACCAGGTCCTCAGAGGGACGTAACAAGATACAGATGTAGAAGCATGAAAAATACGCCGGATGACTATACGCGGCATATCAGTGCAGAGCAGCGAAAGCAGAGGCCTTCAGAGCCATCAAGCGTGCAAACAGAGCCCTTTTCCGCTAGAACAAAGCGTGCAACATAAAAAGCTCAAAAGGCCATCCGCGTAAGGCAGGACGTCCAAGCCGCTTTAGCGTAAACAGGGTGCTTCTTCGCCTCCAAGGCGTTAAACTCATCCCCTTTTCATACGCAGCATGGAGGTGTACAAGAGATGCTTCGTATTCTCCGAAGTGAACCTGTCAGATTCTGCAATGAACCTGTCAGAGCCTGCGATGAACCTGACGTCTGGACTTCTGGCAAAGGGATACGTCTCGACTACCCAAGCGACGGCTATAATGATGGCACTGCACTGCCACCCAGGCGGTCAAATACCGCCATCCCCTTCGCGTAAACTACTTTTTCAAAGCACGAGGGGATACGCTGCCTTGTTTTACACAGGCAAAATGCGAGTTGTTTACGTTCTGCAGTAGACAAACCGCCTTCTACGCCAAAAGCTGCACTCCGTACGAGGTTCGAGGCACGTCTCTTCGCCTAATGCACAGTGCGGTGACAGTTTCTCGAGGCACGTCTCTGCGACTGATGCGCAGAAAGGGTTGCAGGCCGTCAAAGAATACGCCTCCACATTTAATGCACGGGATGATGGCAAATCTCGGCATTTAATGCGAGAGATTTGATTATATCTTCAAAAGCCGTAATTCCGGCTAAGACGTCCACGTCAGCACCATGGCACGGTACGCAGCGGCTTCTACGCCCATCCAGCGATTGTACCCCTTTGACTTCTACGCCTGCTCGGCCCCTGTGCCCCTTCGGCTTCTATGCCTGTTCGGCCCCTGTGCCCCTTAGGCTTCTATGCCTGTTCGGCCCTTGTGCCCCTTCGGCTTTTATGCCTGTTCGGCCCCTGTGCCCCTTCGGCTTCTACGCCTGCTCGGCTCATGTGCCACCTCGGCTTCTATGCCTGTTCGGCCTCTACGACCACTCGGCTTCTATGCCTGTTCGGCTTCTACGCCTGTTCATGCCGGTTTGATAACTATTTGGCTTCTATGCCATGGTGACAGACATTTGGCTTCTATGCCAACCTCTTCTACACGATGGATACCTACCTACGTGGCTTTTACGCCGTGATCTTCGTAGCAATAGTACGCGTTGTGTCCCTTAGTTGGACCCGCGTCACACGCTCATTCAAAAGATCATTTATACGCAGGCATTGGTTACTTTAACCGTTGTGTAAAAGGGTGCTGTACTTTCTACTCCACGGTTGTTACACCGACGGAGTGGTCACTGTCACTAAAATTCTATAAATAAAGACCTCTATCAATGAGGAAGAAGGTCAAAAATTCTATAAAATTCTATAAATAAAGCCAATATCAAATTCGAGGTCGAGAAACTGAAAACTTGAAGATCGAATCAGGTCGACAAGAATCGGAAGATCGAACCCGAGAGAGAGAGAGAGAGAGAGAGAGAGAGAGAGAGAGAGAGAGAGAGAGAGCACCCGGAGCTCAGGCGAAGAGTAGGGATCGACGACTTTAGCATCGTGCATCCACCCTCTCCTGCAACCTTCGAAGCTGCTTCATGTCTTCTACGGCACTTCTTCAACATCGTGTGGTCCAAGGGCTAAAGTGATCGACTGCAGATCAGACACCTATAGCAATATCTACCCAGATTAAATAAATTGTACTCCCATATCCTCGTATAGGATCAAATTGTACAAGTTGGTTTGTAAACAAAAGAAGGCGGGTTCTGTGTAAACCCCCATATTGAATACATCTTCATTCTTTCATTTAATACCACAAACAAGATGGCGACTCAGCTGGGGACATCTTTCTCTTCTGACGAGGAAGCAATTGCTCAACACGATGCGGTATCCGTGGGATCCGTGAAGAAGGCACTGGTCGTCCAATTCGACCAGTCTGCCTATGAAGACATGCTTCGAACCGGGGGTAGCTCTCACTCTCTCTCCGTCCAAGACAACAGGAAGCTGCGTAAAGTGTGGATGCCCAAGACATCCTCTACCGTTCCTGTGGACTCTCCGATCTCTCCGACCAATGAGGTGGTAGCACTGCTCCCTCCGTTCTCTGCACGTAAAACTCAATCTCCCGCTACGTGCGGTCCAGACGAAACTTCAGGCAAAACCTCAGCGCTGACCCAGAAGTATTCACTGCGCTCTATGCGTAGGAACCAGTCTCCCGCTACGCGCGGTACAGACGAAACTTCGGGCAAAGCCTCAGCGCTGACCCAGAAGTATTCACTGCGCTCTACGCGTAGGAACCAGTCTTCCGCTATGCGCGGTACAGACAAAACTTTGGGCAAAGCCTCAGCGCTAACCCAGAAGTATCCACTGCGCTCTAAGCGCAAAAACTAGTCTCCCGCTACACACGGTACAGGCCAAACTTCTGGTGATTCCTCAGCGCCAGGACAGAAGTATAAATCATGCTCCAGGCGCAAGACAATATCTGACCTCTACGAGGAACCAGATGAGCGCCGTGATTTTCGCGAAGGGAAGCAGGCAGCGGAATACTCGACTCCTCGACCGTTACGCCGGCGAAGGAGCAATCTGCCTACCCTCCGAATTACGCGGGAAGCCGACGGCCAACTGAGGACCTCTTCAGCCTTACGCCACTCTGAACGAATCTCCAATTTACGCCAGACAAAGTCCAATGACGTAAAGCAAGCTCAAGTTGCTACTCCCCCTGACCTGCGCAAATACCTAATCCAGAAGCATAAGGAGAGGGGACCTTCCAATATGTCTATTACGCCCCCTAGCGAACAATGTTGTAATAGTCATAAAATTGTGATTGACTGCTGCTGTTCTAAAGCAAAACGGTCTGTTTTCGACCGATTGAGCTACTCTCAGTCTTTCCCGGAAGAAGAGCCCGCGTATGCGTCCGTGAACATGGCTTCTCACATACCTAGAGGAGGGACGAGCTCAAGACGTCATCCCTCAGGGCCTCCGAGCCGAAGAAGATTCGAAGACCTCCTCAGGAACACTGAAGCTGGGGTGTTCCAAAATACCCGTGCAAAGTCACAGCAACCGGCTTCGTACTCATCTGATTCCGACGCTGGGGGTCGCCAATCTCCCAGATCAGATGCTGAGAGTATAGAGTCGACTTCTGCAGCGACCTATACTTATCCTTCAAGGACGCCCAGGGAAATGGGAGTCTACGCCATTGAAGATGAACGCGAGGAAGCTTCGCCGTCAGGAAACGCGGAATAACGCATCACTATGCTGGAAACGTCTCTGAAACAAATGCAATCCATGATGGAGAACATGCACCAGAAGATGCTAACTCAGCACGCAACTGCCATGGCTCAAGCGTCGGTCCCGCCAACTCAGATACGTGCGGGGGTGGACTTGCCACCATCCAACCCAAGCCAAGAGCCTGCTCTAGATCAAGAGTCAGCAGTTCCTCCGCTTCCTCACTCGGTGAATATATTACCTCCCGTTAGAGTCACGATACAACCTACTCCACACTACACCGTAGCCCCGCTTCCAACTAAAAATCCGATACAGGCAGTGCGGGAGTTGAAGGCCCAGTTTGACGCCTTGAAGCACAAAGATCAGCTCAAGAAACTGGGAATCAACCAGCCTTACCCAGCTATCTGGGAAGAAGTCCCTTTTTCTCCAAAGTACAAGCCTCAGACTATGGCTCTGTTCGAAGAAAAAACATCGCCAAGTCAATACATGAACTATTTCAGTATGATGACGGTGTTGCTACAAGTGAACGACGCCCTTCTCACTCGGGTGTTCAAAGGCTGCCTCTCAGGAGTAGCCTATCAGTGGTACCGTAGCTTGGCGGACAACTGCATTACTTCCTTCGAAGACTTCAAAGCTTTATTCTTCACTCGATTCTACGAGGGTGGGATGGACATGTCTATGTCCTCTCTCATCGAAGTCAAACAAAGGGAAAAGGAGGACGTTTGCACCTTCGTCGAACGTTTTCGTCAGGCCACTTTACAAATGCCTCCGGGAGTTCCGGACTCGGCGTTAGTAGACATTTGCAGGAAGAACCTCCTTCCCGTAGTCTAGGTGTTTACAGGACCATATTAGTTCCATGAGTGGCCTTCGTTCATCGTCTCGGCAGTGGCCGCCGAAGACAACAGTCGCAAGGCGCGCGATAATGGCATCATGATCTCCACCTCCGACAGAGGCAAAAGGTCATCTCCCAGCAGCGACCATCCTCGCAGCTCCAAGGGAAAAGAAGCTCTGACAGTCAATACGTCCAGACAAAAGATGGCGGCGACCACACAGACGAAGCCCGGGACTTCCAGGCCCGTCGAAGTCTACTCTTTCGACGACGACGATATCCCTAGTATATTCGAGTGTCTCATCAAAAGCGGCAAGATCACCCTTCCGGAGCTAAGGCGGCCCCAAGAAGCCGGCAGTACTGATGACCCCAAATACTGCATCTTCTACAGATACGTACACCACCCAACAAAGGCGTGTTACATACTGAAGATGAGGATCTAGGGGTTGATCGATGCTAAGGCCATCACTCTGCACAACACCGAGAAGACAGTCACAGCCAACATGATCTCTCTACGGTTCGGCGATCTGCCTTCCCAAGAGGTCATGAACGGTATCACGCCCATTTCCCGAGCTACGATGGACATCGTCAATCTTCCTCCATCTAGAGATCAAAATCAAGACCTGGTACCCCTGACCACCCGGCAGGGCGAGATTATGTGGGTTCATCCGGATTTGGTGTCAGAGCTCGAGAAAGAGACTAAAGCTACTAAAGCTACATCTAGAAGAATCTCTAAGCGCAAACCATGCCACATGGTCGTAACTTCTTCGCCATCAGATGAGGATGAGGTACTTGCTACAACCCGTTCAGGGAAAGCCTACCTCAACGACTGCGGAGCAAGTCAGGAGGATGCACCGGCGGACGCTTCAACTGCCAAACCTTCAGGACCAGGCCCCGTCGTACCAGAGGCCAGCCCTTCAAAACCAATACCGGCAGACAAAGGGAAGCAAAGAGAAGTGCGCTTTGATAAACCTGTGAAAAACATTCTGAACAAAGGTTTTGAGAAGCCATACAACTTTGATATCCTGGCCCAACTGGCTAATACACCAGCCAGGCTCTCCATCTTTGAGCTACTCAGGCTCTCCCAAGACACTCGTCTAGCCTTGAGTGAAGCGCTGATGTAGGCAGAGGCCTGCTTGACCCAGCTCAAGTCCCCCGATGAAGAACCAGTGGCGTGTCCTCAATGCCACAGTGTGATGGAGGTGGTCCCAAATATCACCTTCACCCAAAACGACATGCTGTTAAAATATAACAAGCATGACAGGCCCCTCTATTACACCGGGTACGTTGGTTCCATAAAGGTCGATCGGATTCACATAGATCTGGGATCGTCGATCAGCATCATCCCTCACAGTCTGCTCAGACCATTGAGGATTCCTACCAGCGAACTGACTTACACCTCTACTACAATCGTGGGTTTCAACGCCGGAAGGAGTAAGCCGTTGGAGAAGATTCGCCTGAGGATCCAGATTGGCAACCTCAGATCAGTGGCCACATATTACGTGATCGATTCAGAAGTATCCTATAACATTTTGCTGGGAAGACCGTGGATCCACGATCACAATATCGTTCCTTCAACTCTATATCAATGCCTTAAATATGTAGACCCCCAAGGAATAGTACAAACGGAGGTTGCCGACCTAAACCCGTTTAAAGGGGTAGAGTCCTACTATTCCGACGCCGTGTTGTACTCTCAAGACCACACGAAAGAAGTATCGGGCGAGACGGAGAAGGAATCCCACCGGGAGCCAGGAGAACCCTCTGTCGCACCACCGCTGTCGATCAGAGTGAAAGGACGAACCACTCGTCCAAAAGCCATAGAGCCTATGGCTATTCACCTGAACAAATCCAGCTCAGGAAGAGGAAGCAGTTCTTCAGCGGTCACTCTGAACCAGAAGCCCCCACCTTTGGTCATCAACCTTCGGTACAAAGGGCAGCCGACCGATGTAAACGCAACCGGGAACGGGGTTCCAGATGATAATAAATATCCTCTTTTCCAGTACATTAATGCTCAGATTCAAAATCAGGAATCCACTCACCATGACGAGGTAGAACCCATAGCACAAAAATTCTTGGAAGCTACAAACTCCTACCGTCCGTATGTCTGGGAAGTAGCGTCATCATCCAATATCATCACAAATTATGGACCCCATGAGGATTCTATCTTCGTTATCCCGCCTACCTGCAGCAGTCAGCGTCCAATATTCTTCGGTCGTATGCGCAATCAACCGGCTAACCAAGAAGATCCTTTCGATGACGATACCGGGAAAATGCAAGTTCATCGATACAGCCCGCAGGCATTGAAGATCATGCAAAACATGGGCTACGACTTGAAGCGGAAGCCAGGCCTCAACTACGGAAGAGGCAGACGAACACCGCCGCGCGGCGACCCCCGCTATCAGCAGACCCGTTTCGGGTTAGGATATGCCACCGCCCTTGCGACTTCTAAGTCAGACGAGGACATCTTTTCCTCCTCCCAGAATGGCTCGTCGCCCCCCGACTCACCTGATGATCTCGAACAAACACTATCAGTAAATATGGTGGTGACAGATCCCTCAGGAGCAGATGAGCAGGATTCGGAGCTGTTTGAGAATGATTCTTGGGCTCAGCAAATGGATACGCAGTGGGAATTTCGCTTCAAGCAAAGAGAACCTCCCACCAAAGACGAAGTTATCCAAATCGATGTTGGGGGTGAACTTTCGCCAAAGCCGATATTTATCAGTGACAATCTTCCCCCAGCTGAAAGGGAAGAAATCATACAGCTGATAAAGGAATACGTCGATGTCTTTGCATAGGATTATGGGGACATGCCGGGCCTTGACCCGAAGGTGGCTACTCATAAGCTCAATATATTGACCGACTCGAAGCCTATGAAGCAGCACCAACGCCGGTTCCGCCCGGACATGATGGACGCCATTGAAGCTGAAGTCAAGAAGCTGATAGCCTGTGGTTTCATCCGGGAAGAACAACATCCCGACTGGGTCGCCAATGTTGTCCCAGTCATGAAGAAAAATAGGAAGGTACGTATCTGCATCGATTACCGAGATCTGAACGCAGCCTGCCCCAAGGATGAGTTCCCTCTTCCCATCACGGACATCATGATCGACAACACATGCGGTTTTGAACGCATGTCTTTCATGGACGGATTCTCGGGATACAATCAGGTCAAGATGCATCCTGAAGACGAGAAGCACACTGCTTTCCGTACCCCATTGGGAGTGTATTACTATACGGTCATGCCCTTCGGATTGAAGAACGCCGGGGCTACATACCAACGGTCTATGAGTAACATATTCCATGAGCATTTACGCAAAACAGTAGAATGTTACGTGGACGACATAGCCGTCAAGAGCTGCCTCAAGGATGATCACATTCAAGACTTGAGGACGGTATTCGAGTTAATGCGCCAACATCAACTCAAGATGAACCCTACGAAGTCCTTCCTGGGGGTATCTAGTGGCAAATTTTGGGGTTTGTCATTACCGCTAAAGGCATCCAGGTGGACCCTGACAAAGTCCAGGCAATCGTGGAAATGCGACCGCCCCGTAACTTGAGGGAACTCCAGGGATTTCAAGACCGTCTGGATTACATCCGGCGATTTATATCCAACCTCTCGGGAAGATGTCAGCTCTTTTCGCATCTCATGAAGAAAGGTGTACCCTTCGTATAGGATAAAACCTGTCAGCAAGCATTCGAGGATATCAAACGCTACCTCACCAGTCTGCCAGTTCTGGTGCCTCCCATCATGGGAAGACCATTCTTGCTGTACGTCCGAGCAATGGATCATTCGCTAGGGGCTCTTCTCGTACAGAAGAACGATGTAGGGCATAAACAGGCTATCTACTACCTCAGCAGGATGATGGTCGGAGCCGAACACCGGTACAACCCAGTGGAGAAAGAATGCTTGGCTCTGATGTTCGCTATCCAAAAGACGCGATACTACGTCACCGGCCAGACTATCCACATCATCTCCAGGATCAACCCTCTTCGAGTACTGATGAGCAAGCCGAGCGTTCTTAATTCCCGACTCGCAACTTGGGCGATACTGTTAACACCATATGACATGGTATACGTACCGCAGAAGTCCATCAAAGGCCAAGCGCTGGCCGACTTCCTAGCTGCTCATCCGATCCCGGAGGCCTCCAAATTATACGAAGACATTCCCGACGAAGTTGTAGAATGCAATTCCGCAATGGAAGGTGACGCATGGCAACTATTCTTCGACGGCGCCTCCAGGACTGGCCCCCGGGGAAACATGGTTTCAGGGGTAGGAATCGTCCTAGTCACTCCTGATAAACTTGTCATCTACCGTGCGTATTCTCTTAACGAACCATGCTCCAACAATGTGGCAGAATATAATGCCCTGTTAATTGAACTCCAAGTCGCTAAAGAGCTGGGGGTCGAATCCCTGGAAGCTTTCGGCGATTCTCTGCTTATCGTTAATCAAGTCAGAGGAATATATGAAGTCCGGAATCCAGACCTCATCCCCTATCACCAAGCGACGGTCGAGATAGCCATGACATTCAAAAGGTTCTTCCTGGAGCATATGCCTCGATCCCAGAATCTGGAAGCTGATGCCCTAGCCAGTCTAGCTGCGGATTTAGCCACTCTTATAAGAAGGCAGGACTCAGTAATCCTTCTTAACAGAGATTTATTCTGCATGAAGAACAACTTTTACGTAGAAAGTAGCTATGCCATGAACACGGATCCCCCTAGAAGAGACTGGAGAAGTCCCTTCATAGATTTTGTCGCATACGGAATCTTGCCAGAAGACCCTAAAGAAGCAGTATCCGTCAAGAGATGATCATTACGCTTCTACTTCGATGCATCTTCATAATGCCTATATCGCCGGACCTACGACGGACTGCTATTAAGATGTCTCTCAGACAACGAAGCGCAGCAGATTATTCGGGAAGCTCACGACGGCGTATGCGGAGCGCATCAGCCCGGTCCTAAGCTGCAGGATCGTGTCAGAAGAATGGGCTATTACTGGCCCACTATGATCATAGACGCGATCAACTACGCAAGACAATGCAGAGCCTGTTAGGTCCATGCAGACTTCATACATCAACCGTCTGAATATCTACATCCTACGGTTGCATCCTGGCCTTTCGAAGCATGGGGTATGGACATCGTTGGTCCTATTCACCCGTCTTCTTCCAGAGGTCACCGGTTCATACTAGCCATCATGGATTATTTCTCCAAATGGGCGAAGGCGATCCCTCTTGCTGAGGTAAAAGCGTCTCACGTAATCAGCTTCATCAAACACCATATCATTTATCGCTTTGGGATTCCCCGAAGGATAATCCATGATAATGGGCCTCAGTTCATCAGCCAAGCGTTTCATCAATTTTGAGATAAAAATCGAATACGTAATATTGCCTCTACGGCATATTATCCAGCTGCTAATGGTTTGGCGGAAGCTTTCAATAAAACCATTATCAAACTCCTGAAGAAGTTCGTCTCTTCGAACAAAAGAGACTGGAATAAAAAGCTGGGCGAATGTCTCTGGGCATACCGCACAAAGGTACAGACACCGACAGGTTGTACCCCCTTTTCACTGGTCTACGGGAGTGAAGCAGTTCTTCCCATCGAAATCCAGATCCCGTCGCTCAGGATAGCCGTAACTAATGAGCTGACCCAAGAAAAGAATGACCTGTTAAGGCTTCAAGAGCTGGAAGGATTAGACGAGAAACACCTCCAAGCTCAACAGCGCATCGCGCTCTACCAAGCACGTATTTTCAGAGCTTTCAATCATAAAGTAAAGGAAAGAGTGTTCAAGATCGGCGAGCTAGTCTTAGCCGTAAGAAGGCCGATGATTCTCACTCACAGGAGTAAAAAAAAAATTTAGCCCAAGTGGGAAGGCCCTTATGTGATCGAGACAACGTTCTCGAATGGCGCTTACAGGTTAGCCCAGCCTAATGGAGACCTATTAATGGCTCCTATCAACGGTAAATTCCTGAAGAGGTACTACGCTTAACCTCCTCTACCCCAGGGTAGAATACGGCGGGAATCCCAATTCTAACAAAACTACTTCCACAACGAAGCTAGTTAGGTCATATTCTATCATGTCTGTACGACCTCTGAATAGATATGTCCTGCTGGAAGTTTATCGAGAGTTTATCACGTCCATACTACCTCTGATATCACTCTCACCTAAACCTGTCATTTACATTCCGAAATGATGGGTCCACAAAGTCAGAAAAGATGCGTTTTATTTCCAAAAAGTGCATAATTACATTGGGAAAGCTAAGAGCAAGGAAGGGTACATCATTGCGGGGGAGCAGTCAGATCAAGAATCAACTTTGCCAGTGCAGCTACCTTCTCGCCCCTGGAAACCAAGGCATCAGCGCAGGCCCGTGCCAGCCGTGCCTCAGGATTGTTCGTAAAGGCCAGCTCGGCCCTTGCCCGGAGAAAGCCAGCTCGGGCAGCTTCTGCACGATCCAATTCCCATCGAGCAGTGCTCAGCCGACCGGACGCTACGCCTAGACCTGCCAGCGACTAAGAAGCCCACTCCTCTGCCCGAGCGAGTTTCTCCTTCAACTTGCTGACCCTCGCTGCGTTCCCTTCGTGCTCGGATTGGCACCGCGTCTCAACAGCAAGAGCCTCATCCACGACGGCTTTTCTTTTATCCTTCTCCAGCTCATACGCCTTGATGGAACTATCCAAGCTCTCCAGCTGTTTGGTAAGCCGCGCAGTCATGGAGTCGTATCTGGCCTGGATTTCAACTTCAAAACTGTCTCGAGTCAGCTGCAAGTATTCGTTAATAGGTTGCTCCAACCCATTAACCATTGCCTCCAGGGCGTCAGCTACCCCGGAATCGCCAAACGCTCTGACGGCCCCAATCAAAAACTGGGAAGCCTTCTTCAGGCTCTCAAAATCCAGATTTTTTGCCAACACCATTGTTATCAGCGTGTTCAAATTGGCGTAGAAGGTGCCGGTATACAGCTCAGTCAGCGCAACCAGATCTGGTTGGACGATTACAGACGAGGTGGCCGCGATATTGGCGAGTTCCCCTCCAAGGACGATTACAGACGAGGTGGCCACAGTCGCCGCCTCGACAGGGGGTGCAACTGAAGAAGGTGCGGCAACGACGGTCGAAGTCATCGCCATACTCACAGGAGGCGAGATCACGACGATGGGTTCGTCCTCCTCTTGAGGTGACAAAACTACTCCGGGCGTACTGGCCCCCGAAGCCACTTCCTCATCGAAGTCGAACGCCTCCGTATCATCGTCAGAAGCCCGAGCGGAGCCAGAATGTGCTTCAACGCTATACTCCCCGTGGGCGCCATCCCCTGAGAAGAGGACAAGAAAGTTGACATCAATATGATGGTAATCTTTCTAAGAAGAGACATAAAGATGACCTTTACCCGTAGCCAACGGTATATATGCCGCGTCTGCAGCCGATGTAGCTATATCGTACCTTAATGACGCAATACGAACTGTCATACCTGGAGAAGGAGGTGGGCCAACCAACATCGCCTGGAGCTCCACCAAGCCTCCGCCGAGACGTGTTCGAGGTTCGTCAGCTGGAACCTCGCTGGTCATGCTCACGGGCGCAGCAGGAGTTTCCTCCGTTGCTGGCCTAGAGGAAGATTGCCCATTTGCCTCAGCCACGCGGGCGATTTCATTCCACTACCAGAGGCAGTGGCAGCAGTGGCAGCAATTGCAGCCTCAAGCAGGAGTTCTCCGACACCGCCAGCCGTCTTCTTCTTCCTCTTGCGAGGGAAAGTTTGCTTCGAGACAGAAGCCCTTCGCTTTCCTGAGATCGCCAGTGCCCTCGCAGGCGGAGGCACTTCGCACCTCGGTACCGACACCAGAGGCTCATCCGGAATGACGGACTCCTCACCCTCGTCAGACGAAACCGAGGGGACTTCGATTCTTCCCCCAGGCTTGGAAGAAGGCACCCTGAAGCTTCTACGTATGTCAAAATCACGATGGATGGTGTTGATCGCCACGTAGAATTGAGCATACGAATGGAGGATGCGCAGCTCCGTGGAAAGGGTGGCGACCGGCACAATGAAGATTGCTCCCGTGCAACCCGTGATAAAGTACCGCCATCCCCTGGCTCCATCAATGAGTCCGCCCCTGGACCTGAAGCTGGTAATGGCATTGCCCACGTGCAGCTGATCGTACCTAAACTGCCTGGCGAACCGACTGGGCAAGTAAGGCTCAAAGAAGCAATGATCTTCGCTTCTGTACAGCAAGTGGGAGGGTCTGATGCAGACCAACCAATTAAAGGCCTACGGAGAAAGATTAGTCTTTTCTCCGCCTAAATCCTCGAGCCTGATCCCCGACTGATTACGATGTACAGAAGGAACAGTGCAGAAGAGCTTCCAACAATGGCCAAGGCCCAGCGTCAGCCGACAGTCCACGACTGTGTTCACGTTCCAGAGGGAGCCCTTGTAGTTCAGCAAGAAACTACCCCCCGCACTGCTACCAGGACCGGGAGACATCACCCGGGGGTTGTAGAAAATTAACCATCCCATCAAATACAGGTATGGTAGTTCCACCCGGGGAAAACTCTCACGCCGAGCTTTGTCGACGAGCAGTCCGTCAGCCATGGCTCTCAGGCCAGCCTGTATACGGCACACCATGGCAGAAAGCAAGCCCAGCCTTGCCCCGAACACCAGACGGACGGCGGGCCACAAGATGTTCCGATGAATGTGGTCCATGGACGCGGTGCCAGGCACCACTACTCGACGCAGCCAAAGGGAGAGAAAGCCAGCCAGCTTGGCTTCCTCAGACAAAGGCCTGCGGCAGCGCCTCAGGTAGCTATAGGCCTTAGTGCCTTCAGGGTACTTTTTTACCCCGTCAGCGAGGAAATGATCTGGAGCTTTAGCCTCCTCCATAAGATCTACAACGACCTCAGCACTGAGCACGCCCAAGCAGTTCACGGGCTCGTGCTTGTCCCCCGAAACCTTCACCGACTTGACGGCCCTGGCCCGGTGGAAGAAGAGGTAGGACATCCACTTAGTGGTGTGAGCCAAGTCAGAGGGCTCATTATAAAAAGTAGTGCATGCGAGGTAGTGGCACATCAGCTCCTGATACACCTCCACCACCCGAGGATCCGAGTCCTCCAACTCCCGGTTGGTAGGAATATACTCTTCATATGGGGTATCCCCCATCGGCAGTCTCGAGATCGCTACCATTTCGTGGAGGGCCAACCTTAACTCCCCCAGTGGAGTGGCGAAGGTCCCGGTGAGCGAAATGTATCGCTCCATCAGCGCCAGAAAGAGGTTAGGGTTGGGAGGCAACCCAACACTCGTCACGCTCACGGCGGCATACAGTCCGATGACTTCCAGCTCTCTCTGAAAATGCTTCAAAGCCCAGTCAACTAGGCAGGACCATCGGAGATTTGTTGGGGTAATCCACCCGTTGCACCGAGGATTCTCCTTGGGGTATACCCCCCCTCGCACCATGAAGTCATTACAGAAAGTCGGCAATTGCACCGGCTGGATCATTGAACTGTCTTCACTCGGGATGCTGCCCGGACACAGTCCCTTGAACAACGTCACGACGCCAGTGGGGCGGCTGACAAACGACCCCCGGTCGGCTCCTTTCAGATGAAAGATCTTTCCAGGTTTCTCGTGAAGATCAGGAGTCAGCGTCCACGACATCCTCCTGCGATGTGTGGCATGGAAGAAAGCCGAGATGGGATAATCTCTCGGCATCGTAGGCAAATACAAGACCACGCTCTCGGCAGGGAAAACCCAGGGTTCTCTCTTGGGCTTCGTCTGGGACTGCTTGTCTATCATGTCCCCAAAGAGGAAGGCTGGCTTGATGTACTACTCCCCATCTACGTACGTTAGGGGCTCCCCGTTGATCATGCTCAGCAGCATTCGCTCGCCCTGAGCCGACATCAAGATCCCCCTCCCTTCGGGATACTGGGGTCCGGAGATAGGAAATATCATATGCGACAGATCCTCCAAGTAGTTCGAGTGCAGCATCCCAGCAGCGGATCCCATCACCTCGGCCAGCGAAGACTCCTGCAAGTCGACTGCAAAAATGTAAGGAAAATACGTTATTACAAACCTTGCAACATAAGGGCCAAGAAGCGACAGTCGGTGCTTTACGCCAAGACTGTACAAAATTTGGTCCTCCTACGCCAGGAGTCATATCCCGAAAGCGTAATTGGTGATATACCGTCCGTGCTTTACGCCAGACTGCCAAAAATCTAGTTATTACGCTGGAGGTCCCATCCAAAGCGTAAAACTAAAATTTTATAGTATACACCAAAGTCTTTGACAGCCAGAGCTTTTACGCTCATAACTACGAAGACATAGAGTTTTTACGCTGACACATTAGAAATGTGGGCGTAAAAGATGAAAATGTCTCCGTGCATCATCTTCCTCAAAGAGGCTATCAGCATAGAAGACGACCTGGCGCGGTCACGTTCAACGTGTGCGAAGGATTTTTCATAGTTCTTTGTCATTCCCAAATGGCTATACCTCTAAGGCCGGGTGCGCTACTCGGCGGCAGAATGCTTCGCTCAGAGGGAAGTTTGCCTCGCCCAACCGAAGACTCCCTCGTCGGGGCAGAAGGACGAGAAGAAGAGCCTATGCTCTTTCCCTTGGTGGAGAGGGTTTGTTTCGGCGCCATTTCTGGAAGCTTGGAGTGCTCGAAGAAAGAACGAGGGGAAAAAACTTAAAATCAAAAGCTCTCTCTCACAGAAGACGGATAAAAAGTTTCTCTCCAAAGCTCGGGATATATATAGAGTTCGGGTCGACTCCTCGAATCCTCAGGCGGCTCCTCGAAACCCCCAACCAAATCTCACAAATTAATATTTGGTTATGATTGGGTGCTACGTCAGCCCACTACTCTCGAAAGACGGACAGTCAGCAGATTCGAAGAGTTTTTCGCGCAAAAGCAGGTCAGCGGTTCCTATACTAAGGGGCTTTTCTACACTCGACAGCAACAGATCTACGGTTTTACGCTCTCAAGCTACAAGTCTATGGTTTTACGCCCGGATGCCTTTGTGCTCGGTAGCTTTTATGCTCGAGAGGCCACAAACCTATAACTTTTTACGCTCAGCAGGTACCAAATCAATGATCTCACGCTCGGTGGCGCTTAGTTTATGCCCGGAGGCAACAGATCCACAACCTCTATGCTCGGAAGATTTCTTTCATTCACAGGCTACAAATCTACAGTTCTACGCTAAGGAGCTTTCTACGCTCGACAGCAACAGATCTACAGTTCTATGCTCGCAAGCTATCAGTCTATGGTTTTATGCCCGGATGCCTTTGTGCTCGGTATCTTTTATGCTCGAGAGGCTACAAATCTATGACTTCACGCTTAGCAGCTCCAAATCGATGATCTCACGCTCGGTGGCTTTCTACGCTCAACAGGCCTACGAACTCAAGATTTTCAGCTCATCTACGCTACGGATATCTGACTTTCCGCATATCCGAACTCAAGACGGTCAATTACAGGAGTTCATACAGAAGATACTCCTTCTTGGCCTCAACATATCCTAAGTACCCAAGCATACAAGAGTTCAAACATTGAGAAATTACTCTTCTCGGGTCAATTGGAGGTTCATCCAGACTCCAGTCTAAATATCTCGTCTATCAAGATGGCAACTCAGTTAGACAGCCATTTCTCGACCCTGTTCCAAGGGATTTTTTGGGAAGTCATTCTTGAAGACGAAGTCTGAACAAAAATTTTGTTTATCAGAAGTTCAGAGCTCTACGCGGTTCCTCAGTCCTAGCAATAGGACAGTTCTAAAATATTCAAAGTGCTCTACAGCGTTCTATGGACTATTCGCTATGCGTAAAGGACAGGACCTAGTACTCTTTCTACAGAGTCGGCATACAGAATCAGACGTGTCAAAATTACACATATTCAGACTTCACAGTAACGTATGGCAAGATGATCATATGAAGAAGCAAGACAATTTTATTAAAAGATCAAAGTCATGATTACATATGAGAGAAATCTAATCTACAAGGGTTTTCTTTTCATTTTTCATGATTACATCTGAGGGAAACTCCGTCGACAGGAGGGTTTTCCCATCATCGTTTGAAGATTGCCCAGAAGCTGTTCTGACAGGTTCTCGCTGGGCTTCAATTCTTCATCCATCTTCTCCAGCAGTCAGTCGGTTGCCGCAAACTGACTGACATGGCAATGATCAACGGCGGGCGGATACAGAACTGGGCCTACATAGATTTTACAGATCCTATGCTCCGTGCGTCGATCAAGCCGGGACAGAGCGAGTCTGTCTGACTCTCGTCACCGAAGACAACGAGAGAAGACAACACTTGCAAGCTGTGTGGTCAAAGATGACCCTTCCTCTCTCCTGGAGCAACGCCATATAAAGTTGCTGATTATCCCGAGCAAGGGAGACTAAGATATCCTTCTATGATCCATCGTTGCAGTGGACACTTGCTCGAAGATGCCGTCTTTTTCGGCTCCTTACACGCTGGAAAAACATGATCTTCTTCTTCCTCAAATCGACCCGGCGAACTCCGGCGATCATCTCTGCGTGGTGATAAAAGTGTGGGGAGAACAGGCTAACTCCCCCAGCCTTTTTATAGGCGAGAGGGGTCACACCGGTCCCCAATAAATCCGCCATAAAACCGGCATCGACCGTTTCAACGTTCCATTCAGAAACGTTTCGAGTCACGAGGTGCGGTTCATGCTTCATTCAAAGCGTTCCAACTTCCGAGGAATTTGAAATCTTTGAAGGGGGTCTTGTAGAAGCATAAAAAATACGCCGGATGACTATACGCGGCATATCAGTGCAGAGCAGCGAAAGCAGAGGCCTTCAGAGCCATCAATCGTGCAAACAGAGCCCTTTTCCGCTAGAACAAAGCATGAAACATAAAAAGCTCAAAAGGCTATCCGCGTAAGGCAGTACGTCTAAGCTGCTTCAGCGTAAACAGGGTGCTTCTTCGCCTCCAAGGCGTTAAACTCATCCCCTTTTCATACGCAGCATGGAGGTGTACAAGAGACGCTTCGTATTCTCCGAAGCAAACCTGTCAGATCCTGCAATGAACCTGTCAGAGCCTACGATGAAACTGACGTCTGGACTTCTGGCAAAGGGATATGGCTCGACTACCCAAGCGACGGCTATAATGATGGTACTGCACTGCCACCCAGGCTGTCAAATACCGCCATCCCCTTCGTGTAAACTGCTTTTTCAAAGCACGAGGGGATACGCTGCCTTGTTTTACACAGGCAAAACGCGAGCTATTTACGTTCTGCAGTACACAAACTGCCTTCTACGCCAAAAGCTGCACTCCGTACGAGGTTCGAGGCACGTCTCTTCGCCTAATGCACAGTGCGGTGATAGTTTCTCGAGGCACGTCTCTGCGACTGATGCGCAGAAAAGGTTGTAGGCCGTCAAAGAACACGCCTCCACATTTAATGCACGGGATGATGGCAAATCTCGGCATTTAATGCGAGAGATTTGATTATATCTTCAAAAGTCGTAATTTCGGCTAAGACGTCCATGTCAGTACCATGGCACGGTACGCAGCGGCTTCTACGCCCATCCAGCGATTGTGCCCCTTCGGCTTCTATGCCTGCTCGGCACATGTGCCCCTTCGGCTTCTATGCCTGTTCGGCCCCTGTGCCCCTTCGGCTTCTACGCCTGCTCGGCTCCTGTGCCCCTTTGGCTTCTACGCCTGTTCGGCCCCTGTGCCCCTTCGGCTTCTATGCCTGTTCGACCCCTGTGCCCCTTAAGCTTCTACGCCTGCTCGGCTCCTGTGCCCCCTCGGCTTCTATGCCAGTTCGGCCTCTACGACCACTCGGCTTCTACGCCTGTTTGGCTTCTACGCCTGTTCGGCTCCTATGCCGGTTTGATAACTATTTGGCTTCTATGCCATGGTGACAGACATTTGGCTTCTATGCCAACCTCTTCTACATGATGGATACCTACCTACGTGGCTTTTATGCCGTGATCTTCGTAGCAATAGTACGCGTTGTGTCCCTTAGTTGGACCCGCGTCACACGCTCATTCAAAAGATCATCTATACGCAAGCATTGATTACTTTAACCATTATGTAAAAGGGTGCTGTACTTTCCACTCCTCGGTTGTTACACCGACGGAGTGGTCACTGTCACTAAAACTCTATAAATAGAGACCTCTATCAATGAGGAAGAAGGTCAAAAATTTGGTCAAGAAAGCCAATATCAGATCCGAGGTCGAGAAACTGAAAACTTGAAGATCGAATCAGGTCGACAATAATCGGAAGATCGAACCCGAGAGAGAGAAAGAGAGAGAAAAAGAGAGAGAGAGAGAGAACCTGATGCTCAGGCGAAGAGTAGGGATCGACGACTTTGGCATCGTGCATCCACCCTCTCCTGCAACCTTCGAAGCTGCTTCATGTCTTCTACGGCACTTCTTCAACATCGTGTGGTCCAAGGGCTAAAGTGATCGACTGTAGATCAGACACCTATAGCAATATCTACCCAGATTAAATAAATTATACTTCCATATCCTCGTATAGGATCAAATTGTACAAGTTTGTTTGTAAACAAAAGAAGGCGGGTTCTGTGTAAACCCCCATATTGAATACAACATCATTCTTTCGTTTAATACCACAAACAACAGAAAGCGAGCCAACTTGAATACAGTAAACATGCATATAATTTGAAAATAAATAAGTACGCTGTATAAGACAATCTATATGAATGCAAATAAGGACAACTTTTCGACGTATGGGCAAAGGTAGGCTACTCGATCTACCTCACAACTCACACACACGTCAATGGACATCAGAAATCGACATACCGCGGGGGTAGCGACCAGCGAGACTCCAGAAATCAACATACCGCGGGGGTAGCGACCAACGCGACACACGCCCGTAGTGTGAGCTATATACTATGGTTTACCAGAGTGGTTAAAAGCCCATACGCCTAATGATTGTCCTCTATGATACTAAGTGTCAAGTGAGTGTCAACATATCTAATATATAGTAATGACTGAAAGGAACTACACATGCAATAACTATACAAAATATAATAAATATACAGAAATATAAATAACATGCAAAATGCTGTAAGCAATTTGGCAAGATATCTTGCCTGGCAGGAAAGCTGTAAAGTGTAACGTCCCGAAGTCCAACACACAGGATCAGAAGCTATGGCCGCAGAACAAATATCTCCGGATGCTGAAATAAATATCACTAACGTTCCCAGAATAAGCAAAATAGCTAAAAAGCACTTCTCTTTCGTCCAACACAGGGGCAAAATAGTAATTTTGGATAAAAGTGGGGTCCATATATGGCCCACTTTGCACCAAAAAGCGTGCCAAAGATAACAGTCTCTAAATAGGATAAATTATAGGTCAAACAACTCTAGATGTCAATACGAACCCAACGGTATGTCCAAATATGGATTCCGATGAGCTGAACATAATTTTGTCCACAAAGTCAACTATAGGGCCCGCCAATTGGCGATCTGGTCAACCGTCTCAGAATTGCATGAAAATTGGGTCACAGGACCAGCGCGTTACCACGAGTCCAGTGGCGTAAGTTTCATCGCAATATGACAAGCGTGCACAAAATGCGTGCGACTTTCACAAAAGTTGCGACACGGGATGTGTCCGCGGATACGGCCTGATTTCGGCGCGCATATGCGTCCGAATCAGTTTACATGAATTGTTATGTGTCCGGTTATGCTGCGCGCACTGTTTGTTATACTTGATACACGGTAGGGCGGTCCCGTTTGGCGGGACGCGCTCAATTTCACAACTTTTGGAAATATAAAAAAAGTGGGTTCGCGGAATTTTGTAACAAATTTAATTATATCCACAACAGTTAATAATCTAGGGTTATTTAACAAAAAATAAACTAGGTCAAGTGGTCTACACATACAAAAAAGAATCACTGAATTTGGATCTCTGTGGTGGGAGATACGAACTCGGCAACATGGGTGGTCACCGTAGTTTTCTGCGATCCCAGAATTGGGTCTGCTTGTGCCAACTTGGGCGCTATTTTCGCCTATGGGTACACGTTGTTCGAGGTCTGCTATCATATAGATATGGGAGAGGGTTAAGGGGTGAGTATACCGATGAAGACGAAATGGCGTTTGGTTGAGCGAGTCGACGGGAAGCAACTCCAGAACAAAGGTATCTCGTGTGGGAATCTGTAGTGCGCGGGGTCACGATCGTCGGGATTTGTTTGGACGGCCTGGCGGAGTTCTCTGGCTGCGGTGGTCTCTTTCTAGGTCTAGATGGGAAGAGAAAGGAATTTGATGATTTAGGGTTAGGGTTTTAGTTAAAAGATGAGATATAAATAAGAGGGAGAGAGAGATGTGAATATATATATATATATTAGGTGAGAGGCGCGTGGGGGAGGGTTCCACTTTGCTGCTGAATGTTAACCCTAACCCTATATTTTTTCTCCAGCCTATGTATTTAGAGCCAAGACTTAGTGTGGAGGCTATATTTGGAGGCTTGGAGCTTGAGGAAGGTGATTTCAAGTGAATTGGAGACTTTGGCCTTGGGATTCCAACTCCCAAGAGGTAAACCCTAACTTTTCTTTTACTAATTGCTCTTATGTAGTGTAATTAGTGATTTAGAACCTTCCTAGACCCTAAGCCTACCCGTGGAAGGAAGTTGGAACAAGTTTGGTTGTGTTTGGAGACTTTGACACTAGGTTTTGTGTCAATTTCGGGTGAAATCCGAGATTGGCCCAATTTTGGGTGATGTCCTAGGTTAGACGGACCTAGGTAGATGTTGTCGGGTGCCTTGAGGGTTAGTGTGCGTCTTCATTTTCATTCGGAAACGTGAAGTCGTGTCACGAAGAAACGGGCATTTCGGGCAAATTTGGGATTTTCGTCGTCGCCGGTTCTATGTGCGTGCGCATTTTTGCCACGGACCTAGAATCGACGAGTTAGCATTTTTTCTAGGGTCTAAACATCGTTAAGAATTCGTGGGTAAATTTTGGGCCAATTCTGAGTTGGTTTGGTGTGCGTTTTAGGAGGTTTTCCGAATCGCACACCGCGTGTTGATCGAAATGACCGAATGGCCATTTCGACTTGGTTTCCTAGTTTCGGGCTAGTGCGCGCATTGGGTTAGCTTCGGAAAGTGTGGTATATATATAGTCACAAGTCACAGAAATACTAATCTCATCCATACATTAAGTCATAGAAAAAAAATAACTAAACTAGAATAATGAGTCTGAATAATCCAAAATATTAGTCGGGTGGAGACAAATCCACTACCAATGACTATATCAATACTAAAATAAGCGAGAAGGGTAAATCTCCAATATAAATAAGATGATGATATAAGGGTATCAGCGAAGTGATCCATCGCTAGAGATAATCCAAGATGCTCAGAAGGTAAGACCTCCTCGGAAGAGATAAGTAGTAAGTCATGATCCGTGCTCCTACGAATAGTCATGAACATCTACACCTGGAAAGGGACCAGGTCCTCAGAGGGACATAACAAGATACATAGAAGCAAGCCAATTTGAATACAGTAAGCATGCATAATGTTTAAAAATATATAAGTATGCTGTACAAGAAATCTATATGAATGCAAATGAGGACAACTTTTTGACGTATGGGCAAGGGTAGGATACTCGATCTAATTCTCACAACTCACACACACGTCAGTGGACATCATCAGCCGACATACCTCGGGGGTAGCAACCCTCGTGACTCCATCAATCGACATACCTCGGGGGTAGCGACCATCGGACATGACCACCATAGTGCGTGCTAGTTACTATGGTTTACCAGAGTGGTTAAAGCCCATATGCCTACTGATTATCCTCTATGATACTAAGTGTCAAGTGTGTGTCAACATATCTAATATATAGTAATGATTGAAAGAAACTACACATGCAATGAATATACAGAAATAGAATAAATATACTGAAATATAATAAGCATGCAAAATACTGTAAGTAATTTGGCAAGATATCTTGCCTGATCTAAAAAAAATGAAGTCCCAACTCAAGGCGTCGTCCGATCTACCCGTCACATAAATTAAACAAGTTAGGTTACAAAAGTGGGTGAATAGGTTCCTCCATTTTAATCTATTTTAATTCTGAATAAAATAACCTAAAATAGTATTTTAATCTTATTATAATCTAATTTTATTACTAAACCCTAATTTTGGTCCCAAAAAATTAACTTTACGGATTTGTGATCCGTGACACGCAAATCGAGGCAATCCGTTGACAAAAAAATCAACCAACTCAAATCCTAGATTTGTGTATAAAATCCTATAGAATTTAGCGCTACATGAATGCTAGAATCGACGGTTTTATAAAATCACAAGTCGGTAAAGAGTTATGGCCACAAGGGCGCACAGATGAAAGTTTTTGGTGGTTTTCTACTTACGTCTACGTTGCACAAATTTTACAGTAGATTAAACTTACATATTAAATTCTGTAAAAATAATTTTATGAAATTTTATCATGTCAGATTTTCTAAACTTCAAACGGCTCATAATTTCGAGTTCGGGATTTCCCGTAATCTCAAAAACACCAACATGCGTCTGATTTTGGACAACTAACACTTTTAGAATTTTTTGGAAAAATAGGTTCATAAATTATTAAAATAAATTATATAATCAGAAAACTAGCCTTGATGTAGTTTTGACAAAAAAATGGAGTGCGTTTGGGGTCCGGAGCTAGGAGATATCGTCTTTTTAATTCGTCATAACTAGTAGAAAATAAGGCTGGATTTATGATGAATTTTGACTATTTTTGGACGAAAAAGAGAGAAATTTGGGGGAAAAAAATATGAAGGATGAGGTATTTATAATGGTGGACACTACTTAATTAAATACGACTAGGATTGGTTAATTTGGATAGGATTATGATGAATTTAAATAAGGATAGGATATGCATGAAGTTGCTTTCCTAGTAGGTTCAGGATTTGAATTAATTTAAAATAGAGTTTGAATTTATCTCAATAATTTATAATCTTAAATATAATTAAAGAAAATATAAATAATTTATAAAATCTTATTAATATCTATTAACACTAAATTAGCATCTATCTAATATTAAGACTATATATATCCAAATAAATCCTAAATAATTTTAAAAATCTAAATAAATTTCTTAAAATTCTAAATAAATTACAGAAAAATATAATTAAATATTTTAAACTAAAATAAATATTTGGTAGGAACAACATGCAAGTATATTCATATAGCAAATCATATAAGTCCTAGAAATTTATGTTTTCTAAGTTTTAATTACCAAAAATTCTAGAAAAATCTCCAAAAATCTAAAATAACCTAAAATAATTCTAAATAAATATTTATATAAGTAAATATATCAAGAAATTTATTTTCTAATTAACTAAGAGAATACTCTAAAGAAATTTAATATCAATAATAAATATAATAATATAAAATACAAATAAAATATCTATTTTTTATGAGGGGGTTTACAAAACAACCTCTCAATCAAGAACAAGTATCCGTTGCCGCGTATTGATGATCTTTTTGACCAGTTGAGCAGAGCGAGGGTGTTTTCCAGGATTGATCTGAGGAGTGGCTACCACCAGGTGAAGGTCAGGTAGGAGAATATTTCGAAGACAGCTTTTTGGACCAGGTATGGACAATATGAGTTTATGGTGATGCCATTTGGGTTGACTAATGCCCCGACAGTGTTCATGAATCTGATAAACAAGGTGTTCTATCAGTATCTGGACAGGTTTGTGGTGGTGTTTATAGATGACATCTTGTTGTATTCGAAGACCCAAGAGGAGCATGAGGAGCATCTGAGGATAGTGTTGGACACTCTCATGAAGGAGAAGCTTTAAGGAAAACTTTCGAAGTGCGAGTTCTTCCTTGACAAGGTTGAATTCCTTGGTCATGTGGTGACTAGAGAGGGGATCTCGGTAGATCCAAGAAAGATCATGGCAGTTGAGGCATGGGGTGCTCCGAGTTTAGTAGCCGAGGTCAGGAGTTTCCTGGGACTGGCAGGCTACTACAGGAGATTTGTTCAGGATTTTTCCCGGATTGCAGAGCCGTTGTCCAGGCTGACCCGGAAGGACATAGAGTTTGTTTGGTCAGAGGAGTGCCAGATCGCCTTTGATGAGCTGAAGACGAGGTTGACGATAGCTCCAATGTTGACGTTGCCATCAGGATCTGGAGGATTCACTATCTATAGTGATGCATCGGAGAAGGGACTGGGTTGTGTGTTACAGCAGAATGAGAGGGTGATTGCCTATGCTTCTAGGCAATTACGTCCTCATGAGAAAAACTACCCTACCCACGATTTGGAGTTGGCAGCGGTCATCTTTGCTCTGAAGTTATGGAAATACTATTTATACGGAGAGCGTATGGAGATCTACACAGACCACAAGAGCTTGAAGTATGTATTTACCCAAAAAGAGCTGAACATGAGGCAGAGGAGATGGTTGGAGTTGATGAAAGACTTCGACATATTATTGCAGTACCATCTAGGGAAGGCAAACGTAGTTGCGGATGCGTTAAGCAGGTATCCGATAGCTATGTGCCTGACTACATATCGTTATCTTCTGGCAGATCTAGAGAGCTTGGGCATTGAGGTGATAGTGCCTGGAGTTGAGATACAGATGTGGGGACTGCAGATTCAGTCAGAGTTGGTAGACCGGATCAGGGCTACACAGTTTGAGGATGTGTCCCTGAGGAACATCAGGGTGCAGGTTCATATTGGATTGTCAGATGACTTCACCATTGCTGATGATGGTTCATTGCGGCACGGTACCAGGTTGTGTGTGCCGAGTGGGTCATTGTGCGAGAAGGTTCTTCAGGAGGTGCATCGATCCCAGTACTGTATGCATCCAGTGCCAATAAGATGTATTGAGATCTGAGAGAGCATATATGGTGGTACGGGATGAAGCGGGAGGTAGCGTGCTTCGTATCCCGATGCTTAGTGTGCCAGCAGGTGAAGGCGGAGAGGCAGAGGCCAGGAGGTTTGCTTCAGTCGTTACCCATTTTGGAGTAGAAATGGGAGCATGTGACTATGGATTTTGTTTCTGGACTTTTCCGTTCTCCAGGCAGGAATGAAGCGATTTGGGTCATCGTGGACAGGTTGACCAAATCGGCCAACTTTCTACCATTAAAAGTGGGTACATCTACAGAGAGGCTAGAAGAGATGTATGTGCGCCAGATAGTCAGACTGCATGGAGTTCCTATGAGCATAGTATCAGATCGGGACAGTCGCTTTACTTCGCATTTCTGGAGGAGTCTGCAGGCTAGCTTGGGCACCCAGATCAAGTTTAGTACTGCATATCACCCACAGACAGATGGTCAGTCAGAGAGGACCATTCAGACACTTGAGGACATGCTTTGCACTTGTATTCTTGATTTCAGAGGCTCTTGGGAGGATCACTTGCACTTGGTAGAGTTTGCTTACAACAACAGCTACCAAGCCAGTATCGAGATGTCACAATTTGAGGCATTGTATGGACGGAGGTATCGTACTCCGTTATCATGGGATGATGTACGCGAGAGAGCTTTGCTTGGCCCGGAGATGGTGGTTGATGCAGCGGAGAAGGTCAAGCTCATTAGAGATAGACTTCGGGTGGCGCAGGACAGGCAGCGGCATTGGCCCGATAGCCACCGGAGACCTTTAGAGTTCGAGGTATAGCTTAAAAACTAGATTTTGTTCTTGTGTTTGCTTGTGATTGCTTGTTTTAGACTAAGTGCAGAGACCTTGTTTGTGCTAGGTTGGAGATCTGGTATTCCTGAGAATTTCTCCGACGCGGGGCACTATTCGCTTTGGTGGAGGCGGGAAGCTTAGCCCACGTTTTGTCGGACCCTTCCGTATCCTTGAGAGGGTCGGCGCTGTAGCGTATAGGTTAGATTTGTCGTCTATGCTAGAGGGAGTTCATAATGTATTCCATGTATCACAGTTAAGACGGTACGTGGCGAATCCATGTCACGTATTGGATCACTCAGAGATCGTGGTGGGCCCTACTCTTAGCTATCCAGAGCAGCCGGTGGAGATTCTGGATCGAAGGTGTTGAGGAACCAGACTATTCCCTTGGTTCGCGTCATATGGAGGCATCACTCTCCAGGTGAGTCGACCTGGGAGAGGGAGGATGAAATGTGCGAGCGATATCCTTATCTTTTCGAGCCCTGAGGTATGATTCTTTTCTTGCATTCCTGTCCTAGTTTCGTCTTTTAATTTCGAGGACGAAATTATTTTAAGGAGGGTAGGCTTGTCACTACCCGATTCTAGAAAATAGGGTATTTTTTTTATAAATTGTGTATTGTATATAATTAATTATATTTATATTTAATTAGTGATTGTATTATTTTTATTTGATTGTTTTAGGATTTTGGCTAGTCTAGACCCATGTCAGACCCTAGTGGACCTATGTCCGACCCAACCCACACCTTTGTGAGACTTATTTTTGGATTTAGAATATTTATTATATTTTTAGTAGGTTAGTTGGAGAGATTGAGAGTTAGTTTGAGTGCTTTTGGAACCCCCAAACCCAAAACCCAAGTTAGGAAGGGCATTTTGGTCTTTTGGAGACTTTGTAAACCCTTTATACTACATGGCCGGCCCTATTCTAACCTCCATTCCCGAGCACACATCATCCCCCTCCCCATTCCTTCTTCTTCTTCTTCTCCATTCTCTATTTCTTCTTCTTTCCTTCTCCCAAGTTCAAGTAAGTACTCTATTTCTCCTCTTTCTTCTTCTATTCTCCATGAATATTAACCCTAACCCTATATTTTTTCTCCAACCTAGGTGTTTAGAGCCTAGACTTAGTGTGGAGGCTAGATTTGGAGGCTCGGAGCATGAGGAAGGTGATTTCAAGTGAATTAGAGACTTTGGCCTTGGGATTTCAACTCCCAATAGGTAAACCCTAACTTTTCTTTTACTAATTGCTCTTATATAGTGTAATTAGTAATTTAGAACCTTCCTAGACCCTAAGCCTACCCGTGGGAGGAAGTTGGAACAAGTTTGGTTGTGTTTGGAGACTTAGACACTAGATTTTGTGTCAATTTCGGATGAAATCCGAGATTGGCCCAACTTTAGGTGATGCCCTAGGTTAGACGGACCTAGATAGACATTGTCGGGTGCCTTGAGGGTTAGTGCGCATCTTCGTTCGGACACGTGAAGTCGTGTCGCGGAGAAACGGGCGTTTCGGACAATTTTGAGATTTTCATCGTCGCCGGTTCTATGTGAGTGCGTATTTTTGCCACGGACCTAGAATCGACGAGTTAGCATTTTTTTCTAGGGTCTAGACATCATTTAGAATCCATGGGTAAATTTTGGGCCGATTCCGAGTTGGTTTGGTGTGGGTTTCAGGAGATTTTTCGAACCGCACACCGCGTATTCGTCGAAATGACCGAACGGCCATTTCGACTTGGTTTCCAAGTTTCAGGCTTGTGCGCGCGGTGGGTTAGCTTCGGAGAGTGTGTGCTAGAATTTTTGGGCTATATTTTATATATATATAGGTGTTTGTGTGCGTAGGGGTGGTTGTGTGCGTGTTGGTGAGTGTTGTGAGTGTTGTGTTGTGTGTGTTGTGTGTGTTGAGTGTTAGAGTGTATATATATGTATATATATATATATATATATATATATATATATATATATATATATATATATATATATATATACACAAACACTTACTTATATACATACACACCTACACAAATATATGTAAATATATCTATATATATATTTATAGATATGTGTTGTATGTATATATATATATATATATATATATATATATATATATATATATATATATATATATATGTGTGTGTGTGTAGTATATATATATATATATATATATATATATATATACATATACACACACACGCACCCTCATACATATATTTATATATTTATATATATATATATATATATATATATATATATATATATATATATATGTGTGTGTGTGTGTGTGTATGTGTATATATATATATATATATATATGGATTTGTGTGTTTATATATATATAGATATGTGTTTATATATATATGTAGTATGTGTATATATATATATACTTGTGTATGTGTTCATAAGTGTATATGTGTGTGTAAGTATATATGTATTAGTGTGTGTGTGTATATATATATATATATATATATATATATATATATATATATATATATGTGTGTGTGTGTGTGTGTGTGTGTGTCTGTGGATGTGTGATTATGTGTGTGCATGTTTGTGTGTGGGTGATATGCAGCATGCAGTGCGTGGCGGGGCAGCGCAGCAGCTGCCAGCAGAGGCAGCAGCAGCTGCCAGTAGCAGCAGCAGCAATGTCAGCAACAGCAGCAGCTAGCAGCAATTACAGCAGCAGTTTAGCAGCGTAGTGTAGCGGCGTAGCATCGGGTAGTAGCAGTTATGAGAGGGAGAGGGATCTAGTTATATAAGTTTAGATTAATAGATAGATAGACTGATAGGTAGATAGATTAATAGTTAGATAGATTGATAAATAGTTAGATAGATAGGTAGATTGATAGATAGTGTCACGCCCCAGTCCCAAAAGTACGTAGGACTAGGAACACATAAGCATGCCAGCCGCATGGATATGGCAACTCCAATATATGGAAACCAAAATCCACACGTACGCTGTAATATGAAAATCAATCCACAGTGGTATAAACATATGTCACAAGTCACAAGGTATAATCTAAATCTCATCCACGAAATCAAATATAAATAAATAACCAGTATCTAAGAAACTAGATCTCAATATAAGTATCTAAGGATGATAGTTGGATGGAAACAAATCCAATACCAACTCGAATATAATAGCAAATATAAAATAAGTATAACACAACAACACCATATAAGAATACCAGCTAGCAATCACGGGCTCGAAGAGAGGACATCCACGAAGCATATATAACCATCTAATCTGCGCTCCTGCAAAAACTCAAGAAAAGATACACCTGGCAGAGGACCAGGTCCTCAGAGGGACGTAACAAGATACAGAAAGTAAGCCAACTTGAATACAGTAAACATGCATATAATTTGAAAATAAATAAGTACGCTGTACAAGACAATCTATATGAATGCAAATGAGGACAACTTTTTGACGTATGGGCAAGGGTAGGCTACTCGATCTACCTCACAACTCACACATACGTCAATGGACATCAGAAATCGACATACCGCGGGGGTAGCGACCAGCGAGACTCCAGAAATCGACATATCGTGGCCCGTAGTGCGAGCTATATACTACGGTTTACCAGAGTGGTTAAAAGCCCATACGCCTAATGATTGTCCTCTATGATACTAAGTGTCAAGTGAGTGTCAACATATCTAATATATAGTAATGACTGAAAGGAACTACACATGCAATAACTATACAAAATATAATAAATATACAAAAATATAAATAGCATGCAAAATGCTGTAAGCAATTTGACAAGGTATCTTGTCTGGCAAGAAAGCTGTAAAGTGTAACGTCCCGAAGTCCAACACACAGGATCAGAAGATATGGCTGCAGAACAAATATCTCCGGATGCTGAAATAAATATCACCAACGTTCCCAGAATAAGTAAAATAGCTAAAAAGCACTTCTTTTCGTCCAATTTGGACACAGGGGTAAAATGGTAATTTTGGATAAAAGTGGGGTCCATGTGTGGCCCACTTTGTACCGAAAAGCGTGCCAAGGGTAACAGTCTCTAAATGGGACAAATTATAGGTCAAACAATTTTAGATGTTAATACGAACCCAACGGTATGTCCAAATATAGATTCCGATGAGCCGAACACAATTTTGTCCAAAAAGTCAACTGTAGGGCCAGCCAATTGGCGATCTGGTCAACCATCTCAGAATTGCATGAAAATTGGGTCACAGGACCAGCGCGTTACCACGAGTCCAGTGGCATAAGTTTCGTCGCAATCTGACAAGCGTGCCCAAAATGCGTGCGACTTTCACAAAAATTATGACACGGGATGTGTCCGCGGATACGGCCTGATTCCGGCGCGCACACGCGTCCGAATCAGTTTTCACGAATTGTTATGTGTCGGGTTATGCTGTGTGCACCGTTCGGTATACTTGGTACACGGCGGGACGGTCCCGTTTGGCGGGGTGCGCTCCATTTCACAACTTTTGGAAATATAGAAAAAGTGGGTTCGCGGGATTTTGTGACGAATTTAACTCTGTCCACAACAGTTAATAATCTAGGGTTATTTAACAGAAAATAAACTAGGTCAAGTGGTCTACGCATACCAAAAAGAATCACCGAATTCGGATCTTTGTGGTGGGAGATACGAACTCGGCAACATGGGTGGTCACCGCAGTTTTCTGCGATCCCAGAATTGGGTCTGCTTGCGCCAACTTGGGCGCTATTTTTGCCTATGGGTACATGTTGTTCGAGGTCTGCTATCATACAAATATGGGAGAGGGTTAAGGGATGAGCATATCGGTGAAGACGAAATGACGTTTGGTTGAGCGAGTCGACGGAAAGCAACTCCGGAACAAAGGTACCTCGTGTGGGAATCTGCAGTGCGCGGGGTCGCGGTCGTCGGGATTGGTTTGGACGGCCTGGCGGGGTTCTCTGGCTGCGGTGGCAGCTCTCTCTAGGTCTAAATGGGAAGAGAAAGGGATTTGATGATTTAGGGTTAGGGTTTTAGTTAAAAGATGAGATATAAATAAGAGGGAGAGAGAGAGATGTGAATATATATATATATATATATATATATATATATATATATATATATATATTAGGTGAGAGGCGCGGGGGGGGGGGGGGGGGGGGTACCACTTTGCTGCTGCTGCTCTTGCTTTCTAAGGAGGGGGTTTTGTTTGGGTTATCTTTTACATTTTAGTCCCTTCTTTTCTTTTCCTTTTCCTTTTCCTTTTTGTTTTTCTTTTCCATTCTTTTCTTTTCTTTTCTTTTTCTTTTTCATTTCTTTTTCTTTCTTTTGCTTAAAAATATATGTATATATATTTATATATATACATATATACACATAAAAAAATCTAGAATTTGTATTAATACATACCATTAAGCTATCAACGGTCCACAGGGTCTCCTACATGGAATAAATTAGGAAAAATTTCTAATGACTCCATAAATTCTCTAAATTCACAAACACCTAAAATAAAATTTAAATAAAATCTATTTCTCCTAATTAGCACATAATTACTATGATTAAATTGATAATTAATAATTAAAAAAGGTATATACGATTTTTAGGAATAGAGATTTTACATTCTACCCAACTTATAAAAATTTCGTCCTCAAAATTAAAACTAAGCCGTGGTAGAAAGTCAAGGGTGGTATAAGATTTGCATTGTTTAAAATGCAAGGCTAGGTTTAAAGGGTTGGACGATGTTGCGCGTTGCACATCCCAAAAATAATGAAAAAAATCCACATGAGCGAAAAATAGGTTTTTTCATGTGTCATGTCAATGGTGTGGTCACCTAAATGCTCCTTTGCATAAAAATGCCCAACCATCAAAATATTGCACAAAGATCAAAATGGAAGATGGGCATGTCTAGGACAAGGATGTGGAATTTATAGGAAGGCAGTGACTAGTGAAGTGCTCCAATTATCGAAGCAATGGTAAAGTGCGCTAAGTGATATAATTATTGCAAAAAATTAAAATAAAATTATCGTGTTCTATCTCTAATTGGACTCAATCTAACCTTGGTCTCACTATCTCAGCCAAGTAGGTCTAATTTTGGGTGAGGGTTCACAATCTACCGAGCTTAAATTTATCCATCTATCCCCTAAGGCTATACATCTAGGAAACTATTCCTCAAATTATTTAATCATGTTATTCAATCCTTAAAGTTTTAACACCAACATATCATCTATGATATGCCCTTAATCAATTATAAAAGAGAGTCAATAAGTCATGTGATTAGCCTTATGGGGTATATCTAGTACTATCAGTGTCAACTTATACCAGCACAAGGTTTCGTCTTTCCGAAATAGCGAAAGACGGAGAGCAATAATAATAAAAATTCAAGGTGAAGGTAATAGAATACAAGTACGAGGCTCAAAGAGATTAAAGAATTCGAAAAGAGAGTTGTCAGGACAGTTGTGGATTGAAATCCTATTTTTGGTAATTTCCTATTTACATGCTCATATCAGTACAGTTATGTAATCGATACGATGTGTCAGACATGTCTAGGGGCAAGTATATCCGTCTACTACCATATATCTTAATCCACATAAAATAGTCATGCGAAGGGCGAACCAAGCTCACTAAGGTTAGCTAGACCTTAATACACCGATTCTGATTAGGCAATTGTATCATTGTGTGCACCCAATAATACATATGCCATGAGCAAGCTCGATAAAAGAATAAGCTTGCAAAAACTAGGCTATAATAGCAGCATAAGTCAAGGTAGTACAGCAAACATAAATATGCTGGATTATGATGAAAGAAGGTACATAACAATTCAAGTTCACAAAAAAATAAGACTACACATCTCTACAGTTGTCATACTAACTCCATGTCTAAGTCGTTAGTCGACTAAATTGGGGTATGAGCCTCTAAGTCCTACAGTCTGAATAAACACCGTCGTCTTACGCTAGCATACAATAAATATCATTCAGTTACACTTCAATAATAGGGCAAAAGGCTATGTGATACTAGGTTGTGAGGTATACTACCCAACTTCTAACAATAAACTAATACTGTAATTGCCTTAAGGATACCGTAGAAACTCCTGTTAAGGTCTACGAGAATGGGGTCTTGGTATTTATTAGGGTATCCTCTTTTATTACATAGGTCATGGTCGTCCTAAGTCTTAGTCTTAGTGCAAGTGTGAATAGTAAGAATGGAACAGTTATTGGCCTCAAGGGAAGATGCTATGCTAATATCTGTGTTTGAGGTATGTTCAAGGAAAATGTTATATTCATTCCCTTTGGCCTCCTAGGCGTTGTCTACTAGTAATAAGACAATGATCTAAGTTTATAGTTCTCCAATACTATCTAGCTATGAAGGTTAGGTTCAGTCCTAATATTAAATTTTGGTTTTCTGTTGGTTTCTCAATACTAGGGTCAAACATTATGGTAGAACTTCTAACTAACTCTAGTAGTATCTATGCTACTCACAAGTCCTCATAATACATCAAGGGGTAATGGTAAATCAATCTATGGATAAGAAATTCTAGGGTTCACTAGATATTCTAAACTTAGTGGTGTGTCTATATTCTCGTTGTATTCTTAATAGGTGTGCTACCATAATTATCATCCTAATAACAGGGGTTCCTATATTCTAGCAGAAGGCTATACTCAAAGAACTATTAGGGAAGTATAGGAATCAAGCATGATGCAATTATTCAGATAGAACAGATAGGAGAAAGATGAATCATAGTCAATTGTAGATGAGATCCTATACTCTATTCCTTGGTACAGGCTTGTTCGGTACAATAATATAACCGAGACAATATGCTCTCGACCTGTATAAGCCACCACAAAAACATGTCATGCCCCAGTCCTAAAAGTACGTAGGAGTAGGAACACGTAAGCATGCCAGCCGCATAAATATGGCAACTTCAATATATGAAAACCACAATCCACACGTACGCTGTAATATAAAAATCAATCCACAGTGGTATAAACATATGTCACAAGTCACAGGGTATAATTTAAATCTCATCCACGAAATCAAATATAAATAAATAACCAGTATCTATGAAACTAGATCTCAATATAAGTATCTAAGGATGATAGTTGGATGGAAACAAATCCAATACCAACTCGAATATAAGCGTAAATACAAAATAAGTACAACACAACAACACCATATAAGAATACCAGCTAGCAATCACGGGCTCGAAGAGAGGACATCCACGAAGCATATATAACCATCAAATCTGCGCTCCTGCAAATACTCAAGAACATATACACCTTGCAGAGGACCAGGTCCTCAGAGGGACGTAACAAGATACAGAAAGTGAGCCAACTTGAATACAGTAAACATGCGTATAATTTGAAAATAAATAAGTACGCTGTACAAGACAATCTATATGAATGCAAATGAGGACAACTTTTTGACGTATGGGCAAAGGTAGGCTACTCGATCTACCTCACAACTCACACACACGTCAATGGACATCAGAAATCGATATACCGCGGGGGTAGCGACCAGCAAGACTCCAGAAATCGATATACTGTGGGGGTAGCGACCAGCGCGACACACGCCCGTAGTGTGAGCTATATACTACGGTTTACCAGAGTGGTTAAAAGCCCATACACCTAATGATTGTCCTCTATGATACTAAGTGTCAAGTGAGTGTCAACATATCTAATATATAGTAATGACTGAAAGGAACTACACATGCAATAACTAAACAAAATACAATAAATATACAAAAATATAAATAACATGCAAAATGTTGTAAGCAATTTGGCAAGGTATCTTGCCTGGCAAGAAAGCTGTAAAGTGTAACGTCCCGAAGTCCAACACATAGGATCAGAAGCTATGGCCGCAGAACAAATGTCTCCGGATACTTAAATAAATATCACCAATGTTCTCAGAATAAGCAAAATAGCGAAAAAGCACTTCTCTTTCGTCCAATTTGGACACAGGGACAAAATGGTAATTTCGAATAAAAGTGGGGTCCATGTGTGGCCCACTTTGCACCAAAAAATGTGCCAAGGGTAATAGTCTCTAAATAGAACAAATTATAGGTCAAACAACTCTAGATGTCAATACGAACCCAACGGTATGTCCAAATGTGGATTCCGATGAGCCGAACATAATTTTGTCCAAAAAGTCAACTGTGGGGCCCGCCAATTGGCGATCTGGTCAACCATCTCAGAATTGCGTGAAAATTGGGTCACAGGACCAGCGCATTACCACGAGTCCAGTGGCGTAAGTTTCGTTGCAATCTGACAAGCGTGCACAAAATGCGTGCGACTTCCACAAAAGTTACGACACGGAATGTGTCCGCGGATACGGCCTGATTCCGGCGCACACATGCGTCCGAATCAGTTTTTACGAATTGTTACGTATCCGGTTATGCTGTATGCACCGTTCGGTATACTTGGTACACGACGGGGCGGTCCCGTTTGGCGGGACGCACTCCATTTCACAACTTTTGGAAATATAGAAAAAGTGGGTTCGTGGGGTTTTGTGACGAATTTAATTCTGTCCACAACAGTTAATAATCTAGGGTTATTTAACAGAAAATAAACTAGGTCAAGTGGTCTACGCATACCAAAAAGAATCACCGAATTCAGATCTTTGTGGTGGGAGATACGAACTCGGCAACATGGGTGGTCACCGTAGTTTTCTGCGATCCCAGAATTGGGTCTGTTTGTGCCAACTTGGGCGCTATTTTTGCCTATGGGTACACGTTGTTCGAGGTCTGCTATCATACAGATATGGGAGAGGGTTAAGGGGTGAGCATACCGGTGAAGACGGAATGGCGTTTGGTTGAGCGAGTCGACGGGAAGCAACTCCGGAACAAAGGTATCTCGTGTGGGAATCTGCAGTGCGCGGGGTCGCGATCGTCGGGATTGGTTTGGACGGCCTGGCGGGATTCTCTGGCTGTGGTGGTGGCTCTCTCTAGGTCTAGATGGGAAGAGAAAGGGATTTGATGATTTAGGGTTAGGGTTTTAGTTAAAAGATGAGATATAAATAAGAGGGAGAGAGAGATGTGAATATATATATATATATATATATATATATATATATATATATATATATATATATATATATATATATATATATATATATATATATTAGGTGAGAGGCGCGGGGGGGGGGGGGGTGTGTTTCACTTTGCTGCTGCTACTCTTGCTTTCTAAGGAGGGGGTTTTGTTTGGGTTATCTTTTACATTTTAGTCCCTTCTTTTATTTTCCTTTTCCTTTTTTCTTTTTCTTTTCCATTCTTTTCTTTTCTTTTCTTTTATTCTTTTTCTTTTTTATTTCTTTTTCTTTCTTTTGCTTAAAAATATATGTATATATATTTATATATATACATATATACACATAAAAAAATATAGAATTTGTATTAATACATACCATTAAGCTATCAACGGTCCACAGGGTCTCCTACATGGAATAAATTAGGAAAAATTTCTAATGGCTCCATAAATTCCCTAAATTCACAAACACCTAAAATAAAATTTAAATAAAATCTATTTCTCCTAATTAGCACATAATTACTATGATTAAATTGATAATTAATAATTAAAAAAAGGTATATATGATTTTTAGGAATAGGGGTTTTACAGATAGATATTAGATAGGTAGATAGTTATATCTATCTATATGTATAGATATATATATACATATATCTATATAGAGGTATAGATATTAGATATAGATATATATGTATATGAGAGTGTGTATGGGTATATATGTATGTGTGTATGTGCTATGTGTATATATATAGATATCTAGGTATATAGCATATAAATATGTAGGTATATATATATGATTGTGTTAGATATATTTTCTAGCCTAGATTATTAACTAGGAGTATATCTATATTCATAAATAGTTAACTAGAGGGGTAGTTAGAGGGGTATTGGAGGATATCTCAATACCTTGAGATATCAAGGTATCTCACTACCTTGAGATATCCAAGGTATTGAGTTTCGAGCGGGGTTTTTGAGCAATTGCCTAGGAATAGTATTGGAGTGATTTTTATATGTATATGTGTATAATTTACACGTGCTAGCATAGGTTTTAGTGGGTTTAGGCGGGGTCCGTAGCCTAGGTCGAGGTATCGGATACCGAGGGTATCCCGGTATCTCGAGGAGGCGAGTTTGAGGGTTTACTAGCTTAACGAGCTAGTTTTGACCTAGAATTTCAGGGGCACCCTTGTTTGACCTAGTGTTGACCATAATTGTCCTCGTTGATCGTAAAAGTCAATGTTTGACCTAGTTTTGACCTAGAGTTAACTTTTTGGACCCTAGGTTGACTTTTTGACCCAAATTTTACCAGTTTGACCCGTTCGACCTAGAATAGCCCTAGAAGCCTGTTTTTAATTATTTTATATCAGTTTAAATCCTTAGAACCATGTTTAATCTTGCTTTTCATAATAGGTTCTTACGACACCGGTCCGGATCTCGATCCTCATCAGTTGCTCAGGATATCAGGCGAGTACCTACCTCTGATAGTTTCTATTTCATGATAGCGTTTATATCACCTGTTCTAGAACTGTATTACTTGATTCTGACACATTATTACATGAGCTGGTACTAGTTGATCCCATCATGAGATGCTATCCCCCTTACCGTGTTCAGCGGGTACTCTATCACGTATATTTCATCATGTGCTTTGGGTATTGATTCTCATGTGCTATCATATGCTTCTTGTACTCTCGCCTTCATGTGCGCGAGCTATTTATCATGTACGTAGCATGTCGTGGTTGGATCCAAGAATATTAGTGGGGGAGGGGAGTATGAGTTGGTTATGTGATCAAAGCCAAACAGTATTCATGTGTATGTCAGTTATGCAACTCACGCATAACGGAGTTATCGTAGATTATTTATGTGCAACCTAAGCCGATCACATAATGAACTTGTGCTCAAGGCACTTAGCTAGTGTTCATGTTTTCTCACATGCAGTTACTTCTCTACTTGTATTGTTCTCCAGTTTACATTGCAGCTAATTTATCTGCTCCATCATGTATTTATTTCCTGTGCATCTTGTATACTTTTTTATTGCTAGTCATATACACCTTACCATGTATTTGGAGTTGCTTTCAGAGTTATGTACTTTGCTCCAGTCCTGACTGGACATATTTTTTTCAGAGGATCCTGAGGATTTCTGTCCGACTTTCTACGGGCCGGGCGTCGAGAGGAGTGTTGCGATCCCGAGACTGAGGAGGAGCCCGGCGAGGAGACCCCGTTAGCGCCCTAGTTAGCTAGGTGGATTTTCCTGGGTGTTCCCAGTTGCTATTTTTGGATGATTGTACTTATTATTTTGCTGCTGTGAGATATTGTAGACTATAGACTTAGACTGTATTTTGGGTATTGTCTTGCTCTGTGTTTCTTTGTTTTTTTCTATCATTTTGTGCTTTTACTCTTCCCCTAGTTATTGTGATTGAGAGTTCATATATATATTGCGTGGTTGCCCTCCTTTGGAGAGGATATTGACAGGTTTTTGTGAGATATATAGATTGTTGACCTAGAATGGACCTTTACAGCGTTCTACCACCGATTCTGTGGCGTAGGCTGGACGTATCCACGACTCATGTCCGATTTTTTGGGTGCGGGTCGTGAAAGTTATTAACGAAGAAGGTAGTCATGTCAGAGTTAGGAGGAGACTGAAAAGTGGAGGATCTCTCTGTATAGTTTTGCCTATGGAGAAATCTTCAAAGACCCCTAGCAAAGATGACGGACAACTCGATGGACAACAAACTAGCCAGGAACCATTGACATACCCCAATCTCATTTAGCAGGCAAAAGTGGAATCCAAAGCAGGAGATGACAAAGCTCATAACTGACAAAAGGATGGACTCTTCCAACCCCTTAGAGAGAGTTCGCGTATCAACAAGGGAACCCACCAACGTAATTTATGACTATATTCACATGGAATATGAGAGGGACGAATTTCATAGGTAGATAGAGGAATATTTTGCGGTACAGCAATAAATCCAAATGTTCTATCATAAACATTTTGGAATCCATAGTAAGATCAGAAATTTTGATTAATAGGCGTACTCCGATGCACTGGGCCTCCGTTCACAACCTAGATTGTATCGATATAGCTCGCATTTGGGTAATGTAGGACACCATGATTTGGTAGGGAGATATGATTCAACGATCGGACTAACTCCTCACCATTAAATTTACCAACAAAGGAGGGCTTCAAATTATGGTAGGAACGGTGCGCGATCATAATGACATAATCAAGTGTCTAGGGTTATGGAATGACATAACCATGATCAGCATGCTTATTGGAGATAAATAGTTGTTAGTTTTGGTATGAGATTTTAATGCTACCTTATTCGCCCATAAAAAAATAGGAGGTCGTCCAGTGCAACAAGCGATTCTAGCAAAATTTTAACATTATATCTTCACCTGGAATAACAGGGTGATAACTAACCAGATTGTCGTTCAGCTTGACTGTGCTATCTATAACGGAAGATGGTTGGAAGCGTTCTAGTCTTGTAGGGTAGAATGCTTAACACCTGGAGCTAGTGATCACTCCCCTATTGTTATAAGACTAGCAGAAGTGTCTGTTATCAAATGGAGGCCTTTCAGATTCAATAACACTTGGATTCATATGGAAGGCTATGAGGAGGTAGTTCAGCAAGTTTGGGAGGCTGGCTTGATTAGAACTTCTTAGTTCAAGATTGTTCAAAAGTTGAAAGCTATTAAAGGCCAACTCAAGACCTAGAATAAAGTCAGAACTCCTACTCCTCTCCAAGAACTGGAAGACAACTTGGCTGACATTCAACTGAGGGTTCAGCTTGACCCGCTTAACCCTGCACTCACAGAAAATAAGATAGCACTCCAAGATCGACTCCGCAAGAAAACTTTCTTAGATGAGATCCACATCAGACAAAGAGCTAAATGCAGCTGGCTTAGATATGGAGATAGGTGTTCTAAATTCTTCCACGCTACTGTCAAGGCTAGACAGAGCCGGAATACCATACACGAATTGTTGGATCCTGATGGAAGTCTTATTATGGGGGATGATGGTATCCAGAATAAGGTGGTACGGTATTTTTGAGGTCTCTACAACCAGAACTCATACCCGGACGTCTTTTCTCATATTATTTTTAAGAAGGTCTCTCGGCGAGGTAACATTTTCTTATTGGCAACGGTGTCGATGGAGGAGATACATTTTATTATTATTAATGCAGACCCTATCAAATTGCCAGGTCCAGATGGATTTGAAATGACTTTCTTCTAGAAATACTGGGATATGATAAAGATATATGTCCTGAAAGTGGTGAGAGAGTTTTTTCTCTCTGGTAAGCTGCTCAAAGAGATTAATCACAATTTTGTGGTCTTAATTGCCAAGGTGGAGGGTGCGACTTCACTGAAAGACTTTCGGCCAATAACGTGCTGTAATTTCTTATAGAAGATTATAACATACCTGATGTGTAATCTGATGAGGGATGTGATGAGGGAGCTTATCTCCCATAATCAGACGACCTTCATCAAAGGGCGCTCCATCTCGAAGAATTGTCTTCTAGCTCATGAGCTTGTTAGGGATTTCAATAAGCATGGGGCAACAAAGTGTGTCTAAAGTTGGACCTCAAGAAAGCCTATGATATGGTGAATCAAGATTTTTCTCTGTCACATCATGATCTGTATTGGATTTGACAGATTATGGGTGGATAGGGTAAGGGAGTGTATATGCTCTATATTTTTCTCGATTATGGTTAGGGGTTAGCCGAAGGGTTTTTCCGGTAGTAGCAGAAGACTGAGACAAGGCTATTTATTAGATGGTTAAGATGTAGTGCCCCATTCCCCCTATTCGGAGAGTGCGGCTAAGAAATACTTGGTATCGTTCGATCGGGACAGATTGAATCAAGATTATTTCCTCGTTATGGATTGGTTTTTTTGGAATTAGGTCCCACATTCAACGGATCATGCCTTAAGGAAGGACTCGGCGGTAGAGTCGAGAAGGGCCTTTCCGTTGTACTGGTTTCTTTGCTCATTTTTGATGCCACTTGGTTGCTTTCTCGTTTGTTTTGTGACTTATATTTTCTTGAACTATTTTGATGGATTTTATTATCTTTATTCTTTGGATTTTGTATCGAACCCATGAAGCCGAAGCAGGACATATTGATCATCTGTTGGTGTGTACAGGTGATCATGTAGGCAACGTGCAAGCGGAGTCTTGAAGATCTCCCCTCTCTCTCCCAATTTACCAACTTGTGAGTGGCTTTATTTCTGATTAGCGCCATTTTTTTAAGTCTTCATCCTTCATAGTCTGACTCATTTATAAATTCCGATCGATGATACTATAAGAATAATATTGAGTCAAGATAAAAGAAGAAGTAGACTTGAAACAATTAATGTTGGTCACCTAAAGTCACTATACGATAACTTTGTTGTGAGCTTGTCTTCTATGCATATGCTAAATTTTGTTTCAGTTGTAGCTAGAACTTATTTATCTATAACTGTTCAATGAGTAGTACAAATTTGAAATATGATCATTGAGCAAGGTAGCCTATACTATGGAATGTGCATGAAGTTCATTTACTTATATTGCTTTAAAGTACTTTATTTGATAACTTAGTTTGTAAATAAGGCATGGTCAAGAACAACTTATGCACAAGAGATATCATTCTATGAATGGTCGTCAGGGCACTGAGATTGCTTCGACCCAGGTAAAACTTTTGCTAGTGTAGTCCTAGCATTGGATGGGTCTGTGCGTCCACCAAGGGCTAGCTACCAGAAGCGGAATGGCAGCCGACCCATCTCTCGTCCAACCAAGTGATGTGCTATATATATTTAAACTTTGCAAACTAACTATGTCTTTGTGGCAGGGAAGGCCATGGTAAGTTGTGTACATGTGGTTCAGATACTGCAAGTAAAAGTCACCGAACGGTGGTATATTTTGTTATGTCCTTTCATTCTATCGCATATATATAAAAGATTAAACTAAGACAAGATAGAAAGATCACATAATAATAATATTGCATTTTCACATAAATACAATATCGATTTGGTATGTTGGGTTAGCTCGCCCTCACCAGTACTTTTTGAAGTACTGACCCTCATTGCAGTAGGTTCCCTGAGCCGAGACGACGCGACGATGAGCTGAAGCTTCCTCTAATCTTCTACTGATCTGGCGGGTTCGTGTTGTGACTTTTGGTTTGTTTTGTGACTTTTGGATCTCAAGTACATAATCACAAGGAGCTCTTACATACCTTTTTTTGAAGCTCCTAGGCGATGGTGCTAACATGCACCCAAGGTGGTTTGTTCTTTTGAAATATTAGTAAGGGATGTAATGTATGGATCGGGTATCTCATTTTGCGTCCAAGTTATAAGTTCGTGCGGCATACTTATTATTTTTGAGTCAAGAGTCTGTAACCAGATATTTATTATCAATAAAGAGAACTTTTTTATATCTCTAAAATATGATATCTTATTTGCGTACTCTGTTGTATATGTTCTATAGTATATCATTATGCCTAGGCCTTGTGCACGCGAGTCTTACGTGTGCACGGCATTACGTCCGGGGGACGATTATCAATTTAATAGAAATTAGGACGTGACATATTGGTATTAGAGCAAGGCTTCAGATCCTTTGACCTTTATGTCAAAAGAGTTTTCTTGAAGTAACCATGTCCCTCCTAGTTGAACTATTGAATTCGCTTGGCCAAAATGAGATATGTTCCATACAGTGAGTCCATAATATGTTTTAAGACTGATGTAAGTTATTTTTCTTTTAAGGAACAGTGTCAGAGCCGGATGCACAAGTGCAGGTAGTGGCACAGGTACAAGGGAGCAATTTTGGCACTTCAGGTAACTCAGGAAGTCCAGCAGCCGCGCCCTCTGTCAATCCGTTCGAGCAGATGATGCATTTAATAGAAACATAGCAGAGGCAGACAGAATTACGTTAAAGCCAATTCGATTCCTAGATTGAGGCTTAATTTTAGGCACAGCGGACTCAGGCTGAGGCACAACAGAAGCAAATGAATAGCTTGCAAATGAATGTAACGACGCTTGTCGCCAACAACCATTCTACATCAACAACCGCCATGATAGTGCCAGTTGTAGCAGAGATCGTGGGACTGTAAGGTTCTCAGGAACCTCTGCCTCAGATGAGAGGGCTCCATCCTCCAAATATCAGAGTTTAAGAAGATGTGTCATGCTACCTTCAATGGGACTGAGGACCCCCTCCATGGCGTTGGATTGGCTGGTTGAGCTAGAGGACCACTTTGAAGTACTTCGCATGGATGAGACAAAGAGAGTTGCTAGCACTCAGCTTCAGCTCTGTTTAAATGCACATGATTGGTAGGATATGCGCAAATAAGCTATCTTAAGTGAAGATGACAAGACGACTATCTCTTGGTCAGTATTCCGTAAAGTCTTCTGTAAACCCCCTCGATTTTTTCTGTAGATAGTCAGGGTTGGATTTGGAAAATTTTTGGATTCGCAGCAGAAGTTGAGGTCTAGAGTAGTGTTGTCTGTTATTTTATTTTATGTAATTAAACCCTCGGCGCACCCTAGCATTGTTCAATTATTCGGAGCCCAATATCAGTCCATAAATTCTATCGGACTATTGTACTTCTGACTTGACTCGCCAATTTAGGCATTGGACTTTTCCGTCACTCAAAACCTAATTCGTTGTGCCCTAAATTAAATGCACAACTTCCCGTATCATAAAATCTATATTTAATTTCGTGTCTGACACCTGTGTCGTTACCCTCAATTTTGAGATACCAACTTAACCCGTTGAGCCAGACCAACTAAAAGGTCCAAGACTGACTCCAAGCTTCCACCAATTTTGACCTTTGTGTTATTTTTAAATTTTGACCCGAAGTGCCCCCATTTAATTTAAAAGCGCGGGACACTTTAATTATATTTTAATCGGGGATACCAATGTTGCCTAATCCTATTTTAATCCCCAATTAATCCCGATGGCCATTAAATTAAACCCGTGCCCCACACACAACACCCCCTTACCATGAAATTCATCAAACACAATTTTCTCCACAATTTTTGCATTATTTCATGTGTTTGTGCAATTACGCAAATTTAAGGGACTTAGTTGCAATTATGGAATTAGGTGTCGTCACCTTATTGGCCAGGATTAAATATTGAAGCCCCCTCTCCTTTGATTGGTCAAGCCCATCCCCTATTTCTCTCTCCTTGGTATGAGTAATCCTTCATGTTAGATCCTAGCCCCTCATTCAAATGAGGGTTTGATCATGACCATCCACTACCCATCACCTTTCCTTATTTAATGTCACCATCACTACTCTTCCCCCAAGGCCGGCCCTAATCCCAACACATGGAGAACCCCACCCCCTCTCTCTCTCCTCCCTCTTCCTACACACTCAGCCGAACTCCACATGCAAAAATTCCTATTTTCTTCTTCTTCTTTCTTTTTTTTTCTTCTACAACCCTTCTCCTTCTTCACTTTAGCGGCTTGGTCGGCCCGCTCCGGCGGACTGCTGCTCCCTCCGGTCTCCATCTTCAGACGACGCCGCCGTTGCTTCCACCCGCCATCACCTCCACGTCGTCACTACCACTCCTCCGGCGAGCCCCGACTACTCTACCACCTTCTCGACTGCTCGGTTCCATCCAAGTTGCTGCTACGGTCGACCAACAACCAGCCACCCCGCATCTGCTCCGGCGGCCAACTCCACCCGCCGCCGCATCCGCCATTAATCCCACTACTACGATCACTACCACCACACCTCCGACGGTCGAGATCCCCTCCGGCAACCAACTGCTCCACCATTGTATCAGCCCGACCGTAGTTCCCCCGACTCACCGCGTAGGCACTGTCGTACCACCGACGGACTCCAGTCTGCTGATGACGTTCTCCGACGGCCTCCTGTATTCCCGCCACCCCTCCACGCTCCGACCGAGCTGCTGCGCCACCCCACGAGCCGGCCATCGATCGATCTGCTGTCGAACTGTCCCTCTCTCTCGGCCGTTTCCTCGACCCGACCGAGCTGCCGCTCCGGCAGAGCCCACCCCCGCGAGCCGCTGTATTGACGAACTCTGGTTGAACCGAGTTGGCGTGATCGGCTACTGTATCTCGTCTCGGACAAACGGCCTCACTCGGCGTTTCCGATGGACGTTGACTCTTCGACTCTGTCGTAGACGAGTCTCAGTGACGGTTTGTTGTGGTGCCTTGATCTTCGATCCACGTCGAAGCCAGCCTTGACCGTATCCAGCCGACCTGTTCAAGTTAATTAGCATCAACACCACCACTACGCATCGTCGAGGTAAACTTCCCCCTATCCATGAGTAGTTAAATATTGTCTGTTTTTGCATATAACTTAGTTTTAGAGTGGTGTTATATGCGATGAGTTCAGGATGTGATGATATAGATTAAGTCTAGGGTGTATGAATACTAGGTGTGAGATTTTAGGGTGTTATGTGTAGTCCATGCATATTGATTTTTATTGAGGAGCAGGTTTAAGTATTGGGAAATGTTGTGGTGATATTAAAATATGGATTAGTATCGAGGAGAAGGATTAAATGATTAAAATGGTGTTGGGATATCAAGAACATTGAATATTTCGAGGTGCATATAGTCGTAGGATGACGTTGTGCTATCAAAACATTGATTAATAATTAAGAGCTATTATTTTTAATGATGAAACACTAATGAAAATTGAGGAGCAGGTGATTGTTGTGTAGTAGTGTGTAATATTGAACCAATAACCCTTCATTGACGTTTTGATGAGTAATGATGAACTTAATTGAGTAGTAGCTATATTGTGAAATGGTAAGGGTTGAATATCATTGAGGGTTGGATAAATAATTATTTATTTATTTCGAGAATAAAAATTTAACATGCAGGATAATGTCTGGGGATACTAGAAGGAATCTGAGGATGACACATACTTGAACTACTAACATCGGGATGATTATAGAAGGATTGAGGTTTGGATTGATAATATTGTACAGAGGACTAGTTTGATTTGATGTAACGTACCAATGGTCAACCATGGTCAACCCTCTAGCGTATTTTCTTTGTGACTTATAACTGAAATTGTAGCCTATGTTTAGACGTGTGTCACATCCCTGTTTGCCGTGTGATAGACTTTGATTCGGGTTTCTATCTCATCTCCAGGTACTACAGGACCTGAGGATTTGGACGTGGTACCGGATCCCCGTCATCAGCAGCCGAACGCAGACAAGTGTACCTTGCCATCCTGTATTTCAGCTTACAGATATTTATTATTTTGTTATGTACATTGTGCACGTATTTATGTTGACGTTCGATACCTCACATCCGGGTCATAACCGGGTGCTGACGTTCGTCGTAACGTCTTAGAATAATTGTTAGATGCTTTATAGTACCTCGATGCATATACCTGAGTACATCAATACCCCAGGACACACTCATATACTGTGATCGTGCTAGATTCCTGTATCCTGATACTGACATCATGACCAGAGACTAGGACGACCTTAGGGTCGCGTCTGTTGAGTTACTTCCGTGAGTCGAGACTGTTAGATAGAGGTTCAGGTTTAGCGCACCATCATTGACCGCTTGGGAAGGGGAAGACAGTTACTAGACGTTTGGGCTACTCTGCACGCGCTTATATATGTATATGTAGTAATCCTATATTCTAGAGTAGTGTATCACCCGTGTGTCTCTATGCTCGGAGCTACGGTATACCCCGTGTGTCTCTGTGTTCAGAGCTACGGTTTTATTTTAGAAAGCCCACGCGTCGAACATTGTCTTTAAACTGTGTCACACTAGTTTGGTTATGATAGAGTACTCTGCCATACACTTGTACTTTCTGTTACTTGGCTTATTGTATTTTGTACCTTGTTACGTTCCTCTGAGGACCTGGTTCCCTGCCAGTTTTGTAGCATAGGTGATTACGGAGCATTTGGAGTTGATGTTGGAGTCGCATGTCATGCGAGCATGGTACCAGGTACTCACATCTTATCTACCGGTATTATGGTTATTGTACATTGATTATTCATCTGCTATTGTAGCCTAGTTTTTATAGACTCATACTTCTTCTTGAGTCTATTCGAGTTAGTGTGTTATTGGGCGGCCGACTCTAGCACATATAGCTCTTTCTTGTATACTTCTGTACATTATGGATTGAGACATAGAGGTTTACATTTATGGGATATCTAGTTAGTGCCCCTTTATATTTTACAGCTTATACGTATTCGAGTCAGACCAGAGTCTGGTCGAATGTGTAGCTGACGTGTCACGTATTCCTGGTCCTACGTATTTTGGGACTGGGGTGTGACATCTTCAAAGAGGAGTACCTTTCACTCGTCGTTTGTCACGAGAAAGAAGACGAATTTACACATCTTCAGCAAAGAAATATGACAGTATGGAAGTACGTCGCAGAATTCAACAAGCTTGCAAAATTTGCCAAGTCTCATCTCGGTGGCGCCGAAAGTTGAGCTTGACAATTTAAAATAGGAATACAACCTTCTATTCGTGCCCATATCGTCGTACCCTAGTACCGTACCATGCAAGAGTCTCTAAACCATGCCCTCTCCGTAGAGTCACAGTACCCCCCAGTTCGCATCGGCGCTGTATAAAATTTCTATCACAAGTGCTCTAGCAACACAAGAGGTAACAACGCATCAAAGCATCCCAACAACGGCGGTTATCAGGGGGCAAACCCAGGAAGTGGTAGTGATCTCGTCTGCAACTGGTGTAATCGTGTCAGACACATCACTCGAAATAATTTAGGGTTCAATGGAGCATGTTTTAAATATGGTCTCCCATGGCATATGGCAGTGAACTGTCGGGAGGGAGGACCAAACCAACAATGGCAGCCAAATCGTCTGCCTCAATATCAAGGTCAAGCACCTCGAGCGAACCAAATAGCACCGCAGAATGCTCAAGGCCGGGTCTATGCTCTAACTTGGGAAGAGGCGTTCGTATCAAACACGACGGTGTCAGGTATATTACTTTTTAATAATGTACATGCTCGAGTATTGTTTGATTCTGGTGCCATATATAGTTTTATTGCGACAAATTTTACCGCTGAGAACACATTTCATATGACACCGCTAGGCCTAACCATAGCGTCAGTACTCCATCGGGCATAGATTTGTCGGCTTACTTAGTTTGTTGTGAAGGTAATATTTGTATTGAAGAAAGAAAATTATCACTTGATGCGATAGTCTTAGACATCAGGAACTACGACATTATTCTAGGGATGGATTGGCTCGACGCTTGCTCGGCTACCATTGATTGTGCCGAAAAGAAAGTCGTGTTTCTTCTACCTGGCAAGATCAAATTTTGTTATGTGTGTAATCTACTGTCGAGAGACTTGAATGCCTGCATGGTGATCTCTGCAATGTCTGCTCGGTGGATGATATATTTTGGCTGTGATGGGTACTTGGCATCCGTTCGAGACACACAACGAGATTGCACAAATATAGAGTCTACTTTCGTTGTGATGGATTTTCCTGATGTGTTTCCCGATGAATTGCCTAGCATATCGCCCGACCGAGAGATAGAGTTCACTATTGATATATTTCCAAAGACTCGACCAATTTTCAAAGCTTCATATCGAATGGCCCCGGTAGAATTTTGCTTCCATTTTCAAAGCCCGTACAGCATCCTTATTACTTTTGAGTCAAGAGTCTGTAACCAGATATTCATTATCAATAAAAAGAAGTTTTCTATATATCTAAAATATGATATCTTATTTGCATACTCTATTGGATATGTTCTAAAGTATAACATTATGCCTATGCCTCGTGCATGCGTGCCTTACGTGTGCACAACATCACGCCCAGGGGATAAGTATCGATTTAGCGTAAATTGGGGCATGACATTGTGGATGGTATGCTTCATTGAAATACTTGGGTCTTCCCCTATCAATCAACTATGCTGCTAATTCGGAGTGTGAAGATCTCCTTAACTACACGCAATCGAGACTAGAGGGATTATAGGTGCAGATATTGTTCTTTGGAGGGAGGATTGAACTTATTAAAGCCATAATAGAGGTGGTTGCTCTTTACTGGATCCAGACTATTATGCTGCCTAAGGGTACGATAAAGAAAATTGAGAGAATATGTGCGAACTTCTTGTGGAAAGGAGGCATGCATGCAATCAGTTGGGAGGAGTTGTGTCGGACAAAAAAGGAAGGTAGAGTTGGATTACGGTCTTTTGGGCTTCTCCGGAAAACTGCTTACCTTAAACTATTCTGGAGATTTGTCAAAGGAAAGTCTCTATGGGCTGAATGGATCAAGGGAAGATAATTTTCGAAAGGGGACTTCTGGTCAGCTAGCAGCAACAACTTCTTCTCGGTCACTGTTAAAGCTCTGTTGTAGACAATAAGTAAGGCTAAGGGTAAGTTGACTAGGGTCATAGGCTCAGGGGCCCAAACAAGCATTTGGCATGACCCCTGGATTGGGCACACTAGCCTGATTAAAAGGGAGGGATGGCATCTTTATGAGCTGATGGGCTCTATGGAAACGGTCAACAACCTGATCCAGGAAGAGGAATGGAATATCCGGGGATATTTAATCAAGGCAACACATACGAAAGATATCCGAGCAGTGGAGATTGATAGACAAGCGGTGGAGGATTACTGGACATGGGCAGTATTACGCCTAATTTTATGGAATCGATAGTCGTCCCTGGGCGTGACGCCGTACGTGCCTAGGTTGCACAGCGCACAAAGTCAAGATATTTTTGCATAACGAGCACATATTCAGAGTACGCAGATAATTAAAACACTAAGTTGAAACATGGAAAAGTTCTCTTTATTGATAATGAACATCTTTTTATAAACTCTTGAACGAGTTAGATAATTGACTCACGGGCTTACAAAATGGAAGCAAAATGAGATAGTCATCATGTATATTACATCCTTATACTAATACTTTAAAAGAAGAGACCTACATGCGGTGCTATGGCCTTTCCACGGAGCTACATGAGTTATGTGTATGAGCTACTGGAAACTTCAAAATACTTCTTCGAGGCACGATCAGGACGTATCGGTTTATGGACTGGATTATGAAGTAGCTTTAGCTCCTCGCAGGGTCTCCTTGATGTGAAAAACCTGTTTCAACGAGGGTCAGTACATTGAAATTCACTAGTGAAGATGAGCTAACCTAACTATACCAAATCCCAAGTTGTTTATATGAAGCATGCAAGTTATTTGTAGTCTTTCTATCTTGCCTTAGTTCATTTTACTATTAAGCATTGATATAAAAATTTACTGAAATAAATATGCCACTATTCGGTGACTTTTACATGCCCGTCTGAACCACCTGCATAATACTTACCATGACCTTCTCTGCCACGATGACATAGTTAGCTTACACAGTTTAAATATACGAGGGGATCACTGGCTTGATGCCATAAAGGATAAGTTATAGTCTCAAGGCGGAAGGATATGCAACGCAGGTGGTGAGCCCCCGCTAAAGGCTATTTCTGCCGATATAGATGACTATACAGATCGTTCCGTCCGGATCGGATTGGTCCCAGTACCCCAGCAACCGTCCGCAGGAACCAAAAATCTTGTGCACAAGTTGTCCGTGACCAACGGCGTCTAATATTAAGTTATCGAACAGTATAGTTTAAGGCGATACAAGCACGAGACAATTTTTATGGCCTGATTCATTTTACATAGTCTCCCTAATCAGTTTATTTTATAGCAAGAGTGTTCTATACATAGCACAATTTATAGAAGAAGTATATATTCTAACTAAAATTGGAGCATAGGAAGAACATTCTAAATGAGCTAGCATGCAACAAAGTAACTGTTCACAAGTTAATTGACAAGCAAATAAGTAGTCTAAGTATATTCCTTTTTATCTTGACATCTTGTAGTTATTATGGTATTATTTGATCGGAACAATCAAGAAGGCAAGATTTTAGATGTGAAAAATTGGAAGAAGGGTCAACTGAATCGAATATAGCCACTCACAAGTTGGTTGAAGGAAAGAAAGGAAAGAGGTGCTTCAAGACTCCGCTTGCACGACGTCTACTGCACGATCACCTGCATTACCACGAACAGCTGATCAATACCTCTTCTACTATTTTTCAAGCTTGGAATAAATGCAATTCAACGAACGAAAGTAATAAAATCCATCAAAATCGTTCAAGAAAATACAAATACAAAAACTAACTCAAAAAGCAACAAGGCGACAGAGAAAACTAGGCAAAAAAACTTGCAGCGGAGAGGTCCCTCTTGACTGCCGCTATGTCCATCCTCGGGGCACGGTCTACTGAATATGAAAATCATTTTCGAAGAAGCAAATCCATAACGAGGATAAGATCTTGATTCAATCTATCCCGTTTGAACGATACCGATTTGTATTTCTTAGCCGCACTCCCTGAATAGGGGGAACGAGGGAAACGAGGCACCACATTCTAACCAACTAATAGGAAGTTTTATCCACAAAACTTAGGAATAGAACCTACCACTATAAAAAAATGAAGGAAACTTTTCCCTCATCTCAGACTCAAGATCCCAAGTCAATTGTTCGACCGAATGATTTCTTCAAAGCATATGTACGAGAGAAACTGAGCGACGTTGAAGCAACTTCTCCTTGTAATCCAAGATCCGCACAGGATGTTCAACATAAGTCAAGTCTTTCTTTAGGTCCAGTTGATCAAGATCCACTATAATACTCGGGTCGTACACATACTTCCTAAGCTGTGAAATATATATGACATCGTGCACTCCAGATAGTGACGGTGGCAGGGCAATCTGATATGCGACTGAGGCGACTCACTTTAGTATCTCGAACGGGCCGACGAATCTTGAACTTAGCTTCCCTTTTGCTCCAAATTTGGTAACTCCTCACATGGGTGAGACATTGAGAAATACTCGATCGCCTACTAAGAACTTAAGAGATCGTCGATGCGTGTCTGAGTAGCTTTTATAACGACTCTGTGTTATCTTTAGCCGTTCACGGATCAAGCGAATCTTTTGGACAGTTTGTTCTACAAGTTTCGGGCCAAGAATTTATCGTTCACCAACTTTATACCAATAGATCGGGGATCTGCACTTTTGCCTATACAATGCCTCACATGGCGCCATCTGAATGTTGGATTGATAACTATTGTTGTATGCAAATTCGGCTAACGGTAGATGCATGTCCTAACTCATCTTCAAGTCTAAGGCACAAAGCCGTAGCATATCTTTGAGGATTTAGTTGACCCATTCTATTTGGCTGTCTGTCTGAGGATGGTAGATGGAGCTAAACTTCAACTTTGTCCCCATTGCTGACTGAAGGCTTTTTCAGAAACATGATAAGAATCGTCTATCTCGATCGGAGACAATGGATACAGGCACGCCGTGGAGTCGAACGATCTCGTTGAGGTGAATCTGAGCCAGGCGATCGGTACTCCAAGTAACTTTGATAGGCAAAAAGTGAGCTGACTTGGTAAGTTGATCGACGATGACCCAGACAGCATCGTTCCCCCTATTGCGTCTTCGGCAAACCAATAATAAAATCTATCGTTATATGATCCCATTTCCACTCTGGTATAGCAAGTTTATGCATCTCCCCACTTGGCTTCTGGTGCTCGGCCTTTACCCTCTGACAAGCCATGCATTGCGACACGAACAATGCCATATCATATTTTATTTTGTGCCACGAAAATATCGTACGGAGGTCTCGATACATCTTTGTGCTACCCGGATGTGAAGTATAACTCGCATAGTGGGCTTCAGTGAGTATCTCCTTTCTGAGGTTTGCATCATTAGGAATGCACAATCTTTCCTTCACCCGTATCATTTTGTTCATGCTTACTGCAAAGTCGGTTGCCTTCCCTGCTGAGATAAGACTTTCCATCTTTTGCAGGAATAGGTCATCCTTCTGAGTGGACTTAACTTTTTCTAACAAGTCTGGTTTGAGGCACAGCTGAGCCACTTGTGCCCCTTTTTGTATTTGATTCGGAGTATAAAGCCTAAACTTTTAAGATCTCGTTGCAGCATGTCATCGATAGCCAAGCTCCCAAAGAATCCTCGACTCAGTGCATCAGCTACAACGTTATCCTTGCCCGGTATGTATATGATCATCAAGTCAAAGTCACTAAGGAGTTCAAGCCAACATCGTTGCCCTAGATTTAAATCCTTGTGAGTATAGAGATATTTTAGACTTTTATGATCTGTATAGATCTTGTATGACACACCATAGAGGTAATGCCTCCACAACTTCAGCGTAAATACCACTATTGCGAGCTCTAGGTCATATGTTAGATAGTTTCTTTCGTGAGGCTTTAACTGCCTCGACGCAAAGGCTATCACTTTGTCCCTCTAAATAAGGACATATCCCAAACCCTTTCCTAAGGTGTCGCTATAAATCTTAAAATTATTGGGTCCATCCGGAAGGGTAAGAATTGGTGCTGAGACTAGTCGCTGCTTTAACTCTATAAATGAAGCTTCATAGTCGTTTGTCCACGAGAACGTTACTCCCTTCCGAGTGAGATGAGTCAGAGGCGAGGTGATCCTTGCAAAATCCTTTATAAATCTTCTGTAGTAGCCTGCTAGACCAAGGAAACTCCAAATGTCGCTAGCGGACTCAGGCCTTTTCCACTTCACCATGGCTTCTACTTTCTTCGGGTCAACTGAGAAGCCCTTTGCGGGAATAATGTGCCCAAGTAAGAATATTTTGTCTAACCAGAACTCGCACTTACTTATCTTTGCAAACAACTTATTGTCTCGAAGAGTTTGAAGCACCATCCGCAGGCGTCCTGCGTGTTCATCCTTATTCTTCGAGTACACTAAGATGTCGTCTATAAAAACTACCACAAATTTGTCGAGAAAGGGTCAGAACACACGGTTCATCAAATCCATGAATGCGGCAGGAGCATTCATCAGTCCAAATGGCATAACAAAAAACTCATAATGGCCATAGCGGGTTCGGAATGCTGACTTCGGTATGTCCTCAGGCTTAATCTTCAATTGGTGGTAGCCCGAACGAAGATTAATTTTCAAAAACACCGATGCTCCTTGCAACTGATCAAAGAGGTCGTCTATCCTGGGCAGGGGATATTTGTTTCGGATAGTGAACTTGTTTAGCTCCCGATAGTCTATGCAGAGTCATAATATTTCGTCCTTCTTCTTTATGAAGAGCACAGGCACGCCCCAAGGAGACACGCTCGGAGGAATATATCAGCAGTTCCTGAAGTTGGCACTTTAACTCCTTTAGTTCAGCAGGGGCCATTATGTACGAAGCTTTGGAAATCGGTTGAGTATTCGGGAATGTATCGATGGTGAACTCGATCTCTCGGTCAGGTGGCATGTCGGGTAGTTCGCTCGAAAATACATCAGGGAACTCCGTCACAATGGAAAAAGACTCAATGTTTGCGTAGTCCAGCTACGTGTCCCGAACCGACGCTAAATATCCCTCGCATCCAGAGTATAGCATCTGCCGGGCAGACATCGTAGAAATCATAATGCAGGCCCTGGACGCATCTGTTGCTGGACTAATCGTTAGAAAAATTTGGCTTCTCCAGGTAGGCGAAAGATGACTCTTTTCCCTGATAGTTACCGAGCAAGCGTTGAGCCAATCCATCCCAAGATGATATCGTAATCCCTAACATCTAGGACTAAAATATCGAGAGAGAGTTTCCTTCCCCCAATACAGACGTGACCACCTTGGCATACTGAACGAACAGGTATTTTTGTGCCCGATGGGGTGCTAACACTAAGGTCTAGATACAATGGTGTCATTTATATATTGTTTTTCCATGACAAAATTTATGGATATAAAGCTATGCGTTGCACCAGAATCAAATAGCACAAGTGCAAGTATATTATTAAAAAATAATATACCTGACACAACGGTGTCCGATGCCAAGCCTTCTTCATATGTTATAGTGTACACCCAGCCTTGAGCTTGACGACACTCTTGCTGCAGTACGGCTCGGTTGGTATGGGGTGCTGTGGCAGGATTTGGAGGCTGAGGACGAAGCTTGGAGGGAAGAAAACATTCCCTAGATATGTGACCCTTGTCACCATAGTTGAAGCATAACCCTTTCTTAAGGTAGCATTTGTTGACAGTGTACCCTGGTTTCTTACAGAAATTATAGTATGGCCCTGGGTTCCCTCTTTGTTGACCACCATTATTTGGATGCTTTGTAGCATTATTTTCTTTCTCTTTGCTATGGCACTTGTGATTGGAAGTATGCACAGTGCCGATATCAACTGGAGGATATTACGATTCAAAAGAAAGGGCATGGTTGAGGACTTCCCACATCGTCTGGTACTGAGGAACGACCACGTGCGCATGGATGGCAGGTCACAGGCCATATTCAAATCGTCTAGCATGACTCGTCGCATCAGGTAAATATGAGCTTGCAAATTTGGCAAATCGGTTAAATTCAGCAGAGTACTGATTCACGGTCATGTTGCCATATCGAAGCTGTACGAACTCATTTTTCTTTTTTCGACGAACGAGAGGGGTATAAACTCCTCTTCGAACATGACACAGAAGGTAGCCAATGTGATCGTCTCCTCTTCATCGTCAACTGGAAGGGATCTTCGATGCACGTTCTACCAATCGTGCACGTTCAAGCGAAGCTGTAGTTGGGCATACGCGACACGCTTTCCCTCGGGTACTTTTAGCAATTTGAAGTGATCCTCAAGCTCGGCCAGCCAATCTAGAGCCACGATTGGATCTTCAATCCCCTTAAATGGCGTATTGCAGACCTTAAAGTCGACAAAATCGAAGGTAGTCACATCCTTCTTCCTTAGAGTTTGAGGTATTTCGACTTCAGGTGCAGGTTGATCCACCGATGTCGCTGTTGTTGCCGTGAAATGGTTGGAGGCTAAGGTCTGCACAATCTGTTGCAGGGTATCTACCTACTTCTGTTGGACTACAAATCGGGCTTCTAGATTGCCTTCAAACTTGCTATGTCGTTCTTTCGTGCGCTTCTCGGCTCGTTCATAAGGAGCCTCATCTTTATGTTGGCTAGCCTCAAGCATCCACATTATTTGCTGAATTCGATCGACGTGTGACATGGCTCGCTGACTTCGAGAAATTCTTGAGGTACCGAAACTACTTTCTTGGGCTTGTACCTCACCCGGTGCTAGCGCTGATGCTTGCGCTTGAGTCATTCCTTCAAAAGAAGGTAACTTATATTAGGCTCATAATGTACTACGGACTCATTGTATGGAACATATCTTATTTTGGCCTAACGAGTTTAAGAGTCCGCATAGGGAATAGATCGTTAGAGGAACTTTTCTGATACGAGGGTCAAAGGAACTTGAAGTTGTGCTCCGATACCAATATATTACGCACTGATTCTGTAGAATCGATAGTCGTCCCCCGGGCGTGACGCTGTGCATGCCTAGGTTGCGCAATGCACATGGCCAAGGTATTTTTTTCATAACAAGCACATATTCCGAGTACGCAGATAATTAAAACACAAAATTGAAACATAGAAAAGTTTTCTTTATTGATAATGAACATCTTTTTACAAACTCTTAAATGAGTCATATAATTGCATTACGGGCTTACAAAATGGACGCAAAATGAGATAGTCGTCATGTATATTACATCCTTGTACTAATACTTCAAAAGAAGAGACCTCCAGACAGAGCTATGGCCTTTCCACGGAGCTGCATGAGTTATGTGTACGAGCTCCTGGAAACTTCAAAATACTTCTTTGAGGCACGATCAGGGCATGTCGGTTTATGGACTGGATTGGGAAGTAGCTTTAGCTCCTCGCAGGGTCTCCTTGGTGCGGAGAACCTGTTTCAACGAGGGTCAGTACATCAAAATACACTGGTGAAGGCGAGCTAACCCAACTATACCAAATCCCAAGTTATTTATATAAAGCATTTAAGTTATTTGTGATCTTTCTATCTTGTCTTAGTTTATTTTACAAGTAAGCATTGATATAGAAATTTACTAAAATAAACATGCCACCATTCGGTGACTTTTATCTGCCCGTCTGAACCACCTGCACAATACTTACCATGACCTTCCTTGCCACGACGATATAGTTATCTTGTACAGTTTAAATATACGAAGGGATCACTGGCTTGATGCCATAAAGGACGAGTTATAGTCTCTAGACGGAAGGGTATGCAACGCAGGTGGTGAACCCCCGCTACACGCTATTTTTGCCGATACAGACGACTATACAGATCGTTTCGCCCAGATTGGATCAGTCCCAGTGCCCCGGCGATCACCCGCAGGAACCAGAAACCTTGTGCACAAGTTGCCCATGACCAACGACGTCTAATATTAAGTTATTGAACAGTAAAGTTTAAGGCGATACAAGCACGAGACGAGTTTTATTGCATAATTCATTTTGCATAGTCACCATGATCAGTTTATTTCATAGCAAGAGTGTTCTATACATAGCATAATTTATAGAAGAAGTATACATTCTAACTAAAATTAAAGAATAGAAAGAACATTCTAAATGAGCTAGCATGCAACAAAGTAATTATTCACAAGTTGATTGACAAGCAAATAAGTAGTCCAAGTCTATTCCTTTTTATCTTGACATCTTTTAGTTATTATGGTATTGTTTGATCGGGACAATCAAGAAGGCAAGATTTTAGATGTGAAGACTTAGAAGAAGGGTCAACTGGATCGAATATAGCAACTCACAAGTTGGTTAGAAGAAAGAAAGGAAAGAGGTGCTTCAAGACTCCGCTAGTACGACGTCTACTGCACGATCAACTGCATTGCCATGAACAGCTAATCAATACCTCTTTTACGCTTTCCAAGCTCGAAATAGAATATAATTTAATGAACGAAAGTATTCAAATCCATCGAAACTATTCAAGAAAATACAAATCCAAAAACTAACTCAAAAGCACGAAAGCAATAAGGCGACAGTGAAAACTAGGCAAAAAAACTTGCAGCGGAGAGGTCCCTCTTGACTATGCCGCTAAGTCTATCCTTAGGGCATGGTCCACTGAATATGGGAATCGATTATGAAGAAGCAAATCCATAACGAGGATAAGATCTTGATTTAATCTATCCCGATCGAACGATACCGATTTGTATTTCTTAGCCGCGCTCCCCGAATAGGGGGAACGGCGCACCACAGGTAGACATAGAGAAAGGTACTTTTAATTTTAGAACAGCTATAAATGCTCATGAGGAGGTTGATTGGGCGGAGATGGTTTGGACCAAAGGGGTTGCAGTCAAGATGTCGCTGTGCTTATACAAAATGATCAAAAATAGGCTTCTTACTTGAGACAGGCTGAGCAATTTTGGCATCTCCTGTAAGGACATGAAGTGTTGCTTATGCAGTAAACATAATGAGACTAGGGATCATCTGTTCTTTGCTTGTGATACCACTTGGGATATTTGGAATGCGCAAAGACAAAAATTAGGGCAAACCTATGAATATTGCAGACAGCTTCCTGCGGTCTTAAATGATATCAAAGCTTAGAAGGGGAAGGGAGAGCCAGGTTATCGCCGACTAAGATTATTTTTTTGGGCGGTGGTATGGCATGTCTGGAGAAAATGCAATCAACGTATCTTTGAGGAACAATCTCTTAGTACTTTTGCTATACAAAAAAACATAGATGTTGACATAGATATCTTAGACCCCAAATGACACATTTTGTAATTTGGGATAGATATAAGTTATAATTATTGCTGATCAATAATATTTACCTTTTAAAAAAAAAATTATGATAAAAAGTTGGAAAAGAATAAGTGAATTATTAGTCTTATAATAATATAGTTTTATCCACTTTAAAGTTTTGCTTCAAGTTTAAGTTACCAAGCATATAAGTGGAGACCGACTCAAATGAAAGACAAGGAAGTAGCTTCTTTAGGTAGAGCAAAGATAAACTTAATCCCAATGATGCCATTTTTTTATTGTTCCATTTCCTTGTTCCCTTTAATAACTAACAGTCTTATATAATGGAAGTTTATTCGTCCACTTGCAAAGTTAAACCCTTTCTCCGCTTTATATATATATATATATATATATATATATATATATATATATATATATATATATATATATGTATATATATATATATATACAGAGAGAGAGAGGTCTGATCAAGATACTCGTCCGCGGAGTCCCGTCGAAGCCCCCCCTGCACCATCGGATCGGGAGGTCCGTGTGGAGCCCGCGCCCGCTCGATCCAACGGTCGAGGATCGTGGGGCTCTGAAAATAGGACTCCCAATCTGGAATATATATATATATATATATATATATATATATATATATATATATATATATATATATATATATATATATATATATATATATATATATATATATATATATACTAATGTTATTCATTTCTCCAAAATGCCCCTCCAACTGTTTCTTCTTATGTGATAGTTGACATAGTATGTTAAACAGCTGACATAAAAAAATTTAACCCAAAAATTAATCATCCATTTTTTTAATATTAATTTTAATTTTAAATTTTGACATGTCAGGTACCACATTAACCACTACGTCAGTTGTCACATAAGAAGGGATAGTTTGGAGAGATACTTTGGATGGTGAATAGCATTATTCATAAATAAAAACTTCTTTCTCTGAATCAATTTCCTATAGTTTAGAGAAGATGGAATTTTGTTTGGGGTTTCTTACAAAGTATAATATGTCTCAAAATAAAATTGGATATATATATAGTTTAGAGAAGAAGGAATTTTTTTTGGGGTTTAGTGAAATTTTTTTTCTAGAAAATGGCCCTACATCCATGTGACAAATTTCAAGTGTGTATTTTAATATAAGATTATTCTTTTATTAATTTTAGGAGTGGTAGCCTATGTGATATGTATGGTGGAATATTATACTAGAAGGTAATGTTCGTCAAATCCTCTAAGAAATATTTATTTTTGTCATCAATTTCTTGAAAAAATTTCTTATGAGTGAATCAAAAGAGAACAAAGGGCATAAAGTGACGCTTTGATGGTACACTTTTCACTTCGCTCGGGTACAAGACGGCAATTTTATGAGTTACTATGTCATTTAGTGCGTGTTCCAACAGGTTGCTACGTAGAGCTGTGTGGGCCAGCATTCCAGCGCGGCTAGTGCTTTCGTCGGACCTTGGTTCAAACGTAGAAGCTGCTCCTGCTGGAGTTGTGTTCCAACATTGCTGGTTCAGTGTGTTTTAGCATGGGCATTTCAGCTTCATAACTGCATACTTAGTAGGAGTTAATACTGTAACCATCCACTTAGTGAAAAGTTATTCCTTGGATTAATTGTCTATTATGGGTAGTAGTGGCTTTTAGGCGACTTGGCTGTCCTATATATTAATTTTATTATTTTGCACTTAGAAAAATAAAGGAGAACATAAACTATGAAAGGAGAATTAGTAGCATCATTGAAGATATGAAGTATTATCCGAGTGACATCCAGTTGTCTGAGAGTGACAAATGAGTGTTTCAGAAGTTCAACTTTTTGAACTTGTTGGCTCTTGGGAGCAGATTGAAGGAAATGATTGAATCTTATTTTGAGCAACGATAATTTTTATCACTCCAACAAGACTTTATTCTCTATTATTTTTCTTGTTATTGCAACATTGTTGCAAAGTTTTCAATGCTTTCATTTTCCAGCAACTTGTAGTTGCAACCTTTCTCATTCTGAGGTGTTGTATTGTTCAAGTCATAATATTCATTTTCTTCGTAAGTTGTATGATTTTATATATATATATATATATATATATATATATATATATATATATATATATATATATATATATATATATATATATATATATATATATATATATATATATATATATATATATGGGGATCATGTGACACATATAATTTAACATCTAAAAAATACGTAATCTAAACCGCACATCATTTGAAATGAATGGTTCAGATTAAATGCATATCAAATGTACATGCATGGATGTCAAATTTGACATGCATGCTAATTAATATAAATTACTCTATCAAATATGAACCATTCATTTCAAATGATGTGCGGCTGAGATTGCGTATTTTTTTTAGATGTCAAATTACATGTGTCATATATATATATATATATATATATATATATATATATATTTATTTATTTATTTATTTATTTATTTATTTATTTATTTATTTATTTATTTATTTATCTATTTATTTATTTATTTATTTATTTATTTATTTATTTATTTATTTATTTATTTTGGAAGAGGTAATTGTGTTACAGACTCCTGGCCCGAAGGCCCGCACCAACACCTGCACCGCACGACTACTCATATTAATTCTTTCACAATGTGTGTGTGTGTGTGTGTGTGTGTGTGTGTGTGTGTATCTACATGAACTATACACATGTGGACCAATATGAATAGACTATATTCATGTGCACCCATATGCACTAGTACACTACATTCATATATATATATATATATATATATATATATATATATATATATATATATGGTAAACGGGATATGAGCCATGCACATGTGGACCAACAGGAATAAAATATACTAGTGCACATGGTTGCACATGGGATATGCAGGTCTATTACTATTGGTCTATATGTGCTTGGCTCATGTAGGAAAATGAGTACTATGGCTCATATCCCATTTACCTCCCCTCCCCCAACATATTTCTACATGAGCCAATGCACATGTGGACCAATAGGAATTGAGTGTACTAGTGCACATGGAATGTAGGAGTCCATTCATATTGGTCCACATATGCATGACTCATATAGAAATATGAACCAATGGCTCATATCCTGTTATCCCCCCCCCCCACATACACACAAATACACACACACATACTACAAAAATATGGCAGAATATTGAAGGATCATCAACTAAGTATCGACGAATATGTGGTTTAGATACACATAAAAAATTCTATCACTGTCACTAAGGCGTCAGAAAATACCTAGCGACGCCTTAGTGGTAGACCTGTCCCGTCGATGTGAATCATAAGATTGGTAGAACACCTTCCTTTCTTCATTTCCAAATCGAAGCCCCAATTTTTTTGTCCAAATACTCCCTTCTCCTCCCAACCCCCTCCTTCTCCCCTAACACAGGCGATGAACGGCCACCATCCACTACCCTCCTCCTCTGCCTGACCCCGACCCTCACAACCTATTCACCTTCTGAATATAATGATCTATAATAGGCACCTATGCCTATCCTAAAGTTTGAAGTCCTAGACATGCGAGCAAATCTTAACAAAATGGTTGACCAAAAGCCAATATTCGAAATCAAAACTTTGTTGTGGTACCTTGTTGTTTTTCAGCGACACTTTCTAAAAATGTACGAATCTCTATCTCAATTCTTGAATTTTGTGTTAGGAATTTCTAAATTAAATCTAAAAAGCTGTATTTTCTAGGTATTGCTCTATCAAATCTATTAAAAAATTAATAAGAATTTATTGGTTATAAAAGAATGTACTAGGAAACTAAATATAAAAACAGACAAAATCAAAAATATTAATGTTGTAAAGATGCCTAAACTCTGCTCGATGGTCAAACTGCAAACAACCTTCAAAATATGAAATTAGGCTTCGATACAAAAGTTTCGGCACAAGTCGAAGGTTGTTTGGAATTCGAAGGAGAATGTTACATGGGTTTTAAGTCGGAGTCTCGCTGAAATATAAATAAAAAACATAAAAAGCAATAACCTAATCCTATTTATAGGAATCATGGTTGGGTCAGGTAGAGGGTTGAGTCGGATGAAGGTTCAGGCGATTAAGATTTCTCCTACCTATATCCAAAGACTCAAGATAAAGATGGATCCAATGATGCTCGACTCTATGGGCCAACACCGAAGCGACGTGACTTATGTAAACTCCATGACCAAATTTTTATTTATTCAATAACTCTTCGTATATTTTGTTATTATAAGCAAATTCTATTAATCCTTTCCAATTTTAAATATTTCCTATTAATTATAATAAAAAACTTAATCATATATATAATTAAATTAATTTGCAAGTAAGTTTATATCTTTTAAAAAATATTAGTTTTGTAAAACAAATCCTAATTTGCACTTGTGCCCCAAAGCTTGAGCCCCTAGTTTGGGGATCTCCTTTTAACCTCAATTTATCGTAACAATAACCCCCATTCCAACACGCAACCACCAATCAACCCTCCTCATATTTTCATATCCATCGTGCGACGTCCATCCCCCTCTATTGTCGAGCATCACCAACCCCCCCATCTTCTCTAGCGAGTTTTTTCTAGACTGATTCTTCCTCTGCCTCCTCCTCACTACGAGTCGCTTGCAGTCATACCCATATCCATCGAGCTCCAGCCATATATTTTCCAAACTTATAAATTGTTAGCTTTCAATTGTCGCATCATTGTAAAGAAGTTGTACTATGCATTTTACATACTTTCATATGATCTTTTGTAATTGATAAATAACAAGATTTTCTCTAAATACCAGTTTTAAAGATCATTTTTTATTTAGGAGAAAAGAATGAAGATGAGAGAGGGAAGATCGAAAAGAAGAAAGAAAGTGGAGAGCTACATTTCTATATAAGGACATGTTTGGTAAATCGTAAGTGGAACAAGATATGGATTTGTAATTTAAAAATGAAAAATGTATGAAAATTCAAGCAATTTCTTGTCCTCTAGTATGAGACAAATGTGTTTGGTTATGAAAAAAAATTAAAAAGTGAAAATTTAAAGAATATAATATAATAATAAAAATATGATACTTAGTTAAAGAAATAAAGATTAATAGCAATTATAATTGATTAATTGTTTGGTTAACTAATTAAATATTCCAATTATATAATAAAATAAACAAATGATATCAAATAGTAAATAATATCTTATTTATTAATTAATTAATAGTAATTAAATAATCCAAACAAATCTTGTCCAAATATAGGAAGTTTAGATACATCCAAACATTTAGATCTTGTCATCATCATAGAAAATCAGGATATTAACAAAGAAATATTATCAACAACAAAAATAACTCTATCTTATTAATTAATGTTTAATAATCAATTGGGTGTTTTTTATAATTTATAATCTTAATTATGTAAAAAATAATAAAAAAAAATAAAAATCCTACCTCTCCAATCCATATCCCAAATAAAAATTTGGATGTGGGAAGCCTTCTAAATCCTGCCGACAGGAACTACATGAAATTTCAAAACATTTTATGTTGGGATAATCTTACTCCTCCAAATTCTATTTACTAAACACCCCCAAGACATACATTGTTTCATAAGGTGCGAGCATAAGAAAAACTTAAGGTCTAAATGATCATGTATATATGGGTCATCTGCCACGTGGTATGATCCCACATATTTTGGGACTGCGATGTGACACGCGGAAGCCTGTACGACTGTTTCAGTGGGTTTCAGTGTGACGTTTCATCTTCGCAGTACCACTTCGTAGGAGATACTACTGTAACCGTCAACTTAGTGGAAAGTTATTCTCCTATTTTAATGTCCTTCATGGGTAGTTATGACTGCTAGGGGACTTGACTCTCATATATATTAACCCATTTTTTGCCTTAGGCATTACAATATAGAATATATGTTATGAGAGTAGAGATAGTAGCAGCCGTGAAGCATTAATGTTTTGTCCGAGAGTCCAAGTATTACCTAGTCTTTTGAGGGTGACAAATGAGCGTTCAGAAGTTTATCACCATAAACTTGTTTGTTCATATGAGTATATCGACAAAATAAGATTGAATCTTCCTTTAAGCAACGATGATCGTCTAGCAATCATTTTATTTTTCTGATTTACTATTCTAGCAACTTGGTTGCATTATCTTTTAAGTTTTTCAAAGTTGTCCATTATAATCTTTCAATTTCTGCATCGTTGTAAAGAAGAAGTTGTAATTTTGCATTTTACTTATTTTTGTATAATTTTCTGTAATTGATGAATAACAAGATTTGCTCCAAAAATTAGTTATGAAGATCATTTTTACATTATTTGGGAGAAGAGTATAAAGATGGGAGAGAGAAGATTTACAAAGGAGAAAGTGGAGAGAGAGTTTTTGTAAGATGTAAGCACGAAAGAAAATTAAGGCAAGTAAATGATCATATATATGGGCCAAGTGAGTTTGGATCGGATAATAAATATATTAGATTTTTTATCGGGTCAAATCATTTCTTACTCGGGCTAGCCAGGATTGGGGCTAGCCCACTATAGAGGAACTTTTACTTGGGACAACCATTTTTTCATTTGGCGCTATCCCCCCCCCCCCCCCCCCCCCCCGCCCCCGTCCACCCCCACTTCTTCTTCTCCTCCTCCTTCATCTCCTTTAAAACCCTAATTCCACCCCCCCCCAACCCCCTCCAAACTTCCCAAAAACTAAATCATTATAACTTTTACTCTCTTTCGCTCTCTTCAAAATACTAAACTTTTTCTCCTCCACCTCCTCCATCACCTCCAAAACCCTAATTTTCTTCCAAATCCTTATTAATGCCTAAAATATTATATTCTAGTAACATAAAATAGGTTTTTGGTCAACTTTGGACGATTTTTTGAACTTTTGGACCTATTTCAGGAATTCGAAGTAATTACAATCGATAGTTGGAAGAACGTAGGACTATAAATTTTTTGACAGACATAGCTAAAGACAAGACTGTCAAAACTTTTGATAGTCCAAACTATAGCCAATATTGTCAACCTTTTTGACAGTCCTTTGTTTTCCAGTAAGTTGGTTGAAATGAATAAAAATTTGGTTATGGTTTGATACTTAGAAGAAATGTTGTCAGAACTAGACCTGTAATGTCCCAGTCCCAAAATACGTAGGACTTAGGAATACGTAACATGCCAGCTACGTATTCGACCAGACTCTGGTCTGACTCGAATACGTATAAGCTGTATTATAATGGTCACTATCTAAATAATCAAGTAAATATAGATATCAATGCCTCAATCCATAATGAACAGAATATATGTAAACCCCCTGATTTTTCAACAATTTTTAAATTTGGATTTTTTACAATTTTCTGGAATTTTCTGAGAATTTTCTATAATTAAAATCAGGGTTTTAATTATTAAATAATTTTTAATTGATAATAAATAATACTAAAATATTATGAAAATAATATTTTTTGGTGTAAAATAAAAAACTGGACTTAGGGTAATTTTTCTGGAATTTATCGGACCCCGGACCTATTTTTAATCACCTGAAAACTAATATTTAATTATTTATTTATTTATTTAGTTAATTATTTAATTATTTATTTATTTATTTTTCAGCCCAAACCCTAGCCCATGGCCCAGCCCGGCCCAACCTCACCCCGGCCTAAACCTCGGCCCAGCCCACCCATGGCTAGCGGGTCGGGTCGGGTCCACCCGAACCCGCCCGCTAACCTGGACCCGCCACACCCGTCTCCCCCATGACCCGCACCCCCCCCCCGCGTTCTCCGGCGGCCGCCCGCGTCCTCTGGCGCTCCGCCCTCCCCGCTCAGCTCCGCGTGCCCCATGGCCACGTCGGCCCCTCCTTCGCTCCGCCCGGCCGCACGACCTCCCGCCGCCTGCCTATAAAATCCCCCCCAATCCTTCCTCTCCGGCCACACCCCTCACCGCCTAGCCTCCGCTCCGCCTCGCCGAGACGCCGCCACCGCTCCCCTCGTCGAGCCCTCTCCAGCGTCGCCCTAGCTCCGCCGACGCGCCACCCCCTTCTCCTTCTTCCCCGCAGCCAGCACCCCGAGCCCCCAACTCCGGCCCGCCTCCGCCGCTCAGCGCCGGCCGCCTGCGCTGCCCCAGCACGCTGCACGCCACCGTCCGGCCTCCCCGCTGTGCAGCGCCGCCCCAGCCCTCCGGCCGGCCTCCCCGCCGCAGAGTCGTCGTCCTCCGCCTGAGAACCCTAACCCTAGTTCTCTCCTGTGTCGGACACGTGTCGGACACGAAACTTTTTGAGTTTTTTGGCCATGTTCAGGTACGCGTATCTCCCTGCTCGTTTACCCGTTTTTGATTCCGTCAGTTGCGTTGCGTAGCCTGTATGACCCCCTCGGTGTCCGTGCAACCCGCTCGGGGCATCGCGTCCTGTGGCAATCGCGAACCGCGATCCAAAAACAGGAAAAACGATGCCCCGATTCACCCCGGAACTGGGTACGCCCCGCCAAACGGGACGACTTGGTCGCGTGCGATCTTCACAGATACGTGCACACCGTCGATACGGACGTACAGGATTACGCAGAAGTCGATTCGGGTGTGCGTGCACACCGGAATCAACGCGTATCCGCGGACACCGCCCCATATTTGTCCTTTCTGAATCTTGTTGTAACTTTTTGTACACACGTTGGATCGAAACAAAACTTATGCCATCGGACTCGTAGCAATATGCTGGTCCTGTGAGCCAAGTTTGGTTCGATTCTGAGAACGTTGACGAAATCGCGTGTCGTGGGCCCCACAAGCTCCGTTCGACGGACGATTTTATGACCGGCTCATCGGAATCCAATTCTGGAAGTTCCGTTGGGTTCGTATCATCGTTCCTGACCTGTTGACACTAAGTTTGGTAAATTTGGAGACCTTTGACTCTGACACATTTTTCGGTGCAAAGCGAGCCCGCGTGTGGACCCCGTTTTGACCCGAAATTGCCATTTATATCCTTGTCTCCAAATTGGACTCAAGGACAGGCGTTTCTAGCTATTTGATATTTTTTGGATCTGATGGTGATGTTTATTTCAGCAACCGGAGTACCGCCTGCAATTCCAGCTGAAGTCAGAGCCGCAATTAGAACCGAAACCGCAGGCAAGTGTACCTTGCCAAATCCTGCAGCTTGCTACTTATTTTCTTAACTTATTTATACATCAGTGGACATTTATACCGTGCCAACTTGCAATGATTTCTGTTATAGTACTTTGCCTGAGTCATTGTATATAGATATATAAACTTGTTTAACTGTTCAACCCAGGACCGAGTGGCTTTACTTAGCGTCCGATTACTAGTCGGGTGCCAACCCCGTACGCGGAGTTGTGTAACATCACATAGACATGGATACCGAGACCCGATATTTCTCGTACTTGTCTTATCAAGTACATCATAACCCAGGACACCTGACACTATTCATGAGACAGAGTCTTCCTGAGACATTCATGGTGATTCTGTATAGGATACAGGACTTGACAGAGATTATATTTATATATACTATATGACTTGTTGCATTAGCTATGATCCCGCTTGACATGGATATGAGACGTTATGGTCATGATACGTGTGATTACATTGGGTGGGAAGAGTCACACAGACTACAGGTTGATTTTTTATATATTATGCCGGCGTCTTAGTCTCACTACGAGATAGACAACCACATGATATCACTGCTACCGGCTCCCCGACACCGAGCTTGTAGTAGTTTCAGCCTGAGTTCTAGTGCTGCTCTTATCTTGCATTTTACTTAGATGGTTACATAGTTTACCCTATTGTTTATTTATTGCTGCACTGCATTTATTTTGGCATGAGCTTTCTTGTACCTTGCTATGTCCCCTGAGGACCTGGATCCGGATTATGTCCCCAGGTATAGCTGAAGAGATCCATCCAGAGATACACCATATAGGAGCACTTCCAGGAGCTGTACCAGGACCTGAGGACGAGATCGTACCAGAGGACTTCTCCTGAGCATTGGCTGTATATAGTCGGTTATTTCTGTTTCTCTTTTCAGTTCCTTTATTTCCTGTCTATTGGCATTGATGTATCAGACATATTCTCGGATTGTTCCCCGAGACATTTATTGAGATTTGATAGTTATTTCTATTTGCATTATTCTGGCATTTAATCTGTGATTATCTGTTGTGGATGAGATTAGAATAGTTTGTGGCTTGTAACAATTACTCTGATGGATCTATTAAATTGGGTTGTCCATCGGTGCATGCTGCTGGCCATTGCCACGTGTCCAGTCCCTCGGCATTTTAGGACTGAGGCGTGATAATATACAAGAATGAGCTACATATATTAAAGTCGGTCGTCCAGTAACACACAAACTCGAATAGACTCGAGAAAGAAATATGAGTCTATAAAACTAGGCTACATCAGCAGATAAATAAACAATATAAATAAATAACTATAACTCCGGTAAATATGATATAAGTACCTGATACCAATGCCTACAAGAAAAGCAACTCTAAAGGCTCCGTAACCGTCTATGCTGCAAAAATTGGTAGGGAACCAGGTCCTCAGAGGGACGTAACAAGGTACAAAAAACAACATGCCAAAAGTAAAATAGTATAAAGCCACATACTCAAGGGTAAACTACTGTAACCATCTAAGTGATATGCACGTGAGAGCATCAATCATACTCAGGCTGAAACCACTACAGGATCTGTGTCGGGGATCCCATAGTAGCAAGTAGTATCAAGACTCAGTATAGGTGCCAAAGATATGAGACAGAGTCCAAGGCACCTCTAGTAGTATCACGACTCCAGTATATGTGCCACAACACCTCTAGAAGTATAGTATATATATCAATAATCAGCCTGTAGTATGGTGTCTCTCCCCACCCAATATAACCTCATATCTCATTTCCACAATGTCTCATGTCCATAACATGCAAGATCATGACCTCTAGCTAGTACAACGAGTCATAATAAAATCCACATAATATGCAAGTCTCATGTCACGAATCCTGTAAGCCTATACAGAATTACCATAAATAACTCAAGAAAGATTTTGTCACATGAAATAGTGTTAAGTGTCCTAGGGTATAGCATACTTGGTAAAGCAAGCATGTAAAAATAGGATCTTGGAATCAACTCTCTAAGTGACGTTACACGACTCCGCGTACGGTGTAAACCCTCTCACCAAAAATAGGTATTTTGTGTGTATTTTATATTATTATATTTATTATAGATTATTTTAAATATTAAATTACTTTAGAGTATTCTCTTAGTTAATTAGAAAATAAATTTTTTAATATATTTACTTATATAAATATTTATTTATAATTATTTTTAGGCTATTTTAGATTTTTGGAGATTTTTCTAGAATTTTTAAGTAATTAAAACAAAGGAAACATAAATTTTTAGGACTTCCATGATTTACTATGAGACCATACTTGCATATTGTTCTGACTAAATATTTATTTTAGGTTAAAACATTTAATTATATTTTTTGTAATTTATTTAGAATTTTAAGAAATTTATTTAGATTTTTGAAATTTTTTAGGATTTATTTGGATATATATAGTCTTAATATTAGATAGATGTTAATTTAGTCTTAATAGATATTAATAAGATTATATATAAATTATTTGTATTATCTTTAATTCTATTTAAGATTATAAATTATTGAGATGAACTCAAACTCTATTTTAAATTAATTCAAATCCTGAGCCTTCTAGGAAAGCAACTTCATGCATATCCTATCCTTATTTAAACTGATCCTAATCATATTTAAATTAGCCAATCCTAGTCGTATTCAATTAAGTAGTCTCCACCATTATAAATATCTATTAGTCTTATGGAATAAACTTTTCTTTCATATTTTTCTTTCCCAAACTCCTCTCTTTTTCGTCAAAAAAAATAGTCAAAATTCGTCATAAATTCAGCCTCATTTTCTACTAGTTATGACGACTTAAAAAGATGATATCTCCTAACTCCGGACTCCAAATGCGTTCCATTTTTTTGTTAGAACCATATCAAGGATAGTTTTCTGAATATATAAATTATTTTGATAATTTATGAACCTATTTTTCCAAAAAATTCTAAAAGTGTCAGTTGTCCGAAATCAGACGCATTTTGGTGTTTTTGAGATTACGGGAGATCCCGAACTCAGAATTATGAACTGTTTGAAGTTTCAGAAAGTTGACATGATGAACTTACAAAAAATTATTTTTTAAAATTTAACATGCAAGTTTAATCTACTGTAAAATTTATGCAATGTAGACGTAAATAGAAAACCAAAAAAAACTGTCATCTGTGCGCCCTTGTGGCCATAACTCTTTACCGACTTGTGATTTTATGAAACCGTCAATTCTGGCATTCATGTAGTGCTAAAATCTATTGGATTCTATATACAAATCCAGGATTTGAGTTGGTTGACTTTTTGGTCAATGGATTGTCTCGATTTGCGTGCCACGAATCACAAATTCGTAAAATTGACTTTATTTTGACCAAAATTAGGGTTTAACAATAAAATTATATTATAATAAGATTAAAAGACTATTTTAGGTTATTTTATTCAGAGTTGAAATAGATTAAAATGGTGGAAACTATTTACCCACTTTTGTAACCAAACTTGTTTAATTTATGTGACGGGTAGATCGGACGACGCCTTGAGTTGAGACTTCATTCTTTTTTAGACCAGGCAAGATACCTTGCCAAATTACTTATAGTAATTTTGCATGCTTATCATATTTTTGTATATTCATTATATATGTGTTTTCTTTCAGTTATAATTATATACTATATATATATGTTGATACACACTTGACACATAGTATCATGGGAGGGGAGGACAATCAGTAGGCGTATGGGCTATAACCACTCTGGTAAACCATAGTAACTAGCATGCACTACTGTAGTTGTGTCACGCTGGTCACTACCCTCGAGGTATGTCGATTTCTGGAGTCGCACTGGTCGCTACCCTCGAGGTATGTCGATTTCTGATATTCTAGACGTGTGTGTGAGTTATGAGATTAGATAGAGTAGCCTACCTATGGCCATACGTCGAAAGGTTATCATCATTATGCATATTCATATAGATTGTCTTGTACAGCATACTTATATATTTTTTGTCTATTATGCATGTTTACTGTATTCAATTGGCATGCTTCTATGTATCTTGTTACGTCCCTCTGAGGACCTAGTCCCTTTCCAGGTGTAGATGATCTTGACTATTGGCAGGAGCACAGATCAGGACTTGCTACTTATCTTTCTTTCGAGGAGGTCTTCTCTTCGAGTCTTATGGTTGATTAGATGTACCTATTTTGTTTCTCTTATATTCTAGTTGGCAGTGGATTTATTTTCACTCGACTATCATTCGTTGATACTTCATATTGAGATTCGGTTATATAGTAGATTGGTTATTTATTTCTATCTGATTTTGTGGATGAGATCTAGTTATGCCCTATGAATTATGACAATATATATATCATATGTGAGTTATTATTCATATTACAGCGTACGCGTGTATTATGGTATCCATATATTGGAGTTGACATATACATACGGCTGGCATGCTTACGTATTCCAAGTCCTACGTATTTTGGGACTGGGGCGTGACATACGGCATCGATACCCGAATCTTGTTCGGACGCTAAGCAACATCTCACGGTCCTAGGGTAAACATATACATCACACATATCAAATAACTATAATAACTAAATAAGATAATAAAGGCAAGAAACTGTGATACATCATAGCAAGGTACACTTGCCTGGGTTCTGAACACCATCAACTGCTCATGGGAAAGTAGAATCTGTACGTACACCTCCGGATGCTGAAACAAACATCACCATTGTTCTCGAAATACTAGAAATATCTAGTATTGACTACCCATAAGTCCAATTTTGACACAGGGGCAAAATTGACAATTTTGGGTCAAAGCGGGGTCCACAGGTACAGGTAGTCCACTTCATACCGTAAAATGTAACAAAGATAAAGTTCTCCAAATTCATCCTACTCAGTGTCTACGAGTCTAGAATGATGATATGAACCCAATAGAACATCCAGAACTGAATTTCGATGAGCCGATCACAAAATCGCCAATTATGTGAAACCATGGGGCCCACATGTCATGCCCCAGTCCCAAATACGTAGGACTAGGAACACGTAAGCATGCTAGCCGCATGGATATGGCAACTCCAATATATGGAAACCAAATCCATACGTACGTTATAATATGAATACAAAATCCATAAATGGTATAAACATATGTCACAAGTCACAGGGTAAAATCTAAATCTCATCCACCAAAATCATATAGAAATAAATAACCAGTATCTATGAAACTAGATCTCAATAAGAAGTATCTAAGGATGATAGTTAGATGGAAACAAATCCTCTACCAACTCGAATATAAGAACAAATACAATATGAGTACAACACCACGACACAATATAAGAATACCAGCTATCCATCATAGCTCGAAGAGAAGACATCCTCGGATCACATGTAACCATCCAAATCTGCGCTTCTGCAAATACTCAAGAAAAGATACACCTGGCAGCGGACCAGGTCCTCAGAGGGACATAACAAGATACTTAAACACATGCCAATAAAGTACTGAAATAAATATCCAAAGGGGTCGCCTAACCGTCTAAAGTGAATGCAGTTAAGAACAACTTTCCCAATGCGTGGGCTATCTGGCTAAAATGGGATTGGCATAGTTCTCTTGGAGATCCAGGGGCCTACAAAGGCACGGCGTCTTTCGAACACCGGAGGCCCGCCAAGTAGTATATATAGGGGTCATCATGACCGCGCATCTCCGGCGGAGCGTACGGGTCATCCTTCAATATTCAAAATTTAAATCATGTGCTCAAAGTATAAATATTGGGTCCTCAATATCAAGATTTTTAAAATTCATTAAATTCTCATTATCTTAATCCCTCTGTTAAAATTCTCCACATTAAAAGGACTTAATCTCTCAATCTAATCCTACTTGATCACAATCTAAAAGAATTCTTCTCAAGTTTAATACTGCAATTTCTATCCAACTTAGAATTTACCCATCTATCACATAAGGCTCTTACACTTAAGAAAAATATTCCTTAATTTATTTTCTTATGTCATTCAATCCTCAAAACTTTAACACCAACTATATCATATGTGATATGCCCTTAATCAATTATGAAAGATAGTCACCAAATAATGTGATTGGCCTATGGGGTATATCTTGTACTATCCGTGTATCACTTATATCCAAGCACGAGATTTTGTCTTTCCGAAACAAGGGAAGACGGAAAGCAACGGAAAAGAGTTCAAGGAGGGGTAATAGAATGGAAGTATGAGAATCAAAGCGTTTAAAGAATTCAAATGGGAATTGTCAAGACAGTTGTGGATTAAAATCTTAATTTGGTAATTTCCTATTCGCATGCTCACATCGGTACAGTTATGTACTTGATATGATATGCTTTGTCGTATCTAGAGGGTAAGTATATTCGTCTACTAATCACTACATATCTCAATTCACGTAAAGTAGTTATGCGAAGGGCGAACCAAGCGTACTAAGGTTAGCTAGACCCTAATACACTGATTCTGAAATGTATTATTGTGGGCCCCCAATAATACGTATGTCATGAACAAGCTCGATAAAGAATAAGCTTGCAAAAACTAGGCTATAATAGCAGCATAAGTCAAGGTAGTACAGCAAATATGAATACGCTAGATTATGATGAAAGAAGGTTCATAACAATTCAAATTCAGAAAAACAAAAGCAAAATAAGCAATAATAATGAAAGACTACACAATCTCTACAGTTGTCATACTAATTCCTTGTCTAAGTCGCTAGTCGACCAATAGGGACATGGACCTCTAAATTCTATCGTCTGAATAAACACTGTCGTCTTTGCTAGCATACAATTAATGTCATTCAGTTACACTTCATCAATGGATCATAGGGACTACGTGATACTAGGTGGTGAGGTATACTATCCAACTTAAAATAATTTAACTACTATTGTATTGCCTTAAAGATACCTACAAAAATAACCTTGCACATGTACATAGAACAGAAACTCTTATTAGGGTCTCCTATTGCATTATATAGGTAAGGGTCAAGTGCTCATAGAACAGGTGTCAATCGTAGGGATAGAAGAGTTACTAGCCGTTAAGGGGAAAGGGATTTAACTCGTATCGAGCTATGGGTACAAATTTCGTGATTTAAAGCTAAGGGGTAATCATTAGGTCACAACCTAAGGGAACTACGCAAACTATCAAATTCCAACTATCACGCACAAAATTTAAAGTTTAAATTACCAAGCTATACCCTAGCAAACTACATGTCCTAACATAGAATAAGATTACTTGGCCTTCAATCATACGAGTTATGTGGCACGAGTTAAATGATGAAGAAAGAAGAATCATAATTTAGTCGTCACACAATTAGCGAATGCTAAGGTTGCAGGGGGACAAGTTATGAAATCAAAAATAGAGGGCTCTAGATAGCATCATGGTTCTCTAAGGGGGTGGCATGCTAGTTGCCATGTTCGGGGTATGATCAAGGGAAAGGGTTGATTACATTCCTCTAGGCTTCCTAGGGTGCTGTCTACTAGTAACAAGACTATAACATAAGTTTTATAGTTCTCTAATACTATCCAATTATGAGGGTTAGGTTCAGTCCTAATGTTCAATATTGGTTCTCCATTGGTTCCTCAATACTATGGTCAAACATTATGGTAAAACTTCTAACTAACTCTAGTAGTGTCTATACTACTCTCAAGTCTTCATAATACATCAGGGGGTAATGGTAAATCAATTCTAAAGATAAGGAATTCTAGTATTCACTAGATATTCTAAACTTAGTGGTGTGTCTATATTCTCGTTGTATTCTTAATAGGTGTGCTACTCTAATTATCATCCTAATAACAGAGGTTCCTATATTCTAGCAGAAGGCCATATATACTCAAGGAACTTATTAGGGAAGTACAAGAATCAAGCAGGATACAATTGTTCGAATAGATCATAGAGGAGGAAGGTGAATCACAGTCAATTGTGGATGAGATCCTATACTCTAGTCCTAGGTGCAGGCTTGTTCGGTACAGTAACGTAACCGAGATAATATACTCTCGACCTGCATGGGCCACCACAAAAACATGTCACGCCCCAGTCCCAAATACGTAGGACTAGGAACACGTAAGCATGCCAGCCGCATGGATATGGCAACTCCAATATATGGAAACCAAATCCATACATACGCTGTAATATGAATACAAAATCCACAAGTGGTATAAACATATGTCACAAGTCACAGGGTAAAATCTAAATCTCATCCACCAAAATCATATAGAAATAAATAACCAGTATCTATGAAACTAGATCTCAATAAGAAGTATCTAAAGATGATAGTTGGATGGAAACAAATCCACTACCAACTCGAATATAAGAGCAAATACAATATGAGTACAACACCACGGCACAATATAAGAATACCAGCTATCCATCACAGCTCGAAGAGAAGACATCCTCGGATCACATGTAACCATCCAAATCTGCGCTCCTGCAAATACTCAAGAAAAGATACACCTGGCAGCGGACCAGGTCCTCAGAGGGACATAACAAGATACTTAAACATATGCCAATAAAATAATGAAATAAATATCCAAAGGGGTCGCCTAACCTTCTAAAGTGAATGCAGTTAAGAACAACTTTCCCAACGCGTGGGCTATCTGGCTAAAATGGGATTGGCATAGTTCTCTTGGAGATCCAGGGGCCTACAAAGGCACGGCGTCTTTCGAACACCGGAGGTCCGCCAAGTAGTATATATAGGGGTCATCATGACCGTGCATCTCCGACGGAGCGTACGGGTTACACAAGGAAAGTTCAACGGAGCCCACACGCCTTACTTGTTGTTCTCCCCACCCCATTCTCTTCTAGCATGCAAAGTTTCTAACAGCAGTTATTCCTAACGCACGGCCCACACGTACAGGAGGCCAACCTGCACGCAAGTCCGTGATCTACATGAGACTCACAACTCGTGTAACAACTGTGTCACGGCCAATGAACCTAAAGATGCTATATGATGATGGGATAGTCTCATAAACAAGGTCAATGCAAATACATAAATAAAAACATACCGCGACGACACCGTCGCGCGCATTTTTATATAACAGTTAAAATATATGAAAGGACAGAAAATAAAGATACATGCAACATATGGAATATAAATAACAGTACAATGGCAAGGTATACTTGTCTGGCAAGGAAGCTGCAATGTACCAATAACCTGCTCCAGAAATCGCGTAGAACAATCCAATATCCTATGTACACATAAATATAATATAATAGAATCATTAGTCATTACACTAGCACATACTCAACCATATTTACACTGGAATCAGGGGGTATACTAGGGGTAACACTAGTCATCTAACACGGTCAATTACGCATTGAATTACGCGGGTGTCGCGTCTTCAAGTACTGTACGAAATCAGTCAGTCAACTGACAGGTGTCTATGCCAGTACGTTAGTGTACGCAAGGCAGACAAATTCACAAGTTCTTAGGGTCAACATGGTCAAGATAAGTATGGGATAGTCCACGATGTCCTAGGGTCATACAGTCTGAATATTTAGTCATAATTATCAATTAACATTTACTTACATATATATTCATATAACTATATAATAATATAACCATTAATTTATTTTAATTTATTTAATTCTGGAATAATTACTTTAAAATCCTATTTTAATCTTATTATTCTGATTTTTATGTTAATTCCTAAATTTTGTCCAAAGAAACTGAATTTTATCAACTCGAGACTCATGGCACACAAATCGAGGCGATCTATTGACCAAAAAGTCAACCGATACAAACTCGACTTTCATGCATGATTTCCTGTAGATTTCAGCATCAAAAACATACTAGAATTTACAGCTCGTCTGAATTCAAATTCGTTTGGAAATTATGGCACATACAAATTTTGTATTGTGCACCGATGGTTAAATTCTAACCTAGAAGTTCTACAGAATTAACAGTATGAAATACTTCAAAATAAATTTTGGGAAAAATGTATGTCGATGATCTCAACATTAGCTTTTCGAAACTTTAAACGGTTCATGATTCTGATTCCTGGTTCTCCCGGAATCGTGAAAACATCAAAATACGTCTATTTTCGGACATGCTGTGCTCTACGAATTTTCCAGAATTTAATACTAATAATTTAGAAAAACAATTTATATTATCAGAAAGCTAACCTCATTATCGTTCTAACAAAAAAACTGGAGCGTGTTTGGAGTCCGGAGCTAGGAGATATCATCTTTTTAATTCGTCATAACTAGTAGAAAATGAGGCTGAATTTATGACGAATTTTGACTATTTTTTGGACGAAAAAAGAGAGGAATTTGGGAAAGAAAAATATGAAGGATGAGGTATTTATAATGGTGGACACTACTTAATTAAATACGAATAGGATTGGTTAATTTGGATAGGATTATGATAAATTTAAATAAGGATAGGATATGCATGAAGTTGATTTCCTAGTAGGTTCAGGATTTGAATTAATTTAAAATAGAGTTTGAATTTATCTCAATAATTTATAATCTTAAATATAATTAAAGATAATACAAATAATTTATAAAATCTTATTAATATCTATTAACACTAAATTAGTATCTATCTAATATTAAGACTATATATATCCAAATAAATCCTAAATAATTTTAAAATCTAAATAAATTTCTTAAAATTCTAAATAAATTACAAAAAAATATAATTAAATATTTTAAACTAAAATAAATATTTGGTAGGAACGACATGCAAGTATGGTCGTATAGTAAATCATAGAAGTCCTATAAATTTATGTTTTCTAAGTTTTAATTACCAAAATTCTAGAAAAATCTCCAAAAATCTAAAATAACCTAAAATAAATCTAAATGAATATTTATATAAGTAAATATATCAAGAAATTTATTTTCTAATTAACTAAGAGCATATTCTAAATAAATTCAACATATATAATAAATATAATAATATAAAATATACACAAAATATCTATTTTGGGTGAGGGAGTTTACACCACAAAATAATGTTTTGTCAAAATTCTCAGAATTAAACCAAACTTGGGTCACATGACTAGCATAACACTGCGAATCCAATGGCATAACTTTCTCTGCAAAACGACAAGCACACACGAAGTTACGGCGAGTGTCAAAATAGGCCGATAGGGTATTTTTTGGCGGATATGCGTTGATTCCGGTGTGCACGCACATCCAAATCAAGTTCCGTGAAAGCTCACACTTTCGCGTTTATTTACGTGTCTTTTGATGTAACTCGCACACGATAAAGTCGTCTCATTTAGCAGAACGCACCCCGTATTGCGAGAATTTTGGTGTTTTAAAAACAAGTTTTTGGTCATTTTGGAAAAAGAATAATTTTACCATTAAAGCAAACTAATAAAAACTAAAAGAACGGTAAAAATCTTGGTTATATTGTGAAGAAGTTCTTTTAATTATATTTTAAAAATAATTAATAAGTTGGTAAAAAATTGGACATGAACAGGGGTACTTGGACTTAATTTCTGAACTGTTTTCGAACAGTTTTTTGGCCAACTTCCAATCGATTTTTCGATCAAACCGGGGTGCCTAAATTCGTTCCACTTGAAGTGAATCCTAGAGGGTTATGTTATGAACATACCAGTGAAGACGGGATGCAAATCGGACGAGCGAGGAGGGCGAAGGCAGTGCGCGAAGGAGGGGCCACAAGGTGGTGTGCGCTGCTGTTGTTGCCGGCCGCGCTGCGGCGGTCGACGGTTGGTGGCACTCCGGCGGAGGTGGAGGCACGGGTGATGGGTTAGGGTTAGGGTTAGGGTTAGGGTTTTATTTATATATATATATATATATATATATATATATATATATATATATATATATATATATGAGAGAGAGGGGGGGGGTATTTGCTGTGTTTGCATGGGGGGAAGTAGGTTTAATAGTTTAGGTTTTGGGTTTGTTAATAGGTAGGGTTAGGTTTAATTAGGTTTAATTTTATTTAATCTCTCTCTCTCTCTCTCTCTCTCTCTCTCTCTCTATATATATATATATATATATATATATATATATATATATATATATATATGTGTGTGTGTGTGTGTGTGTGTGTGTGTGTGTGTGTATATGGACATTTAAAAATAGTTTTGGACCTAAATAAATTCCAGAAAAATTATACAATACACTATTAATAGTTGTACACCCAAAAATATTTTTTGGTACAAAATTAATAATTAATAAATACACATAATTATAAATCCATGAATATTATATATTATAATTGGCTAAAAATAAATAAAAAATTCTTCCTTAATCATAATAATTTCAGAATACCAATATTAATAAATTTTAAATTCTAAATTCTAAAAATTATGGTGCTTATAATCTACCCAACTTATAAAAAAATTGTCCTCAAAATTAAAAATAAATATAGTAGAAAAGATTTTAGTTAAGAAGGTTGCACTGAAGATGGGGACGCAGTTACCAAATGGAGTCCTAGTTTAACGTCGCATTCTAAGAATAAGGGTATACTTAATCAAGGCTCTACCCAACTTATAAGAATAAAGTTGGTCGTAGGACTAAAGTCATGATCATATTTTGAATTTTTAGTAAGTCTAACTTCAATGAGGGATTCGAGATGGTAAAGATTTTGTGACCGTTGTCACAGCCTATCAAAGGAAATATATGTACTATCCTGGCGTTAGTGAGTCAATAACTCTATAAAGGAAATTTTACCAGTTCTCCTTGCTTCTAATTAGGTCATGAGTCTATAAGACAATAGGAATTATCATAGCCAATTACAAATAGGGTAAGATGGTACCGAGAAGTTGTTCATTACATATCATGGATGCCGATGAATGGTTCAACAATAAGCGTCAAAAGGTGGTATAAATCATCAAGATATTTTATATTGTGTAAAGAGTACAAGAGGTTCAAAGAGTACAAGGGGTTCAATTTAATGTAACACAAGTATCATAGACGTAGGTTGGCATGAATGGGATACGGGGTATATCAATGGTTGAGATATTTGGGTTGCCTATGTCTAATTTAATTCAATTGCAACGGAGTTGGATATAGGGTTTAGAAGGTGATATGCCATGAATATTGGTGGGTCTATATGGAGCATGGACATGTATATTTGGAAGTAACAGTTGTATCATCAGTGAGTAGGTTCCAGTTAGGCTCATGAATGTCAAGGTTGCCGGAAGAATTGAGTCGGTGTTGAGTATTAAAATCGACCGCAACAGAAAAAGGATATCTATGTGTCATGTGTATATAATTGCGTCATAAATGTCGTACGACTAAAACAAAATATGGGAAGGCCAGTTTGTGAGTGATAGTCATATCATAGGTGTATAGTGACTAGTCTAGGTCATAAGGGAGAAGTTGTTGAAAAGGAAAGGATAGTGTTGTGCTCCAAATATTCGAGCCACAACAAAGGGTATCAAGAATACAGAAATTAAATAGGTAATTTAATCCATTTGAGATTAATCTAATTAACACCAAAATAAATTCAAATTTACCCTAAATTTTCAGAAATATCCCTACACTAAAACCAGGTGCTGACCTTCTACTCAACTTATAAAATTTCGTTGGTATTAAAACTAAGGTCATGGTCCTGCTAACAAGATTTTTGGAAGAGCCTATTTTTTAAATAAGGATATAAGAATTTTAGGATTTACTGGCCATAATCAAGAATTTTCTAAAGGAACCTAGAAACTATCAAGGTGCTATTGATCAACAACTTTATAAGAAAAATTACTACCCATCTATTACTGCTCTTGTATAGGTCAAGCTTCTACAAGGCAGAAGAAATAACTGAGTCAGATCTAACTAAGGCAAGGTGGTAGAGAGGCTTCGATCATTGATTGGCATTGATAACGAAGAGACCAAAATTCAGGCCACGATAAGAAGAATTTATGATAAGTCTACATGGTTGAATAAGGCACGATTAGGCAGGTATTTAGAGAATCGAGTCATGATGACTAGAACAGGGGGATTAGAGTAGAAAAGAACTGATACCTATGGTGATATATGGATATTAACACAAGGAGTGGTACCAACTAAGGGATTGATTTTGTAATTTAAGGCACAACTAGGGAAAGAGGAAGGATCTACTCATTATTATAATTAGAAAGATCGTTGTTGCAAAAAGTATGAGGCCATATATGCAACACAAGATAAGAATTTGATAGGAAGGATAGGAATGCAGTCGAGGGGGTAATACAATTAATCCTTAAACTCAATACTATATTCATTTAAGTTATATTTTATATAATCTCCTTCATACTATTGGCAACCTACTTCTGACTATAGGTAAACAATATACGATCCTTACAACTTCGTCTTTCTCGCATATTAGTAGGTAAGGGTCTAAACTAAGCATGTACTTAGGTCTATCACTCATGGTATACTATTCGCTAAGGACACTCTTCAATACTCGTCTAATTATTAATTGGAATGCCTATCCGTTTTCGTACAACTTACTCCATTCTATTGTCTATCTTTCTGTACTATTGTTCATCTAATCTCTGCCATCTAAAAGCAATCTTTCTTACAAGAATCTTTCAGCTAGGCTACTACCCTATTACAGAAGCATGATGTCATGGTTATTTTTAGTGGAAATTCTTCGAACTCAATGAGATGATAAGATTTCTAAAATTTAAAAATCCATTGGCTATGATAAATTGGAAAGAGGTTCTCATCACCTACTACTAAGGATAGGTCCAGCAAACTCATACCATATTAGTCAAAAATCTAAATTCCTGGCCCTAATCAGTTTACGTGTAAAGCCACAATATTCATCTATCATTCCTATAAGACTTATATCTTCCATTTATACTTTCCTACCATGTGTAAATCTATAATCTAAGGATCTTGTGATAATCCTCTACAGAATAACTATCAAGTTAGTATGTGATTCTGAACCAGTGTTTAATTTCTTGAAGTTCGTATTACTTCAAGACTGATCAACAATTTTTACTCGCACTAATTTTTAAAATTCTAAAAGTATTACAATTTATAAATACTAAAATTGTTATCCCTCAAGTCTATACCATAATCCCTTCTCCTTGGATTATGCGACATAATATCTTTCTCTTATCATTTGTTTCCTACTAACATTCATATCCTTTTAGTATGTTAATCTTATTTTCAACTTTAAGCTTCACCAATCATGATCCAGTACTTTCCGTTTCGTATTATAGATCTTCTAAGCAACTACCGAGTGATAAAATCTTCAGTCCTTCCTAGATTCTTCTCTAAATTTAAAATGCTCAAGGTCATGTACTCCTTATGAATCTCTTTTTGTTATTATTCTACCTTCTTTACTTGAACCTGAGATTTTTCCTAGTTTATTCTATGTATACCCTTCATCCAAACTACATGGTTACCATCTTGTTATAGCTTGTCATCTATTATAGACAATTTACTATATCTAACTCAAGACTATAATATCTATCAAAACTCTCATCCTTCAACATATTTGCTCTATCACAGATACTAGCTTATCTACCAAGTAATCACAGATGAAACTCACTTGTTCAATTAACACTGACAACCCAAATAATCAAGTACATCTAATTTAATTTTGAAAGCTATACTTTAGTACTCGAGTTATCTAATTACGCAAATACTAGGTCTAGTAATCTACCTGTCTATTTAGTCCAGTCTTATAGTCATCAATAATTTAAAGGGGTCATAAGATCTAGTTTTGATACTAAAAGTCACAAGACGACTAGATATTTAACTACTATGGCCTGCTACGTAAGGTTCCAATTTCTTAAGGTCATAATACCATTCCTTGTATCACCATCATAGGCCATAACTATTCCCAGCATCTGGCTATGTATTCCATAAAGTATTCCAGTACATTAGAATTAAACCATCTTTCTAAATTCTAATACTTTTAAATTACTGGTACCTTAAGCAAGGGCAAGGTTTTATTAGTTCTAGGCCTCTAATACTATATTTAATTCTCATGCTAATAATCTACACTGGCTCTGGCATATAGGAATAACCTATTTATCTACCCTACTATGGGTAACCATCTCCTCAAAACTTTATGTCCAGCATGTCTTCTTCCGCCTTGACAAGGATCTGCTTCTGGAGGAAACACCGTGCACGAACGTCAATCTCTCTGAAATAGGGAGAGATAATAAACAATAATAAAGATATCGAGGGAATAAACGAGTACAATTATGAAGTCCAAGGGCAATAATCAAATGTTAAGGAATTGTTAAATCAGTTGTGGATTGAGATACTAATACTGCTAATCCTGATTACAGGCTCGCTCGGTACCGGAAAGTAACCGAAATAATTTAATCAAGACCTGCATGGGCCACCACAAAAACATGTAATGCCCTAGTCCCAAAATATGTAGGACTTAGGAATACGTAATATGCCAACTACGCATTCGACCAGACTCTGGTCCGACTCGAATACGTATAAGCTGTATTATAATGGTCACTATCTAAATAATCAAGTAAATATAAATATCTATGTCTCAATCCATAATAAACATAATACACAAGAATGAGCTATATGTACTAAAGTCGGTCTTCTAGTAACACACAAACTCGAATAGACTCGAGAAAGAAATATGAGTCTATAAAACAAGGCTACATCAGCAGATAAATAAATAATATGAATAAATAATCATAACTCTGGTAGATATGTTATCAGTACCTGATACCAATGCCTGCAAGACAAGCAACTCCATGAATAACTCCAAAGGCTCTGTAACCATCTATGCTGCAAAAACTGGTAGGGGACCAGGTCCTCAGAGGGACGTAACATGGTACAAGAAACAACATACCAAAAGTAAAACAGTATAATGCCACATACTCAAGGGTAAACTACTGTAACCATCTAAGTGATATGCATGTGAGAGCATCACTCGTACTCAGGCTGAAACCACTACAGGCTCTGTGTCGGGGAGCACATAGCAACAAGTAGTATCATGACTCAGTATAGGTGCCAAAGATCTGAGACAGAGTCCAAGACACCTCTAGTAGTATCACGACTCCAGTATATGTGCCACAGCACCTCTAGAAGTATAGTATATATATCAATAATCAGCCTGTAGTATGGTGTATCTTTACCCACCTAATGTAACCTCATGTCTCATGTCCACAATATCTCATATCCATAACACGCAAGATCATGACCTCTTGCTAGTGCAACGAGTCATAATAAAATCCATATAATATGCAAATCTTATGTTACGAATCCTATAAACCTATACAAAATCACCATAAATAACTCAAGAAAGATTCTATCATATGAAATAGTGTCAAGTGTCCTAGGGTATGGTGTACTTGGTAAAGCAAGCACGTAAAAATAGGATCGTAGAATCAACTCTCTAAGTGACGTTTCATGACTCCGCGTATGGCGTTGACACCCGAATCTTGTTCGGACACGAAGCAACGTCTCACGATCCTAGGATAAACATACACATCATATATATAAAATAACTATAATAAGTAAATAAAATAATAAAGGCAAAGAACTGTGATACATCATGGCAAGGTACACTTGCCTGGGTTCTGAACTCCGTCAACTACTCATGGAAAAGTAGAATATGCACGTACACCTTCGGATGCTAAAATAAACATCATTATTGTTCTCAGAATACTAAAAATATCTAGGATTGACTATCCATGAGTCTAATTTGGACACAGGGACAAAATTGACAGTTTTTGGTCAAAGCGGGGTCCACATGTGGTCCACTTCGCACCATAAAATGTGCCAAAGATAAAGTTCTCCAAATTTGTCCCACTTAGTGTCTACGAGTCCAGAACGATGATACGAATCCAAGGAAATGTACAAAAATAAATTTTGATAAGTCGATCACAAAATCGCCCTTTATGTGGAACCATAGGGCCTACAAAATGATGTTTCGTCAACGTTCTCAAAATTAAACCAAACTTGGGTCACAGGACCAGCTTAACGCTACAAATCCAATGGCATAAGTTTTGTTATAAAACGACAAGCACACACAAAGTTATGGCGAGTGTCAGAACATGTCGATACGATATTTTTTGGCAGATATGCGTTAATTCCGGTGTGCACGCACATTCAAATCAAGTTTCGCAAAAGTTCACATGTATGTATTTATGTTATGCACCTTTTGATGCAACTCGCACATGATGAAGTCATCTCGTTTGGCGGAACACACCTCGTATCGCGAGAATTTGGGTGTTTTAAAATTAAGTTTTTTGTCGTTTTGGAACAAGAATAATTTTACCATTAAAGCAAACTAATAAAAACTAAAAAAACAGTAAAAATCTTGGTTATATTGTGAAGAAGTCGTTTTAATTATATTTTGAAAATAATTAACGAATTCGTAGAAATTTGGACATGAACAAGGGTACTTTGACTGAATTTTTGAACTGTTTCCGAACAGTTTTTCGGCCAACTTTCAGTCGATTTTTCGATCAAACCAGGGTGCCTAAATTTAGTTCACTTGAAGAAAATTCTAGAGTGTTAGGTTGTGAACATACCAGCGAAGATAGGACATAAATTGGACGAGCAAGAAGGACGAAGGCTGTGCGCTAATGAGGGGCCGTAAGGCGCTGTGCATTGTTGTTGCCGCTGTCGGCCGCATTCCGGCGTTGCGGCGGTCGGCGGTCGACGGTCGGCGACGCTCCGACGGAGGTGGAGGTGCAACTGATGGGTTAGGGTTAGGGTTTTGTTTATATATATATATATATGTCACCCTCACATTTCCAATTAAGGGTAGTTTGGTAATTGACACATGAATTTTATTTTTAGGAGGATTGTATTTAATATTGTGCATGAGTAATTAATTATTTGTTACATTGTTTAGTGTTTGATTAGACGTAGTATTTATTTTAGACTTGTGTAGTGGACCTAACCTATTTTATTAGATGCACAAACCTAATATTTGGATGAGTTTAGTTTGAGCCCATGAATTAGGCCCATGGATTAGGAGATTTATTTAATTAGTGAAACCATTAGACTAGAACCTTCCCCCTTAATTAATTTTCTTCATGAGAGGCCCCAAGGGATATTTGGGATATTATACATTACTTGGAGAGGGGTTTATGACCAGCCATAATTAGGAGGAGAGAGAGTGCTCTCATTTTATTTCTTCCCCAAATTTCTAGATCTACTTTTCCCTCTTCCAATTTTCCTCCATTCCTCCATCAATTATCTATCAATTCTTCTCAAATCTCTTTTTAAATTCGTTATTGAGGCCTCTACATCAAGGATCTACAAGCAAGGAGCAAGGAGCAAGGAAGAGGAGGCCAAGATCTACAAGGAGAGGAGCTACTTTGCATTTGGAGACTTTTCATTGGAAATCCATCTCCCAATAGGTACATTTTTATTTTCCCCCTTCTATTAGACTCTAGATCTAAGGTTTTACCATGAGAAACCAACCCACATGTATAGGTTACCCATAGGATTTGGTTTTGGGACGATCGGAGACCAACGGTAGAAGTTACGTGCATTTTGGTACCAATTTTAGGGGAATTCCGAGATTGGCACATGTTGTATTTGTTAATTGGTCAATTAGACCAAATTGACATATGATTATTTGTTTGTGACTAGTGTCGTGTCCATAATTGGATACGTGTAGGCCGTATCTCGTCAATTTGACGAAACGGGTTGATTTTGGGGATTTTCCTCCGACATGGAGCCTTGTGCATATCGCATTATGACATGGACACGTAGACATACTAATTACCATACGTGTTGCCCATAATTTATGAATTTGACTTGCTCGTGTCCTCCGGGATGCGTTTAGTTGTGTGTTGGGGCCGTATCGCAAGCGTATCATAGAAAAGTGTGATACGGTTGCGATGTACTCCATGTGTTTGTTGTTTGGCTCTTTTTCCTATATATGCATTTGTATTTACATATGTATATGTTAATTAGGTGATATATAGATGTATATGCTAGTGTATTGGAGTTTATGTATATGTGTGGGTCTATATGTATGTATTTTGGGTTATATGGTGATATATATATATATATATATATATATATATATATATATATATATATATATATATCACCATATAACCCAAAATACATATATATATATATATATATATATATATATATATATATATATATATATATATATATATATATATATTTGCGTTAGATATATATAGAGGTCTACCTAGTAGTAAGGTTTGTTTTACATTGATATATGTAGGGAGGTATACTGATTGTGTTTGCACTGATTATCTATATATAGATATGCATACTTTGTGTTGGGTTGTATACGTGTTTATACATATGTGGACAGATTAGTATATATTGCTAGAGGTTTTGATTTGTCATGCACCGAGCAAGTCAGTTCAGCCAAACTGTAGCTGAGCAAGCAGTGTACCACACCTCAAAGCACAGCAGCTCGGGCTAAGAAGACAAGGTATGCAAACTACACAATAGGTGCAGCTAAGTCCACTGCAACATCTACTCCGCAGCAAGCATTTCATTCAGCAAGGAGCTTACATCCAGTGTACACAGCAACCTCGAGGAGATGAAGTATCAGCAGCCAGTGAAGGCAGAGTATCAGCACAGGCACCACTGCAGTTCAGCTAGAAGATGCAAAGTAGTATCAGACATGTTTCAGTCAGTTACAACAGCAAGTTCAGTCTAGTATCTATAGAGTATTGGTACCAGTTCGGGTATTTGGTACAGTGGGTATTGGGTATTTGGTTAGTTAGAGGGTTGATGGTTATTGGTTTTAGGTATGGGTTTTGGGTAGTTAGTTAAAGTATATGGTTTAGTTATTAGGTATGGGTAGCTTGTGAGTGTAGTGGTTAGTAGTCAGTAAGGTTATATGGGATAATGAATTAGTTAGTTATCAAGGTATTAGTAGTAGTCAGGTATATGTTAAATACTTGTATTGGTTGTTAGAAGCTGTTAGCCTATATATGTATATTGTAGAGTAGTTAGTTGTGGTGTTAGTTGTTTATTTATTAGTTAGTTATGTTTTAGTGTATAGTATTGATATCTAGTTAGTTAGATATATGTAGTATGGTATATATTTACGATTAATAGTTAGACATTATAGTTACTATTGGTTAAGGATTTTATTTGTCTACAAGCTATTATATTATAGTTAGTATTTATATAAATTAGTGTAGGCATATATATATATATATATATATATATATATATATATATATATATATATATATATATATATATATATATATGTTAGTTACGCACATATGTAGTGTGTTAGTGCGTTACGCATTGGTGCAAGGCCAAGGTGTCCTATTTTAATTGTTTTGATCTGGTATGATCATATTTGACTTGACTACATATATAAAACCTTATTTTCATATTAGAAACTTGCGTATCTTAGGATACGACTTTGTGAGTACTTTGTTTATTCTTAGCATAGCTTGTATAGTATATCTTCATAGCGTATCGACTTAGTGACTTAGCATTAGACTCTTGCAACCTAGATTTTATCGGTTTGACTTAGAAATGGCCTTGTGACCTAGATGTTGACTAGTTTAACTTAAACTCATTCCAACACCTTGGTTTAATGCTATATTCCATCTTTAGGTTTGTGTGACACTAGTTGGGACACAGTTTAACATTCATTACTTGGACGACAGATGAGTACATTCTCTGATAGCTTTCATTAATTGCTAATTACTATAATGCAAGAATTTAGAAATGTTTTACATGACTCTTGACACATTGGTACACGGACTAGTATACACATGGATCAGTCATGGGATATTACATATATATTGTTCATTGTTTCTTGTGTTCTCAATGTTTAACTTAGACAATGTTTCGTATTCAACATTCATGTTTAACTTAGACAATATTTCGTGTTCAATGTTCAATGTTCAATGTTCAATATTTCGTGTTCAAGGTTTATTGTTTACATGGCCTTGAGTATCTTGTATCACAATGTGTCATGGTTAGATCCATTATACTAGTTGGGGGAAAGGGGAAATGTTAGCTAGGTATGTGATCCAATCCTAGACAATGTTTTATGTTAACTTAGACAATGTTTATCCAACGTTAAAGTAAACAATGTTCACCCAAGCCGATCACATATCTATCTAGTATTTTAATCACTTAGCATAGTTACAGTTCTTTACCATATTGTTCATTGTTTACCTGTTCTTTCACTATAGTTGATATTATTCATTATTTCTCGTCTTGTACTATATTCTCTATTTCTGTTTATAGTCATTATCAATTAATTGGAACTGCTATTGGATTGTACTTCGCTCCATTCCTGACTGAAAAATATTTTTCAGATGAATGGTTAGAGAGGATGTGTCCCACTCACTATGGACTGACAGATGGAGTATCACCCAAGGATAGTGCCAGAGACTAAGGGCCTTTTTGATTTCTATACCTTGTATTAGTTATTTCTATTTTAGACATTGGGTTGTATTATTGTTTGAGATTGAGTTGTGTTTAGTTTGGAGATGGTTATGTGATGTATTGAGACTTGTATTTCTTATTCTTTCTATTCTATATCGTGTGTTCATCTTCCTTCAGTTTTATATGTGATTGAGTATTATTTGGTATTGAGATGGCATGGCAGTACTTTATATACTTTGTGTGAGATTTAGATAGTATAGTAGACCAAGACAGCGTTCTACCGCCGATTCTGCAGCGTAGGCTGGACGTACCCACGTACTCGTGCCCCTATACTGGGTGCGGGTTGTGACACATTTTTAGTGGTGGCCCATGCAGGTCAGGCTTCACAATAGTGCGATATCGTGGTAGTGCAACAACTTAGTTGTACTACTGCGAGCCTACGATAGGATATGATATAGGATACTAGGCTGAGAGGGATACTCAATCACAACTAGGAAATAATTCTAACATAATTGTATCTTGTCATCTTCATTCTGAATATCGCTTTCATTAAAAAAAATTGTCCTTCCTTGATGATATCCTATCTTGCTCAATATTGATTTCTTATTTTGAATTTGTCTTCAGAATGCCGTCGAAGACACGTTCCCAGCGCTCAGGCGCAATGTCAGCACGATCAGTCACTCCATCACCCTTGAGGACAACACCCTCAGACGAAGGTCCAGTACCTACCTTCAGGAGGTCAACTTCACCAGTCCAGGTGGGTGTATCTGCAGCAGCCTTCGGAGGTGCTCCACCTCCAGTACCGAGGACAGGGCAGACAATTTCCGAGGATCTTCCACCTCCGCCACCTACAGTGGATCAGACGCAGATGTTTGCCCTCTTCCAGCAGATGATGGAGGCACAGCAGTGACAGTCTGAGGTCCTGTGACAGAGCATGGAGAATGCTCACCGGATCATGCTCGCAGCAGTTGAGAGAGCTACCGCCCAGCCACTGACGGCACCAGCTCAGTTTATTCCGCATCAACCGAGGTCGGGTACTATCATAGACTTCAAGAGGATGGGGCCAAAGGATTTTAGGGGCACAGAAGGGATTATCTATGCGGATGAGTGGATCGAGGACATCAAGCGAAACCTGCGGCTGGCGCAGATTCCAGAGATACTATATATAGAGGCAGCGGGTTGTATGATGTTCGACATTGCTTTGACATGGTTCAGGACAGACCCAAGGATATCAGCGTCGGGAATTACTTGGGAAGTTTTTATGGAGCTGTTCAAAGAGAAGTTCTTCCCGGATATGGCTCAGAGTACTTTGGAGGGTCAATTTCAGAACCTCGTCCAAGGGGACTCGACGGTGGACGAGTATGCGACAGAATATTGCCTATTGGGACGATTTGTTGAAGGATAGAATCCTCGAGCCAGAGCTAAGAAGTTCAGGAAGGGACTGAACAATAAGATTAAGTCTCACACTAATGGAGACCGTACCGCTACGTTTGAGGAAATTTTGAGACATGCGCAGCGGGCGGAAGATGATTTGGAGCTTGGCTCCAAGAGGCTGATAGACACCGGAGGAGCAAGTAGTGGTGCGGGGCCAGCAAAGCGTGTCCACTTTTAGCAGCCGAGAGTATATCAGCACCAGCAGTACCTTGTGCCAGTTAGCGCACCAGCTCAATAGATACAACAATTTCAGAAGCCAGTACATCAGGTACCGCAGCAGCCTCAGATGCAGATTCAGCAGACTTTCCCTTGTGCCTATTGTGGAAGGCAAGGACATGATTAGGAGAACTGCCGGAAAAGACTCAAACTATGCCTGTATTGTGGTTCCCCTGACCATCAGGTGAAGGAGTGTTCCAACAACCCGTATGGACCAGATCATGGTCAGAGAGGTAGAGCTAGGCTACCTGTGGTACCGTAGACTAATCAACACCAACATAGAGAGCCACCCCAGCAGGGCGGGGCATTTGCAATGGCAGTCAGAGAGGATGACACTTTAGGTGATCAGTTAGCTAGTTTCGTCCTATTTATTTCCTTTCTATCTGTTATTTGTGTAGTTAGTTATTGTCTTATAGACTGCTTGCGTATTATTGTGTAGTTAGTATACCCTATCGGAGACTGCAAAAACTATGATGGACAGAGACCATAGTTAGTGATGTATTTTAGTTTAGACTGGGTTGACCTACAGGGGGTTACGATCATATTTAATTTCGAGGACAAAATTTTTCTAATGTGGGTAGGATTGCACCCTCATATTTCCAATTAAGGGTAGTTTGGTAATTGACACAAGAATTTTATTTTTAGGAGGATTGTATTTAATATTGTGCATGAGTAATTAATTATTTGTTGTATTGTTTAGTGTTTGATTAGACGTAGTATTTATTTTAGACTTGTGTAGTGGACCTAACCTATTTTATTAGATACATGAACCCAATATTTGGATGAGTTTAGTTTGAGCCCATGAATTAGGCCCATGGATTAGGAGATTTATTTAATTAGTGAAACCATTAGACTAGAACCTTCTCCCTTAATTAATTTTCTTCATGAGAGACCCCAAGGGGTATTTGGGACATTATACATTGCTTGGATAGGGGTTTATGACCAGCCATAATTAGGAGGAGAGAGAGTGCTCTCATTTTCTTTCTTCCCAAAATTTCTAGATCTACTTTTCCCTCTTCCAATTTTCCTCCATTCCTCCATCAATTCTCCATCAATTCTTCTCAAATCTCTTTTTAAATTCATTATTGAGGCCTCTACATCAAGGATCTACAAGCAAGGAGCAAGGAAGAGGAGGCCAAGATCTACAAGGAGAGGAGCTACTTTGTATTTGGAGACTTTTCATTAGAAATTCATCTCCCAATAGGTACATTTCTGTTTTCCCCCTTCTATTAGACTCTAGATCTGAGATTTTACCATGAGAAACCAACCCACATGCATAGGTTACCCATAGGATTTGGTTTTGGGACGATCGGAGACCTGCGGTGGAAGTTACGTGCATTTTGGTACCAATTTTGGAGAAATTTCGATATTGGCACATGTTGTGTTTGTCAATTGGTCAATTAGACCAAATTAACATATAATTGTTTATTTGTGACTAGTGTTGTATCCACAATTGGATACGTGTAGGCCGTATCTCGTCAATTTGATGAAATGAGTTGATTTTGGGGGTTTTCCTCCGACATGGAGCCTTGTGCATATCGTATTGTGACACGGACATGTAGATACACTAATTACCATATATGTTGCCCATAATTTATGAATTTGACTTGCTCGTGTCCTCCGAGATACGTTTAGTTGTGTGTTGGGACCGTATCGCAAGCGTATATAGAAAAGTGTGATACGGGTGCGATGCACTCCATGTGTTTGTTGTTTGGCTCTTTTTCTTATACATGCATTTGTATTTATATATGTATATGTTAATTAGGTGATATATAGATGTATATGCTAGTGTATTAGAGTTTATGTATATGTGTGGGTCTATATGTTTGTATTTTGGGTTATATGGTGATATATATATATATATATATATATATATATATATATATATATATATATATATATATATATATATAGAGAGAGAGAGAGAGAGAGAGAGAGAGAGAGAGAATAAGGGAGGTGAGATGGCACCTCACTCCTAAAACAAGGGTAGCGGTGACGTGGCACAATTCCAACCACATATTTCATAATTGGCAAATTGCACTTAACCCCCTCCTCTCGTTTGTGTGGTTGTGATTGTGCCACATCACCGCCACCCTTGTTTTGAGAGTGAGGTGCCACCTCACCTCCCTTATTCTCTCTCTCTCTCTCTCTCTCTCTCTCTCTATATATATATATATATATATATATATATATATATATATATATATATATATATATATATATATATATATATATTGTTAGATATATATAGAGGTCTACCTAGTAGTAAGGTTTGTTTTACATTGATATATATAGGGAGGTATACTGATTGTGTTTGCACTGATTATCTATATATAGATATGCATACTTTGTGTTGGGTTGTATACGTGTTTATACATATGTGGACAGATTGGTATATATTGCTAGAGGTTTTGATTTGTCATTGCACATGTGGTAAGGGACTCCAAAGCAAGAGCTGTGCAAACTCAAGTGGATGTAAGTAGCAAGTCTACAGAGGACTCGAGCAGCGAGTACCCGAGGCTTGACAGCCTTGAACAACCAGTGTTCATGCAGCTGAAATTTTACAACAGAGTACCACTGCGTAACAGCTAGGTTCAGCATTTGGTGAAGGGATCAGCAGCAAGATGGAGGCTCGACAGTGTGGAGGTTCCCGTGAAACCAGGCACTGCACAATGGCTGGACAGTGCACATAGTTTTGCACTATGCAGGGAGCACAGTTCCTGAAGTTTCTTCCTGTACTGTGCAAAGAGAAGAGGGAGCAGTCAGCAAGTATGACTTGGGCAGAAGACTCTTGTACAGATCTGTGCAGAAGAACTTGGCAGTAAATGAAGAGATCTTTAGCAGTGAGCTCGGGGCAGAGCTCACTGAAGCTGCATTCAGCAGCAGGCACTTGACACCCATCAGCAGAGAGCAATGTCAGTAGCATGAGCAGCTAGCTTCACTCTTAGCCAGGTAGCAGCCCATAGCAAAGGCAGTTCAGGATATTAGCAAGCTAGGAGGGAGCCACAACAACCAACTGAGGAGCCTCGTGTAGTGCACAGTGGCAATTCAGATAAGGAGTGGTATCAACTAGGCTTGGGTCACTGCTCGTGCAATGAGAGAGGAAGTGCCCGTGCACCTGAGTGACTGAGGGCATGTGGCCATTGTACTGAGGGAAGACAGCAGCTCAGTGACAGTATCAACAAACATAGAGAGAGGCAGCAAGGTAAGAGAAAGGAAGAGCAGTGGCAGTAGCAACAGTGCATCGACTGCACAGTGGCAGCATGCACCGAGCAAGTCAGTTCAGCCAAACTGCAGCTGAGCAAGCAGTGTGCCACACCTCGAAGCACAGCAGATCGGGCTAAGAAGACAAGGTATGCAAACTACACAGTAGGTGCAACTTAGTCCACTGCAACATCTACTCCGCAGCAAGCATTTCATTCAGCAAGGAGCTTCCATCTAGTGTGCACAGCAACCTCGAGGAGATGAAGTATCAGCAGCCAGTGAAGGCAGAGTATCAGCACATGCACCACTGCAGTTCAGCTAAAAGATGCAAAGCAGTATCAGACATGTTTCAGTCAGTTACAATAGCAAGTTCAGTCTAGTATCTACAGAGTTTTGGTACCAGTTCAGGTATTTGGTACAGTGGGTATTGGGTATTTGGTTAGTTAGAGGGTTGATGGTTATTGGTTTTAGATATGGGTTTTGGGTAGTTAGTTAAAGTATATGGTTTAGTTATTAGGTATGGGTAGCTTGTGAGTGTAGTGGTTAGTAGTCAGTAAGGTTATATGGGATAATGAATTAGTTAGTTATCAAGGTATTAGTAGTAGTCAGGTATATGTTAAATACTTGTATTGGTTGTTAGTAGCTGTTAGCCTATATATGTATATTGTAGAGTAGTTAGTTGTGGTGTTAGTTATTTATTTATTAGTTAGTTATGTTTTAGTGTATAGTATTGATATCTAGTTAGTTAGATATATGTAGTATGGTATATATTTACGATTAATAGTTAGACATTATAGTTACTATTGGTTAAGGGTTTTATTTGTCTACAAGCTATTATATTATAGTTAGTATTTATATAAATTAATGTAGGCATATATATATATATATATATATATATATATATATATATATATATATATATATATATATATATATATATATATATATATATGTTAGTTATGCACATATGTAGTGTGTTAGTGCGATACGCATTGGTGCAAGGCCAAGGTATCCTATTTCAATTATTTTGATCTGGTATGATCATATTTGACTTGACTACATATATAAAACCTTATTTTCATATTAGAAACTTGCGTATCTTAGGATACGGCTTTGTGAGTGCTTTGTTTATTCTTAGCATAGCTTGTATAGTACATCTTTATAGCGTATCGACTTAGTGACTTAGCATTAGACTATTGCAACCTAGATTTCATCGATTTGACTTAGAAATAGCCTTGTGACCTAGATGTTGACTAGTTTAACTTAAACTCATTCCAACACCTTGTTTTAATGCTATATTCCATCTATAGGTTTGTGTGACACCAGTTGGGACACAGTTTGGCATTCATTGCTTGGACGACAGGCAAGTACATTCTCTGATAGTTTTCATTAATTGCTAATTAATATAATACAAGAATTTAAAAATGTTTTACATGACTCTTGATACATTGGTACACGGACTAGTATACACATGGATCAGTCATGGGATGTTACATATATATTGTTTATTGTTTCTCGTATTCTCAATGTTTAACTTAGACAATGTTTCGTATTCAACATTCATGTTTAACTTAGACAATATTTCGTGTTCAATGTTCAATATTTCGTGTTCAAGGTTTATTGTTTACATGGCCTTGAGTATCTTGTATCACAACGTGTCATGGTTGGATCCATTGTACTAGTTGGGGGAAAAAAAAATGTTAGCTAGGTATGTGATCCAATCCTAGACAATATTTCATGTTAACTTAGACAATGTTTATCTAACGTTAAAGTAGACAATGTTCACCCAAGCCGATCACATATCTATCTAGTATTTCAATCACTTAGCATAGTTAGAGTTCTTTACCACATTGTTCATTGTTTACCTGTTCTTCCACTATAGTTGATATTATTCATTATTTCTCGTCTTGTGCTATATTCTCTATTTCTGTTTATAGTCATTATCAATTAATTGGAACTGCTATTTGGTTGTACTTTGCTCCATTCTTGACTGAAAAATATTTTTCAGATGAATGGTTAGAGAGGATGTGTCCCACTCACTATGGACTGACATATGGAGTATCACCCGAGGATAGTGCCAGAGACTGAGGGCCTTTTTGATTTCTATACCTTGTATTAGTTATTTCTATTTTAGACATTGGGTTGTATTATTGTTTGAGATATGGAGTTGTGTTTAGTTTGGAGATGGTTATGTGATGTATTGAGACTTGTATTTCTTATTCTTTCTATTTTATATCGTGCATTCATCTTCCTTCAGTTTTATATGTGATTGAGTATTATTTGGTATTGAGATGGCATAGCAGTACTTTATACACTTTGTGTGAGATTTAGATAGTATAGTAGACCAAGACAGCGTTCTACCGCCGATTCTGCAGCGTAGGCTGAACGTACCCACGTACTCGTGCCCCTATACCGGGTGAGGGTCATGACAATATATATATATATATATATATATATATATATATATACATATATATATATATATATATATATATATATATATATATATATATATATATATATACATATATATATATATATATATATATATATATATATATATATATATATATATATATATATATGAGAGATGGGGGGTGTTATCTGTGTGCGGGGGGGGGGGGGGGAGTTGGTTTAATAGTTTAGGTTTTGGGTTTGTTAATGGGTAGGGTTAGGTTTAATTGGGTTTAATTTTAATTAATCTCTCTCTCTCTATATATATGTATGTATGTATGTATATGGAAATTTAAAAATAATTTTGGAACTCAATAAATTCCAAAAAAATTGTACAATACACTATTAATAGTTGTACACCCAAAAATATATTTTTTTGTACAATATTAATAATTAATTAAATACACATAATTATAAATCCATGAATATTATATATTATAATTAGCTAAAAATAAATGAAAAATTCTTCCTTAATCACAATAATTTCATAATACCAATATTAATAAATTTTAAATTTTAAATTCTAAAAATCAGGGTGCTTATAAGACCGGACCAACGGTTGTACCAGGTCTGGCCGAATTTGGCAAAAAAATTAGTTCGGTATGACCTGAACCGTTATTTTTTTAAGAACTGACAATTTTTTACTAAACCAAGATTTAACCGGTGAACCGCCCGAACGGTCAGACCTGTACCAAAGACCAGGTTGTTGTGGTCCGGCAGCTATTGTGGTCTCTTCTAGGTTGTGGTCGAGGCAGTTCTGAGTGGCACCATGAGTTGTTCGAGAACGAAAGCCTATTCTCGGTCTAGACCGCCAATGCGTCGCACATGAGGCAGGCCGTCAGTGATGCATGCAGCGGAGGAGAGCAACTTGGAGATGGATCTGACGCCGTGGTACGAGTTGTCACACCTGGCGATGTAGGAGCAACGAATAGGGGTGTGGTATGGAGTGCTTTCGAACTTGACCTTCCAAAATGAGTTTAAAACTTGGCAATGACATCATAAATGAAGAGAAAACGAAGATTACTCTCTCTCTCTCTCTCTCTCTCTCTCTCTCTAACATGATAGCAGAGGCAAGGGAGAAAAAGAAAAGTTGAATAGTTCTCCCTCTCTTACGTGATGACAGAAGGACTGGGAGAAAAAAATTGAATAGTGTTGGGGAGAGAGAGAGAGAGAGAGAGAGAGAGAGAGAGGAGGAAAAGAATATAATTAAGCTTTAACAACATCCATGACAGTCCATCAGTCAGTCCTCTCTCACTCTCTTTGATACACAATATATAAACTTTTAAACTTTGAGTATATAGTACACAAAAACTGGTCAGACCCGGTTGAACCTAGTTGAACCCTGATCAGATCTGCACTAAAGATTTTTGGTTCGATCATCGGTCCGATTTTTAAAACATTGCTTAGAAGTTCATAATAACCACACTTTAAGTTATTCATGATAAAAATGTTTTCACATTTATTAGTAAATCTAAAAAGTCTCAGATTGCGTATGCGACATTCAAGGACTCGAAGGGAGCTGATACAACAATGCTTCTCTCAGTACGTCATATTCTATTCACTGAAATTTTAACATGAATAAGTCTGGAGAAAGTGATCGCCATTGTTTGTGGCGTACTACAAGAACAAAAATCATATGAAACATATCCTAGTTGGTTGTCTTAACAACAATGGAATTTGGTACACTTTTCTGCCTCGTCTATTGAGTTTCCTCGTTATGGGTAGACGTTGGTTTTCCTCGTTAAGGACACTGCGGAAGCAGTATAACAACATGACTAGAAGTTTGGGAGGCGTATAATGATGTCATGGAGATCCTATATCATTTATACTTTATTTCAATAACACTCTTTCAAAGTTGTGCTTAATGTGTTTGGAAATCTATTGTCATTGGCAATTGAGTGAGTGTATACCAATTTTGTAGCCACTAAAATGTTAGGATAGTCAAATCCTAACAATAGCTAAGACAATCAAAAATTTTGACAGTCTTAAGAATCCAGTAGGTTTACATTAGGACTATCAAATTTAGCAGCTTTTTATTAGGACTGTCAAATTTTTTTGACAGTCCTAATTTAAACCTACTGGATTCTTAGGACTGTCTCCTATCTTCATAAAGGATTGTCAAAATTTCCGTCTCATGTTGAAGCCATTCTCTGTATTATAGGACTTTCAAATTTTTTGACAATCCTGACTATTATTATAATTGTCAACAAATTTAATGTCCTAACTATGTACATGACTGTCTATTGCCATCACCGTCTCTGTCGCGACTATGCGCGAATTTTCGAAAGTCAAAACCCTGGAATAGGTTCAAAATTTTAGAAATTCCTCTCTAAATGAATCATAAACCATATATTAATCCCTAGAAGATGAAATCTATGCATGAAGATGAAACTGTCACGACCCGCTCCCACTTTTGGGATACGAGTGCGTGACCAAGTCCAGCCTACGCCGCAACATCGAAGGTAGTACACTGTCTTTACCTCAATAATAATCATCAATTCCAAATACATAATATTTGATCATAAAATAATCTCTTGCTCATTTACAACAACTATTCAATTTATAAAATTCTCAATGTACAATTAGATCATAATTCGGGAACAAACATGCTAAACTTCAAATTTAAGAAACTGCTAAACTATCTATGCTCTAAGATTAATGTCCTCCAAAGCATCTTTATCTCCAATAAAGGTTCCATAGCAAGTCACCTAAATTGTCAACATATCTAGTCAGGATTGGAGTAAGATCACCAAAATACTAAGCTACACAATATAATATACAAGCATGAAAGAATAATAATAAAGGAAAGAGGAACTATAGGCATGTTATGGTACGACGAGAACAATACAACTATGGTATGGTAACAATATGAAAGTATACTTAAGAAAATTAGAACAACTGGACAATATAGCAACATGAATCAAGTCATGTGTACAGTGCATTTTAGAAAACCAAAGTTTAACATGTGGTTGGGTTAGGAATCAGACAGTCAAATACGCGAGGTGTATCGACTTAATAAACTCTGTAAGACGGTCCCTTGACTGAATAAACTCTGGGCTAACACAATCTATAGGTTCCACATGTCTACTAGTCGGATTCTCTCGTCCGACTAACTCACAAGTACATGCTCAATACGGTAAAACATTAACAATACGATAAATAATAAACATGATAAACGAGAAGTAGGACATGAACATGTACTTATACTTTAAATATTCTAACTCTCGTGCACAAGTAATAATCATTGTGAATCAAAAACTATAAAAAAACATAGAATATGAAGAAGTAACTGAAAAGATGACACAAAGATACATGCAATATAAAATAAAGGTAACATAGGTCATAGCGATACTTGCATTAGCCTTTGTATGTATGGTGCGAATCAAACAGCTGACAAGGCGGGCCCAAGCACTTCGATATTAACCCAAATCTAAAGGATCCAAAATCCTAACAAAGTTTATTACTGTGATTTAAACTGGGTTTCAAAGTAGTTATATTTATATAGTTTAGTCAATTTATAGTTGTAGATAATATTGTATACATTAAATAAATTTAATTAATTCAGATAGTAAACTATGTTGTAATCTTCATGCCAGCTTTCCAAAAACTACTAAACGGATCATGTTTATGTTTTCGGGAACTCCCAAAAGCACAAAAATCTCGAAACACATTCATTTTATAGACACCTGATACTCTAAAATATTGACAAAAATTACTAGTTCGAATTAAATCAATTAAAATATAAATTCTGAAAGCTTACATCGACACGGTTCTGACAAAAAACTTGAGGTAAAACGGAGTCAGGAGCTAGGAGATATGGTCCTTCCAACTCGCTATAACTGTTGAAAAACGAGAGTGAATTTATAACGAATTTTAGGGAGAAAAAAGAGAGTAGTTTTGGGGAAGAAAAGAAGAAAGATAAGTTTATTTCATAAGTTATATATAATAGGTATAGACTACTTAATTTAAATATAACGAGAATTGGTTAATTTGAAAAGGATTATGATTAGTTCAAATAAGAATTTTTTTTAAAATAATTACATATATGATTCCAATGTGATTAGTTGTAGTTAGAAAATTTATATAAATACAGATATGGTTTAATTCAAATGTGGTTATAAGATTATGATAACATTTAAAATCATAATTAGTTATGATCAATTTAAGATTTGAATATATTAGATTGTTGTTTAAATTTTATTTACATTTATCTCAATTCTTTCCTAACCATTTAAAAATAAATACATGTATATAATATTATAATAAAAATAACTGATAGTTTTTAATTTCAATTAAAATAATAATATGATTTAAAATTTTCTAAAATTTTAGAGATGGGGCTTACCGGAACCCTAACATATTTGGAATTTGGGAGAGGAAAAAAAAGCAAAAAAAAAAAAAAATTTGAAAACGAAAAAAAAAAAAAGAAGCTTTTATACTCTTTAGTGGGCTAGTCCCAAATAAATTTTTGTTGTGGCAAATTTATAATTATAACAAACATTTTTGGCTAGTCCCGAATAAGAGCCCAATAAAATTTCATATATTACTCCACCATGTAGCTTGAGTTCGTCGAATACGTGTTTAGATCGGTTACAAAAATAATGACTGGAAGTGACAACCCTAGTTTAAAATAAGAACTTACAAATTCAAAAAAATTTGAAGAAATTAGTGTTAAAACTAAATAGAATTGTGGAAACATGATTTATGTTGAATCATGGACACAACTTGCGAAAATAAGGAGTTGAATATTATGGACTGTAAACAAATAACTAAAAATTTCAGTAACCAGCACAACATGTTCCCCTCAAAATTAATTAAGATTCCCACTTCATAATCTAATCTCTAGAGAAAAAACTTCGATAATTTTGATACTCGGTATATGACATGTGGGTCCTATCTCGTTTGGATCAATGTTTTGTATTATTAGAAATTTATTTTCTATTTCTTTCCGGGAAAGAAATTCAATATTTCCATACCCATGTTTGGTCATATTAGATTGAAAATATGAAAAAAAAGTTAATTTATTTAGTTTTTCATAAATATCCTTTCCTATTATTTTAATTTATATGTTTGAAATAGAAGTTGAAATTTTAAAAGTAAAGTGGAAGTTGAAATTTTAAAAGTAAAGTGGAAGTGTTATTGTCCAAACAAAATATTCAATCAACATTTCTTAAAAAATAAAACTATTTCTAAGGGATATCACAACAATAGAAATATAAAATTTCTTCTATTCCTCCATAAATTCTAATTCTACAAGTATCAAACAATCAAACAAGCGTAACAAAAATTTATATTTACACACTTTACGAAAAGAAGGCCCATATGTAAATATAAATTTTTAGAGATGGGCCCATACGTCATGCATCGGGATATCAAAACTTTGATACCCGGCTGTTAGAAAGCTTTTTTTCTAATCTCTCTCTCTTCGTGGAGACATTGAAGTCATCAGAGTTATATTCTTCGTTTCTTTTATTCTTCCTCTCACTCTCTCCTCTTTCTTTTATTTGGGAACTTGTTTTTTTTTTTCTTCTCCTCGATGGAAGGGAACAGATGGAGATCGGCTCAAGGAGATGGTCTGGCAATGGACACAGCGGGGGCGGTCGACTGGAGGAGCCAGCTCCAGCCGGAGGCGCGGCAGAGGATCGTCAACAAGATGTAAGCTTCCATTGGATTCTTCGATATATCTCGTTTTAGGGTTTTTGATGGTCTCTTGGCGATGACTGGTGGATTATGGAATTTTTCGGTTTGGTTCTGCTTCGATTTTGGTTATCTATTCTATTGGGCGAAATAAGGGGTTTATTGAAATTTTTTTTCTTCAAAACGTGTCGGTCTTAGTTTAACTGTGTAATTAGAAGAATATTTAGGGTTTAGTACTGTATTTAGGGTTCGTTTGATGGTTTCTAGGCGATGATCGGTCGATACAGGAATTTTCGATTTCGGTCGTTTATTGCGTTTTTGTTGGGGCCGTGGTTTATTGAATATTTTCTCGGAAACGCTCTAATGAGTAACTAGAAAAATATTTAGGGTTTCGTAGTGAAATTTAAGGTTTGTTTGATGATTTATAGGCGATGATCAGTCGATCGTGTTGGATTGGATATTGGCTGTTTATTGTTTTTTTCTATGGGGGAAATCTGTGAATTTAGGGTCGATCGTGTTGGATTCGATATTGCTTTGTTGAATTTTTTGTGGGATATGTGCTGCTTGTTTCTTGGAAGTGTAGTTAGAAGAAGATTTATGGTTTAGTACTGTAATTTAGGTTTTTTCCGGTGGATTCTGCTTTGATTTCGGTGGTTTATTGGTTTTTTTTTTATTGGGGAAAATTTGTGCTTCGGATATATGCTGCTTGTAGCTTGATGTGTAATTAGAAGAATTTTAGGGTTTACTAGTGATTTTTTTTTTGATGAGTTATAGGTGATGATCGGTCGATATGCACTGCTCCTATCTCGAACATGTAATTAGAAGAAGATTTAGGGCTTAATACTGTAATTTGGGTTTTGGGTTTGTTTGATGGTTTGTAGGTGATAATTGGTTGATCGGGATTTTCTCGGTGAATTCTTCTCTAATTTCGGTGGTTTATTGGTTTTTGTGTGTGTAAACTCTGTGATTTGTTGAATTTTTTGTCGGATATGTGTTCCTTGTAGCTGGAATGTGTAATTAGAAGAACATATAGGGTTTAGTGCTGTAGTCCAGGGTTTATCTGGTGCTTTTTAGGCGATGGTCGGTCAATCATGTGAATTCTGCTTCATTTCGGTTGTTTATTGGTTTTTTGTTGGGGGAAAATCCGTAGTTTGTTGAATTTTCTGTCGTAAACTAGCTGGTCTTAGCTTGAATATGTAATTAGAAGAAGTTTACAGTTTTGTGTTTCAGGCAATGATTGGTTGATCGTCCCTTTTTCAGGCGGATTGTGCTTCAGTTTCGGTTGTTTATTGGGAAATTTTTTGACTGTACAATTTGTTGTAGAAAAAAATGGGGGATATTATAAAGAAAATACTTCATTTCAGGTGTAGATTCAGGAATCTAGATTGGAATTGGACAATTAGGGTTCAGTATGTTTGTTTGCTGACTTCTAGGTCATGATTGGTCGATCCTGCTCTGTATTTGGTGGATTCTGCTTCAACTTTGGTTATCTATTGGTTTTTTTCTTGGGGGTAATCTGGTATGAAGAGTGCCTACTTTGATTGTCGATTTGGGAATTTATATTAGGGTTAACCAACTTATTTGGGAATTGCGATGGTAAAATATTTAGGGTTAAAAACATGTAAAGATAAGTCGATTCTTTTATTTCTATGATTGTGGGGTTTGTTTGATGGTTCTAGGAGATGATAGGTTTTTTGTTGCCTCGTATTTATTGGTTTCGTTGGGGAAATCCTTTGATTATGTGAATTTTTTTTTGTTCTAAATGCATTGTTGAGTATGACTTGCAATGGAGATTCAGGAATACATGTTCTAATTTCAGTACTAAAATTTAGGGTCTCAGGAAAGTAATACGGTCTCAGAGCATCCTTTATTTCGTAAATCCCTACTAATACTATTTACTTAGGATATATTGTAGTATTACCATCATTTCAAATTTTTTTGATAGTCTTTACTCATGTACTTGAATTCTCACACTTGTCATATACATTATAATAACACTGTTAAGTTAAATTGTTGTGCAATTCTAAGAAGTTAACATGATTACTCATTGATTTTTTTTTTTCCAGAATGGAGACTTTAAAGGGACATTTGCCTATATCTGTTCCTGAGGGCTTAAATGAGTTAAAGAAGATTGCTCTTCGGTTTGAAGAGAAGATTTATAGTGCTGCAACTAGTCAGGTACGTTCTTATACACCAGTAAACCTTTGATTTCCATTTTTTATACAAAAATGAATTGGGAAATATTGAATTGAATCGATTATCTCAATAGTTGTTCCAACAATCAGAAAAGACAAACAATGTCTGCAGAACTTCAGAGAATTTAATTGTCTATTGTTTCAGTGTGTACATACACAAACCTTTTTGTTTTTGGATGATTTGTTGTGCAAAAAACTAGAAGAAAATTATTCAATTGAACATCCTTTTTTATCTACATCATCGGAATTATCAATAACAAAATTCATATAGTTTGGAGGTTGATTGCATATTCACAAAGTGAAACCAAAATGAACGGGTTAGAATAGTGATCTTAAAAGATCTACAGTTCCGGTTAGAACTTAGAATATGGATCTGAATAGATCTTCAGTTCTGAAGACATGTTAAAATCATAGATCTGATCTAAATTGGCAACAACAGAAACCAGATGCCAACAACGACAAATTCTCTAACCCATAATTTTGTGGCCTGCTATTTGAATCCTTTTCTTCCCTTCAGCTTTGTTAAGTGCCATGCCTGCTGTACATTTCATTTCATAGAGACTTGTCAATGTTTTAAGCTCTGGCGACTACCTAACACAATCCTGCTCCTTTATCCAGGCTTGGAACCGACTACAGAAACAAGACATTAAGCACAACAGCAGAGTTAAAATATAAGAAGAAGAATAAGTACTAGGTTTTAGTTGATTTCTAATATTTGTACATTAGTTTTAGTAAGTCCCCTTATGAACCATTCCTTTGGGGGTCAAGTGAAGAATAAGCTACAAGCTGTATTGAGTTTTTGTTTATAGATGATCCAAATGGGCTCAAAACTGGGGCTGATTCAGTGCTGAACCGGGACTGATTTGAATTAGTCCAACTTGGTTGCTTGGGCCTCAAAGGACGGAAGGGGTTGCGGTGGGTTCTGGTCTGGGGGTTGGAGTGGGTTCTGGTCTGTTGTAGGCTGCACCAAACAACAGAAACACCAGCAATGCCAATGATTGCAGCAGTAGATATTGGCAACATCAACAAGGTATGTGGGGAAAAAGGGGGGGGGGGTCTACTTTCTGCAGTTACAAGTCCAGGAGGGCGTACAAGCTGGTTCTACAGAAAAACAATAACACTAAGGCAGGGTTTTTGAGATTTTTCTGGAGCAAATAAAGGAAAAGATTTACTTGGGGTAACACTCAATCCATACAAAAACACAAAAATAAATCTCGGACTCTTCTCTGGATAAATTAAATGTTTGTGTAGCCATTTGGCTCGTCTACATACAAGAAAAATTAAAACAGAACTTCATAAAACAATTATGAACCATCTAAACAAATCTAATTTAACTAACAAACTCATATTTATACAATTACCAAGTGAACAAGACCCTGAAGTTAAATCCAAAAATATGCCCAATAGTCTCAATAAACCAAACCATGTCTAATCTTGGTCCAAATTGAACCCAATCAAATTGAACTCAGACCCAAATAAACTGGAGACTGTTGAACTGGGGTTCTCCATCAGGTTGTTGGTGGTTGCATCGGATTATAGAATGATTTATGCATGACTTACAACTCCTCCTTTGGGAACTTGTTTGACTATAATATTGATTGGAGTAGGGATGTGCATTGGGCAGGTTGGTTTGAGGTGGAAGTATATTGAAGCCCAACTTGACCTATATAAACCTCAACCCTACCCTTTCTCTGTTGGCATTATTAGATCCAACCCAGCCCGAGTCTAAAAACCAAATTTGGATTGGGAGAGTTGAAGTTGGTCAAAACTCACAACATCAATAAAGCCTATCCTAAAATTTTGTTCGGCTCCATGAACCCTTATCTTCCATTGAGCTCTCTTGAGGGTCATCTCTACTCTCCCATTAGCAAAAGAGATCAGTTTTAATAGAGCCTTAATCCAGGTTCTTTTAGGTGTACCCTTGCCTCGAAAAGTTCATTTGGCCGACTACTCCTAAGTGATGCATCTCTATGTGCTTTCTAACAAGAAAATGCATCTCTATGAGCTTTCTAACAATGAAAAATTATTCCTTATAATTAGTTTGATCCAGGTCTTAAATATCATTCTATTATGCTAAAGGTCAACATGTCTAAATTAAGGAAATTTGAGATAAATTGATTTGTTATTCGACTCATGTTAAATCCTCACATCATGTTAAAACCATATTCTTAAGATTTTGAAAGAATTTTATTCATTCCTTAAGCTTTGCAGAAGAGCCATAATTGTCTAAGGATATTCATTCTGATTGAAGTATCATAACACGAGTCGGAAGAAATGGGAAACACAAAGATGGCGGATAAGGCAAAATTTTAGAGAAGATGTTCTAGAAAAGATAATGAGTAACTATTATGGAGAGGCCTCTTCAAAATCTACTTGCAGGCAGATTTGAGTATTTCGTGTTAACATGATTATAGTCTATTTACTTGTTTTTACTTTTTTTGTTCGGTAGGATCACATTGAGTTGGGCAGGAGTAGATTTAGGTTTGGGGACCTATCTTCAATTCGGCTGGAGATTTTTCAGCCCAAACCCAACCGGAGTCATTTTTGGTTGGGTCAGGGCAGGTTGGGTCAAACCCCACCCTACTTTAACCCCTTGATATTTGTGTTAGCATGTCTACCTATATTTAGCTTTGGCATATGGAGTAGGCAAATGTAATCCTGGCTACTGTGCAACCTTTTTATTATAATGTTAGAAAGACTCGTAGTGTCATGGGGTATTGTACTGTTATCTTCATGTCATTATGAAGGAGGCCATACTCATGATTTTACTTGTATATTTTGGTGTGTATAATTGCATATTGAGAATTGTCCACTTACCTTTCCTGATGAAAAACATGCTTTTAGTCTTCTTTTAACTGTCAAACTAAGTTCCACATATCATAGTCCAAACCTAATTTTTGATTAATGATGGTAAGAAATTTGGCTTGTTGCGTCATCCTGGAGCATGCATGTTCAAGCTGTGAAAACAGCCTCTCCATATACGCGTTTGTACATCTTGACCCAAATGCCGCATAAGCAGAAGCTTCGAGGCAATGGGAATGTAGGTTTTTTTGAGAAGAAGAATCATTCTTAATCTCATTCAAGGGAGAAGATTACAAAATAAATAATAGAGGAATGCCACAAAATTAGGAAGGCCAGAAGGCCACCAAATTAGGAAAGTCACAAATCGGGGAATTAAATTCCAATTCAAATCAGGGAATTAATTCTCAATTCAAATTAGGGAATTAAATCCCAATTAAAATTTCTTAATTTATTCCCGAGAAATTTGACACCCCTCCTCAAGTTGGAGCGTGGATATCTATCATACCCAACTTGCCTATAAAGAGCTCAAAACTAGGTCTAAAAGGTCCTTTGGTGAAGATATCGACTATTTGTTAAGTAATAGGAACAAAAGGTGTGGAAAGAGTTCCACTATCAATCTTCTCTTTTATGATGTGTGTCAATTTCTACATGTTTCGTGCGATCGTGTTGTATTAGATTTTGAACAATACTTATGGCAGCTTTGTTGTCACAATACAACTTCATTGGCATGTTCACATCCACAGATCTTCAAGAATTCTCTTCTGCCATAGTATTTCACAAACTCCGTTAGCCATAGTCCTATATTTTGCCTCGACACTGCTCCTTGCAACCACATTCTGTTTTTTGCTTCACCATGTGACCATATATTTCCAGATATAAGTATACTATCCTGACGTGGATCTCCTGTTAATAACCGAGCCTGCCCAATCTGCATTAATGTATGTCTCTATGTTCAACTGTGTAGTCTTCTGGAAGAGTAAACCCTTGCGTGGTGTACTTTTCAAGTATCTAAGAATCCGATAAACTGCTTCAAGATGTTTTGTGTAGGGTAAGTGCATAAATTGGCTTATCAAACTCACTGCAAAAGCAACATTAGGCCGTGTATGTGATAAGTAAATTAACTTTTCCACCAATTTTTGAGACCGAGTTGTATTTACTGGATCACCTTCTTCATCTTCTCCAAGTTTTTGATTGGAATCGATTGGAGTGTCTGCTGGCCTACAACCACTCATCCCAGTCTCCTTAAGGAGGTCAAGGACATACTTCCGTTGAGAGAGAATCCCTTTCTTCGACCGAACAACCTTTATTTCGAGAAAATACCTAAGAGATCCCAAGTCCTTGATCTCAAATGTTGATGGGAGGAAAGTCTTCAATCTGTTCATCTCAAGTACGTTATCTCTAGTGAGAATTATATCGTCTACATACACAATCAATTTTGCTATATTCCCATCATGTGAATGTCTTATAAACATCGTATGATCACCTTGTCCTCGAGTATACCGCTGACTTTTAACAAACTGAGTGAATTTCTCAAACTAGGCTCTTGGTGATTGGTATAACCTATATAAGAATTTCTTCAGTTTACGCACTTTTGTGCCAAACTTTTCACAGAATCCTGGAGGTGCATCCATGTACACTTCTTCCTCTAGGTCTTGTCTTCATTGAGAAATATATTTTTTACGTCCAACTATTGAAGAGGCCAGTCACGATTAGATGCAAGTGACAAAGGAACTCTTATAGAGTTTAGCTTTGCGACTAGGGCGAATGTCTCCAAGTAATCAATGCCATAGGTCTCAGTGAATCCCTTGGCAACCAATCGAGCTTTATACCGTTCTAGAGAGCCATCAGATTTATACTTGACTATAAACACCGATTTGCATCCTACAATTGTCTTTCCTCTTGGTAGATCAACTAATTTCTACGTGCCATTTTTTCAAGACCTTTCATCTCCTCGAAGACAGCTCCTTCCACTCAGGAACTTTCAAAGCATCCTACACAGTATTAAGAATCTCCATACAAGACAATTGTAATGTAAAAGCACGAAAAAAATGTAAGAGATTTTCATATGATATATAATTGGACAACGGATGTTGGGTGCAAGAGATCACACCCTTTTGAGCAACAATGGGAAGTTCAGAATTATCGACCTCGAGATTGGAATCAGACTCGGGTTTAGAACTAGGGAATTCAGAATTAGAAGAGGAAATGGGCTGAACATGAGGTAAAGACTCGGTGAGGACATTACCTGGAGGGTTTACGGATTCCCCCTGAAGATGAGGCGTGAAATAGGGAAGTAATTCAAAAAAATAACATCCATGATAACCAATTTTTTTGGAAATTGGTTCAAAACATTAATACCCCTTTTGACTGGTAGCATAACCAACAAACACACATTTTGTGGCTCGGGGTTCAAGTTTTCCTCGATTATGACTATGAATATGAACAAAAGCGGTACAACCAAACATCTTTAGTGGTAAAGAAGAAAGTCGATTGTTGGATAAAATTTATGAAAAAATCGAACGGTGTTTCAAAGCTTAAAACCTTATTAGGCATTCTATCTATGAGATATGTAGCAGTAAGAACGACTTCACCCTAAAGATATTTAGGTACCTGATTGGTAAATAGCAATGCTCGAGCTACTTCTAATAAGTTTTTTATTTTTTCTTTCAGCCAAACCATTTTGTTACGGAGTGTCGACGCAAGAGCTTTGATGAACAATTACTTTTTCAAGAAAAAATTGCCTCAACATGTTTTTGAAATATTCTCGACCATTATCACTCAATATTTGAATATTTTTTTGAAATTGTGTTTGTACCATGGTGTAAATTTTTTTGGAAATTATTTCCACTTTAGATTTTTTCCTTCATCAAATAAACCCAACTAAATCTCGTGTGATCATCAATAAATGTCACAAGCCATTTTTTCAAAATATGTAGATATTTTACATGGTCCCATATATCACTATGAATCACAGAAAATGTAGTGGGTTTGTAGGGTTGGATGGAAAAAGATGCACGATGATGTTTAGTAAATTGACAAACTTCACATTGAAAAGAAGATGGGCTCCTATTTTGAAAAAAATAGGAAACAAGTATTTTAAATACTGAAAGCTAGGATGACCTAACCTATAATGCCATAACATATTTTTGGAAACAAAAATAGAATTTAAGCAAGTACTCTGACATCATCTACTCGAGTTAGGGCCGTCGTCAAAATAGTAGAGTATCTTTTTTCTTAGCATTGCCAATCATCCTCCCCGTGGTCAATACCTGAAACTCACAATAAGAAGAGTAGAAATTAGCTTGTCACTAATGATTAGAGGTAATTTGACTGATAGACATCGAATTGCTAGACAAATTGGGAACGCGGAGCACATCATGGAGGGTTAACAACGAAGCGAGTTTGATAGTTCATATCCCAGCAATTATCGAGAGAACCACCTGCAATTTTGACATTTTTATTGCCTGCACACGGACTATAGGATGAGAAAAATTTGGAGCAACCAATGATATGATCAGTTGCACCGGTATCAATTATCCAAGAAAGATTAGAGGTAGGAATAACACCTAAAAATGCAGTAGCAAGAGAGTTACCCTTCTGTACCAAAGAACAAGACGGAGTTAAGGACAGTTTTGGAGATTGGAACAATTTGTACATGTGCTCTAATTGCTCTTTGGAAAAAGGTATTGCATCCGAGTTGGTAGAAGGCTCCCGAGTCTCTTCAGTAGTGGCTTAGTAGGCACGTCTGTCACGTTTGGATTTTTGTTTCCAATTTGTTGGTTTACCATGAAGCTTCCAGTACGTCTCCTTCGTATGTCACGATTTTTTTGCAATGCTCGCACTACGGTTTCTTACGCCCATCGTTGTCCAGATCAACACCTCTTAACACAAGGCAAAAGCTGTCAGGTTGCAGGTTGAAACCAGATTCAGTATTGTATAGCATGATTTTTCTCCTTGGCTCCTCACGTCTAACTCAGAAAAAACTTCACAAATAGAGGGCAATGGCTTCCCACCGAGAATGCGGCCTCAGACCTTGTCCAAATTTCGATTAAGGCCGACTAAAACATGTAAACCGTGTCGTTTTCCTCTTTTCATGTGGCGAACGGAGTCGTTCAAATTCTCCCAAACATCATCATAACACTGATAAGCCATAACATTACCAATTCGTTGTAATAATTAGTTACATCACGATCATTTCTGCTTGGATTTCAAAAGTCGAGTTTTCAACTCAAAATTTGAGAAGAATCCTCTAGGTCCGAATAAAGATCTCGAACCGTCTCCCAGACATCTTTAGCAGTAGGAAGAAATAGGTGAGTTTTTCCAATAGCAGGTTCCATTGAATTGATGAGCCAAGCAATAACAAAAGAATTTTCGGACAGCCATTTTTTATTAGGGTCACCAACAACAGGTTTCGATATTTCACCAGTCAAATGCCCAATTTTGCCTTGCCATCAATCGCCAATTTTACGGATTGAGCAAACTTGAGATAATTGTGTCTATTGAGTTTTGTAACTATGAGATAAGGGGCAGAATTATGGGAATAATAATCGGCAGGTACAAACGTGGGAGGAATAGTAGGATTGGGCTGAATGATTTGAGAAGTACCAAAAGAGTCGGTAGGATCTCTTTAGGCGCCGGTCATCGCCGACTTATATGACATCATCAGAAGAAAGAAAGAAATAGAAAAAGAGCACGAGGCTCAATGATGCACCGTTCAAAAAACTGATGATGCTTTCCTAAAACAACATATTTAATTAAGATGCTAATGAATGCAGAATGCTAATGATGCATTCCTAAAATTATAAATTTAATTAAGATTATAATGAATGTATGCACCATGCTAATTAATGTTATTTTAGGAAAAACTCAATTTTCACTTTAAATGATGCACCGTTCAAAAAATTTATGATGCATTCCTAAATTAGCACATTTAATTAAGATTCTAATGAATACATGCCTAAGAATACAACATATTTAATTAAGATGCTAACGAAAGCAGCACATTTAATTTTGTAGTTAGATACTTATAAAATTTGAATACACGTATAGTGCCTTTTAGTCTTTCTAAATTAGCATGCAATTTACTAATGGTGCTAATGATGCATCGTTTAAAAAACTCATGATCAATTCCTAAAATAGCATATTTAATTTAAATACTAATGAACAGTGTTCTAAAAATCGGGCTAGGCGGCCGCCCACCGCACCGAATTCGGCCAATTCGTCCTCCTAGGCGCCTGTTCGGGCCTAGGCCCTAGGCGGCGCCAAAAATGTAAAATTTCAAAATTTCAAAATTTGAATTTTTGAAATTTGAAATTTCAGATTTGAAATTGCAAAAAATATTCAAAAAAAAGTTCAAATTCCAAAAAAAATTCAAATTTCAAAAAAATTTAAAAGAAATGCAATAAAAATTCAAAATATCAGGAAAAAAAATCTAAATATTAAAAAAAATTCAAAATTTTTAAAAAAATTTAGAACTAAAAATTCAAATTTTCAAAATTTTTTTTTTCCTGTTCGGCCGCCTAGGCGCTAGGCGGCCCTTTGGCGCACCGATTCCGCCTAGCGCTTTTTATAACATTGCTAATGAATACATAATGCTAATGAATGATATTTTAGAAAAACTCAATTTGTACCGTTAATGATGTACCGTCCAAAAAGACCCATTATGCCCTCCTAAAATAGCACATTTAGTTAAGTTGCTAATGAATGCATGCCTAAGAATACACGTACGTGCAACACACTTGCTTTTATACTAGTCTCATTAAGAAGATTACAAAATAAATAGTAGAAAATGCCACCAAATTAGGAAGGCCACAAATCAGAATTAAATTCCAATTCAAATAAGGGAATTAAATTCCAATTCAAATAAGGAAATTAATTCAAATCAGGTAATTAAATTCGAATTCAAGTCAAGAAATTAATTCCCAATTCAAATTGGGGAATTTAATCCCAATTAAAACTTCCTAATTTATTCCCTAGAAATCTGATTAGTAAACAATTTTGAAAGGTTAATTTGACCCACACTTTAACTATTGTCCTTTTCAACAATGTAGATTGTCTATCTATATGGGTTTAATTCACCAGGAAGATCTAGTCTTGATTGTTCGAGTGTTGTTAGTTGAAATTTGACATTCCACTGAATATGATTTTTTTATCCTTCCAATTTTAAATATCTCACGTTCCACTGAAAATGATTTTTTTTCTTCCAATTTTAAATATCTCAGCAAGATTACCTGCGGAAAATCTCTCAGAAAATGCTATCTATGGAGACAAAGACTCAGCATACTGCTCCGATCAATCCTGCCATTCCAAATTCTGGTGTTGTGAATCAAACTTCTTCAGATTCAGGTACTGACTTGAAAACCTTCACCTTTTGTAGATAGAGACATTCAGAATAGTAGAGAAAAAAATTGTCTGGTTTGGAAATTTTTTATTTTAATTTTATGAAGTTTTTTCATATGTTGCTGCTCTCTCTTACCATAATTGTACTGTAAATTGTCTTTTTACTGTTTGCTATTATGAAATATCATCTGCTATTTGACTTTTATGTCATCTTGTCTTGGTTGTATAGTGGATGCTTGGAGGTCAATGTGGATATATCTGCTTCTGATATCTCTTTGACTTTTGGGCTTATACTTTTTATTTCTTTATGTAGTTTTTTGATTTATCTTGTTACAGAATACCGTTTAAAAAAAAACCACTTTCTCCATATTTGGGATGTATTGAGTTTCTAAGTTTCTTTGAAGTTCTTAACTGTTTGTAAAGATGACAGAAGTTCTTAACTTTATTCAAACAGGACAGAGATGGTTAGTTTCTTAAATTTTGAATTAGTAACTTCAACTTAGATGAGGCCAAGTGAAATTTCTGAAGCCAGATGGATTCTTTTATATGCAATTATCCTATATCTAGAAAAAGGAGAGGGATGTGTCATTTCCCTAATTGACTACCAAAAATATGCAGAAGTTAATCTAATACCACTTTAGCTCTTCCTATAGTTTCTTCTTCTTTTTTGAGATAATGTTTCTTCTTCTTCTTGTGTGGAAATGTTTGTGTTTCTTTTTGTTGCATCTTATTTCATCTAATAATTTTTCGGATTTGTATAGGTATCCACCCCCCCCTTCTTTTTCCTCCTCCTAATCCTATGGCGTGGTGTTATGGAGGATCTTAAGCATTACCTGCATGTTGCATCCACATGCCAACTTAACATATGAATGACTAGTTTGAGATATAATTTCCTACTTTTGATGTTACTTGAAGCTTTTTAGAGGAAGCAGTGTTGTGGAGGATATAGGATTGTTAGACAACAAGACAGAGAGATTCTGAGGCTTTAACCTTTTGAAGAAGAAGTGAGATTCTGAGGCTTTAACCTTTTCAAGAAGTTGTTAGAAAATTTCTGATATCTAATTGCCTAGGTCAAATGTTACTGCTTAGGATGTTTTAAGAGGAAGTGGTGGTGTGGAGGGTGCAGGATTGGTGGAAAGCAAGACTTGAAGAATCTGGGAATTCAACCTTTTGGAGATATTGATAAAATTTTCTGATGACGAGATGCACACTCACCTTACTGGTAACCTAGGAAATGGTTTTTTGATTTGCTGGCTTATTCTTTGACTTGTGTAGATTTCAGCAGAAAGTTTGAGATATGATGTTTATCTGACAAATCATAGATTTACTTGTTAAAATCATCATTATTTTATTGTCTTAAGCTTGCATATGCAAATTTTCTGTTTCACTAATCTAATTAGCTTTATTTGCGATTTTTATTGTTTAATCTATGTTGCTTTAATTCCCAATTATTAGGTTTACTGACATCCGATTTGATATCCAGCAGCATCACTTGGCATGCCACAAGTCAATCCAGGACAAACGTTAGGAATTCCTAATCGGCAATCACTTCTAGCCTCGAACCTCCAAAGCAACACTTCTGCTGTACAAGGTTCTTCTGGCCTGCCTCCATCATTGCCATCCGTTTCAGGACTCACGCAGTCCAATATATCCAATGTTACACAGGCATCGAACTTGCAGAACATGTCTGGCGTACCTCAGGGATCTGTAAATAATTCTGTAGGGCAAGGAGCTCCTTCAGATATTTATGCAAATGCCCAAAGGCAGATGCAGGGAAGGCAACAACAGCAACAACTGATGTCTCAGCAGCAGCAGCAACAGCAACCGCAACAGCAACAGCAATCACAAAATCCACTTATGTACCAGCATCAGCTCCAGCAGCAAATACCGAAGCAGAAATTGCAACACAATTCGCTCTTGCAACCACCACCACCACAACAACAACAATCTCTCCTGTCACAAGACCAACTGCAATCTGCTCAGCAGTCTTTTATGCAAATTTCATCTGGTCTTCAATCTAATCAATCTACGATGCAACAGACACAGAATGCAACTATGCAGTCCACTCAACAACCTGGACATCAACAGAATCAAGTAAATCAAATTCAACAATCTGTACCATCTTTGCTTCAACGGCATCCTCAGTCAGTTGGAAGACACCAGCAGTCACAACCTTCCATAGTCCAACAAACACCGTTTCAGCAGCATGCGACTTCCATTTCACAGCATGCAACTTTGTCATCACAGCAACAACAGTTGATAGGGCAGCAAGGAAATATGCAACAGGCTCAGCTTCTTGGGCAACAAAATAGCATGGCAGACATTCAGCAGCAGCAGCAGCAACAAAGACTACCAATCCAGCAAACCAATCTTTTGAGCATGCAACAACAACAGCAACTAATGAATCAACAAAATTTATCTCTACATCAGCAACAGTTAGGCTCACAGAATAACGTCTCAGGAATGCAGCAACATCAACAATTACTTGGATCCTTGCCTAATGTGTCAAACATGCAATCACATCAGCGGTCCATGCATATGCAAAAGAATACAGCACAGCAACAACAACAGCAACAATTACCACCCCATCAGTCATCTTTAACAATGATGCAGCCACAGGGTCAACAATCACTTCAATATCAACATCAACCGTCAAAGCAGCAAATCATGTCTCAGTTTCAATCTCAGCCTCCGCAATTGCAGCAACAGATGCCAATGCAACAACAATCAAATTCCCTACAACGAGAGATGCATCAAAGACTTCAAGCTTCAAATAATTTACAGCAATCTCAGAATGCAGTGGAGCAAAAGCCGTTCATGCAGGCACAAAGAGCTCTTCCAGAGGTCTCATTTGGCAGTAAGTCATACACTTTATAGTCTTATATCTGTAATAACATATATTTTCGAAGTTCATTTCCTTCGTGGGTGTAAGAAGAGAGGTGTACTTGCTGATGACGCTCTTCAAGCACAAATTGTCTTTTCCACGGCTGCAGCCTTAAACTCATGCCTGCTGCCTATCCTCAAATGTGCTTGTCACATGAGTTACCTTAAACTATTCTTCTATTAAGTAGAGCCCATACGATTTTCTCAGTTTAAGGACTTGTGTTGAGTTTGTATTATGTAGTTGTAGTTTGAGTCTGTTTTAGTCAGGTTAGCCATGATCATATTGGTTATATTTTAAGTAATCATATCCATATTTTTGATATAATGAGTAATAAGTTTGAAAGTGGAAATGAAAATGATGCATCTTTTTTACTGGCATATGTTTACATATATTCCAATTTTTTGCCCCCCTTTCGATTTTTTTTTTTACAATTCAATTTTCTTTCCTTAATATTACTTAAGTATTACATAGTTAAGGATGCTATAAAGAAAATGAAAGCTAGAAAATTGTATGACCCTTAGAAGCCGAAAGCGGGGACGGGAGCGGGGGAGTGCGACCACTTAGAAAAGTCTAAAATTGGGAGTTTGATGGGACTTTCATTCCAAAATTTATCCTTTTTTAAAAATCATGGTCCTGTCTATGTTGTACTGGGTGCTAGACGAGGCGAGGCACAGGCCACCTGCCTCTCCTAGGCACACCTAGGCGTCCGTCCAGGATCTACTGTTCTTGAATGAAAAATTCTATAATTATGCATACAAAAAATATATAATATAACTAATAAGCAATAAGCATTGAGCAATAAGTATAAAAGTAATATAAGAAATAACAAATATGAAATAATCAACGTTCAATATCAAGCAAGGATAGTAAGCATAATTGGACGACCTTCGGCGGACGCCTAGGCACGCATAGGGAGCAAAATCTCACCCATAATTTTTTTTCCAGGTCTAGGCGAGATCTCTCCAACCCGCATGCCTAGGCCGCATAGATGTCGCCTGTGACAACATAGGGTCCTGTTACGGGAAGCGCTCCCGTTGTCAAGGAAACACGCTCTCATTGTTTGGGAAACACACTCCCTTTGTCGGGGAAACAAGTTTCCACCACCGGAAAAATGGTTTCCAAGTAAGAACCGATGAATCGAGGTTCTTACTGAGATTAATTAGCTTCTAAGATATGACCTGATGATATCTATATCAAGGTTTGAAAATGTTTACATGTGAAAAAATAAATTAACGTGGTCAACTATTTTATACACTACATCCTAAAGACACGCTCTCGTTATCGGGGAAACGCGCTCCCGTTGTCTAGAAAAAACAAGTTTTCGTCGCCGGGGAAACATGTTCTTAATTAAGAATCGTTGAGTCGAGGTTCTTTCTGATATTCGTTGGCTTCTTAGGAGATTCTGGCTTCTAAGGTATGACCTAATGATATCTATATCAAGGTTTGAAAATGATTGTGTGGAAAAATAAATTAACGTGATTAATTTATGCACCACATCCTAAAGACGAAAGCAATGGTTGTTGAATGTAGTTCGTGTTCTAAATAGCGTCTGCCTCGACCGCTTAGGCAGCCTCTAGACGGTAGGCGGTCTCTCTCCACACCGTTTTTCGGTAGGCGGTGGAGTAGGCGGCCAAACGGCTTTGCAAGCATAGTTATGCATGAAACATCCTTAAAATATGTACATAATGCAAAACTGTGATAAAATAGTAAAAAAAGTCCAAAATATATGAACGCCTAGGCGGTAGGCACTCTTTTCGCCGTGCACCCACCTACTGCTGTATGGAACCTTGAATTTAGTATGGTAGTACCTGTATATAAAAACAAAAAAGATATACAAAGTTGTACTAGCCAAGGTTTTAAAAAGTGTGAGGCGCCAACGGAGCTTTGGCAGCATAAGCAGCGTAGGTGGGCGCCTAGGCGGAGCAATACCTAACAAGATATTTTGGACAAACGGTTTTGCAAGCATAGTTATGCATGAAACATCCTTAAAATATGTACATAATGCAAAAACTGTGGTAAAATAGTAAAAAAATATCCAAAATTTATCAACGCCTAGGCAGTAGGCAGACTCTTTCCTCCGCGCACCCGCGCCTACTGCCGTTTGGAACCTTGAATGTAGTATGGTAGTACCTGTATATAAAAACAAGAAAGATATACAAAGTTGTACTAGCCAATGTTTTAAAAAGTATGAGGCGTGAAGGTTCTCTGGAGCCTAGGTGCGAGGTCCACGACGATCTGTGGGCTTTAACGAAGCGAGGCAAACACTTTTAACATTTTTTAAATAATATAGTTTGAAATAAATAAAGTCACATTATATCTAATTAATTCATAGTGGCATTAAATTATAAAAAACCGGAGTCTAATCAATTATTCACACAATCATAAAATACTTGACCATCATCAATTCTCAAAAGTAACTATCACAAATTCATAATAATAGAAACGTACAAGACTAAGATCATCATCATCCATATAATCATCTTCATCAAGAACACTACCAAAGGTTTTGTATCCTTCATCGTTGTCATCATCAAATACAAAACCTATAATCTAAATATTAGTGTCACTTTATGCATTTCACAATGTTCCTTTGACCTATCATTCAGATCCAATTAGATATAATTTTTTAAACTAGGATCGCCTAGATTGACTTGCCAACATCAAATGTCAAGGTAGAAAACCTATTGATTACAAATAGAAAAGATCAGTTGAATTATTATATACATTAAAACATCGTGACATATCTATTCCAAAAAGAGGGGAAAAGAACAAAATAAAAGAATAGAAAAAAACCAAGTTAATGAGCCTCGTGCGCCTTCACTTGCACCTGCATGAGGCGCACAAGGGCACGCCTCGAAAATAGAAATAGTTATGGGGCTTACGAGGCACGAGACGGGCCTTGGTGAATGAGCCTCACCTCATAGAAAATGAGCCGCAAGGATGAGCCTTGAGCTTGAGGTGCGCCTAGGCATGAGCCTCACGGGCTTTTGAAAGCAATGGTACTAGCTATCAATAATAAATCTTATGAGCCATGCCATGAAATTTTGGAAGAGTAACCATAAAAAGATTAATAAAAGAAATTAAGATTTTAGAGAATCAACTTCGTTTCATGCCATCTACTATGGGGTAGTCACTTGCTAAGAAGGTTAAGTTGGAGAGAATATGGGTGTACATATGGTTTTTATTGACTTAAAAGGAGATAATGTTGACAGATATTGGAGAAGAAAAAGTATGTAGTAGTGTTGGGATTACTATGATGGACTTACGACTACTATGCAAATCGTTGCGGAGATGACCAAAGCATTTTCCATTACCCTTGGCACACGTTAAGGATCAACATTAAGCCCTTGTATGTGCGAGTTATATGTATATCTAGGAGGTTCCATGGTATACACTGTTTCTATACACTGTATCTAGATGATAATGTATTGGCTGATATGTGTAGAGAAAGATTATATCCTGAAATAAAGTTGTTGAGAGAAACTTTGGAATTTAAGGGTTCAAAAATTAACACATGAAAAGTGTAAAAATGTAACTTTGAAAAAGTGAAAAACATAAGGTAGTTTACATTGATGGACAAGAGGTACCAAGGGATGATAGTCCACTTAGGATCATTCATCATGATGCGATGATAATAATTTTCTACATAGAAGTAAATGAGAATGGTTGAAATGTAGTGCTTCTTGATTACTTTTTGATCATAATATCCTTTAAGGAAGGAAAAATTCTGTAAGTCAACTATTACACCAACCATTCTCCATGTTGGGTATTGTTGGACAATTATACCATTTTAAAAAAAAGAGAGTGTAGCTAAGATGAGAATGCTAAGATAGATGAGTGTTGGAAGATAAAATAAGAAATGAGTATATTTGTGGGAACTTGGAGGTGGTGCAAAGTTGAGGGAAAATTGTCTAAGTTGGTTTGGATATGTTGCTGGTTTGGACAATAGTTTGCAGTATCAGCCGATACCTATCTGATACAAAGTTTGGCATCTCCTGATCCGATACTGACCAATGCCGATACTGGCCGATACCAACATTGGTGGTCTCTTTCCCAGTTAATTCGGTTGAGAAAGTTGTAAAAATACTAATCAACAAGAATGTAAAAACATAAAGGTTGTAAAAGTATCTAAATGAAAAAAATTTATCTAACGCAGATGGACCAATCAGCAAGAGATTATTATTTCATTCAATTTCAAAACTACTATGAAGCAAAAAAATATTTAAATTTAATATTTTCTCTAAATTTATTAATAGTTATTCAAGTAATAAGGTTGTTTAGACAAAATAGTGAGCATTTTGAGGTTGATATTTCTTCTCTGTGGAGAAGGTAGTCATGGAACTTCCCAATTCTCCTCCATTTTTGTATTTGCCAAGCGTTTAATGTTGATTAAAGGCGTCAGTAGTTGACTTAAAATAACTTGTGTTATAAGAAATATCATTTTGATTGATTGATGTAAAAGGTGAGATGACCACTTGATTATCTGAGTAGTACCAGGTCGTCTTGTATGTGTTACTCTGTCCCAACTAAGTGATTTTTTTTTCCACAGCATCAATGGATTCAACATCTCAGACAGGACATGCAGGGACTACTGATTGGCAAGAGGATTGCCATCAGAAGGTGAGAGTTCTTGTTACCCAGTGTTTTAATTCATGTCCTAGATTATGTACTTTTTTGTGTTCTGTTGACTGAGTTTTTTTTTTTCATGAAGTAAAGCTGAGGATTTTAAAACTAGTTACATTTTATCTGCTTAGATATCCATATTTTCATATTTAAGAACTTTGAGGAGTCATATCTGATTAGGCACTCTTCTCTTCTCCTTGACCGGTTCTTGGAGTTGCTGGTTTGTTTACTGGTTTCCGATGGCTTAATACAGACCTTGTCTGGGTCCCCATAGCATTTTGTGTTAGTCTTACTTATGGAATTGTCTACTTTGATGACCAATAAGTTTTACAGTGAGTTTACAATTTGCTTGAAACTTAAATCTGACAAATGTGTCCTTACTATCAATTTTATAAAAACTCCTATATTGTGTCACATCTTCTTAGTCTGTCTGCTATCTCAAGCAAGTTCCGCAGTACCAGAATCGGTAATTGGACCCTTCTTGTTAGTCTTGGCTTCGTTAGTTTCAGCTGTTTTAGATTGTAGTTATTGGTTTCGAAAATCCCAAAAATAATAAGAAAAAGTAAAATATATTTGATATGTTTAGGCATTATCTTATATATTATTTGTTGTTTCCTCTAGTTTGAATGTAATAATATTCAATATTGTCGAATAGTTCACCCTCAATAGATATTGTTGTAGATTACTTTTTTTATAAGGTACTTTGCTGTAGATAGTTTTAAATGGAACAATATTAAGATGGATGGATGCTATTAATTTATAGATGGGTACCCTTTATAGATATACAACTTCGAAACATATTAATGGTTAGTCTTCTCAACACACTGTGACATGTTGATCTTCATCATGATAACTCTGTCGATATTATTTTGTGCCTTTTTTTTTCTTTTAAGTTTTCTTTGTTGCATTGATCGGGAAAGAGAGACCCAATTTTGTTATCGGCATTGGTCAGTATAAGATTAGAAAGAGAGCCTCAAAGCTATACGATACAGCCGAACCTTGATCCGAAGGTGTAAAATAGGACACTTTCTGGATCCACCCTTTAACCAAAGGTTCTGTTTGTTCATAATATATAATCTAACTAATTCCTTTGAAATCTTAGTCATTTGATCATCGATGCTGACTTTGTTACTTGCAACATGGTGATGTATATAAGTACTTCATGAGAACTTGCTGAATATAGGCTCTGGACCTTACATATATAGTTACTTGGGGCCCATTTGCCCAACACAGAATTCAAAGACAGAAGTCCATAAACTTAAAAGGTGACAAATAATTAATATTATAGATGCCAGTTTCTTCACTTGATCCCACCATGGATCAAAATCGTTCCAAAGTGGGATTGCAGATTTTGGTAACAGGTGATGGAAGTTTCTACAAACTCTTCAAGTCAAACCACAACCTGCAGATTGCTTTCTGTAAGTTCGAGATTTATGAGATGGGAAGATTTTTGTCTGTTATGCTACCTACAGCTGTCCACCATCTCATTAACACTTCTATGTGATTGGGTGCAAGGAAAAATAAGATAGCACAGTTTGCTTATAAGAATAATGTTATGGAGGGAGATAGAACACAAGCTGTCTTGGTGGGTGGCGGCCAAGTGATAGACTACATCTGTAATTACATTTGAGTTTATAGTTAACTCCTGTTTTCTAGTTAGTATAACTCAACAAATTTCCCTGTTTGGCAAACACGACACCTAGATCTGCTGAGCTCTCTCTGTATGTGTGCTCCAATAAATTCTGTGATAAATCATTTCACTGGAATGTTCTATCTGCTGGTTTTGTTAGACATCATTTGCAATATTTCTTGTCTAGAGTTAATTTAATATTTTTAGAACTGTGCGGGCGCAGACCTTTATCACTCAATACTGATTGGTTTTCATTGGTGGCAGATACAATCAATGAAGGAGTTGTATTTCACAGAACTCAGTGAGTTCCATCAAAAGATTGCTCAGAAGTTGCAGCAGGTTTCATGTTTGGAAGCTAGCTATTTCTCATAAAACTCTAATAAGATACTGATATATAATTAAATTAAAAGTTTTAGCTCAACTAATTGTTCTTTGATGTCTGTTTGTCTACAGCATGAAGCACTCATGCCTCCTGGAAAGCAGTCAGAACAGTATGATAAATTGAAAAGTTTTAAGGCAATGTTAGAGAGGACATTAACACTCCTGCAGATCTCAAAACTTAATATTCCAGTTGGTATGAAGGAAAAACTTCCGACGTATGAGAAACAAATAGTAACCATGTTGCAAAACCATAGAGTCAAGAAGGCCACTCCACAGCCACAGGCACAACAATTCCAACATCCTGGTGGTTCTCATTCCATGCCTCAGCAACAACCATCTCAAGTTACACAACTACAGCAACCTGACAATCATGGAAACCAGTTGCAACAAATCAATATGCAGGGCTCAGGATCTTCAATGCAGTCTGTTGGTGGGTCTGGTCTGCAACATGTATCCATGCCTTTACCTACACATTTAGGTGGCTCAACAACACAGCAGAATATCTCAAATGCTTTGCAGCCTGGTTCAAGTATAGATGCACTGCAAGGGAGTTCTTACAATTCTTTGCAACCTGGTTCTATTGCCTCTGGGCAACAAGGTGGTGTGGGATCTCTAAGAAACGCCGTTAGTGCACCTCAACAGAACACTCTGTCACAGAATGCTGGGAATAATTTACAGTCGACTATTAATCCCATGCAGTCAAGTTCTAATTTATTGCAGCCACAGCAGCATCTGAAGCAACAACAGCAGGAACAACATCAACTTTTACAAACTCAGCAGATGAAGCAGCAAATACAACAGCGCCATACGCAACAACAATTAATTCAGCAACAGCAGAGACAACAGTTGCTTCAACAGCAGCAACCAATGCAGCCGCAGTTGCAGCAACAACAGAAGCAGCAGCAAACATCACAGTTGCCGATACACCAAATGCAGCAACAACTTCATTCTATGACCGAACTGAATGAGTTAAAGAGACAAGGAATTGGCATCAAATCAGGACTTCCCCAGCATTACTCGGCTAGCCAATGCCACAACTATTATCATCAGCAATTGAAGCCAGGAGCTAATTTTCCTGCTTCCTCTCCTCAAAATCTTCAGGCTCCATCACCTCAAATTTCTCACCATTCTTCACCTCAAATTGAACAAAACTCACTACTACCATCCGTTTTAAAATCTGAACCTCTTCAAGCTGCAAACTCTCCCTTTATTGCCCCATCTCCTTCCACTCCCTTCTCATCGTCTTATATACCAGGTGATTCCGAGAAGCAGATTTCTGTTATTTCGTCCATGCCAAATGCCGGACATATCAGCCATCCACAAATACCTATAGCACCAAATCAGACACAATCACTTGTTGGCACACCTGGGATATCAGCATCACCTTTGCTAGCAGAATGGACCAGTCAAGATGGTAACCAGCCTAATGTACTGGCCACTTCCAAACCAAGTGCAAGTGAATGGCCTCTAGAGCGTTTAATTAAAGTGGTTAGTCATGGCTTTACTTCTTTTTAATTTCTACAGTATTGTCAAGAATTGTAAAAGTTTAAGCAGGCAAAAACAAAGTTATTATGTTGCTCCTTTTTAAGTATTTAGAAGTATCCCATAAAAATTTATAAGGTGGACAAGTAATTGGCTACAAGGTGGTTGTTCATTGTCTATGAGATTGTATTTCTATATAAGATTGTTCATTTGCTTTGAGTATCATTAAATATTAGATCATAAGTGACCACTTTGTTTGCTTAGTCATTTTGTTTGCTAGGATGATTTACAATAAATTAGCAATGACGGATTTATGCACAGGGAATTGTTAGCACACTAGATGTTCTGTTTTAATAGTGAATTTGACAGAGCAACTATTTTGGTTCTTGCATGTTGATTATCTCAGAAGCACTTGATATATTCTGGATTTTTTTCATTTCTCTTACTGTAGTTTCTAATCAGAAAAAGGTTTTGAAGCAAGTCGTGAATAAATGTTAAACTGTTTCATATATCGGTATACTAAACACGAATCGTAACCACCTCTTTCAGGTACAGTTATTAACACCGAAGGCCCTTAGCTCCTCAGTTAGTGATATTGGATCCGTTGTCACTATGATTGACCGAGTAGCAGGTTCAGCACCTGGAAATGGTTCAAGGGCCGCTGTTGGTGAAGACTTAGTTGCAATGACAAAGTGTCGTTTGCAAGCAAAAAACTTCATGTCGCAAGATGGAGGTGCAACAACAAAGAAAATGAAGCGCCACACAAATGCCATGCCCTTAAATAATCTCTCTTCAGCTGGAAGTGTAAATGATAGCTTTAAACAGTTGCATGGTTTGGAATCATCTGAGCTAGAGTCTACCGCAACTTCCCGAATCAAGAGGCATAAAACTGAGGTATGATATATTGAACTAATTAGCAATTTTGTAAGATGCTCTGTGATTGTCTCTGTTCCCACCAAATCAACTCTTTACTCTGAATGCTTTTCTTCTTATTTTGATCTCATGAATTTCATTACCTTTCTCCTTGAATATTCTTTCGGTAGTTATTTTCTCTTAAAATTTCCTGAACATGCATTTTGTCAATAGCATAAGCTGCAAGTTTAATGTCAAAACTCGTACAAAAACAATGGTGAACTTAATGACTGTTTCTCATGGAACTTCTACCATGTTCTGGAGTATTCAATTTGTTAGCATATTGACAGTGGGAGGTTACACTACATATAACTGTCATGGGAGCTTATCTTGACATATGGATGCATATGAAAAGTGAAGACTAATGTAAACAACAGGAGCCTATAGCAAAATCCGGAAATACTAGAGGTTCCATCTCATGTAATTTAGAGGGGATCTAGGTTTAAAATATGGAACACACTCTGCTAGGTTACCAACCTCCTTATGTTTAAGGGCTACCTTTTGTTGTGAAATGGAGCATTTGTTGTTTCCTCTGACATCTTGGTCAAAATGGTAACAAAAATGTTTGCTTCCCAACATTTGCATTTTTGCCTCACAAAAACGGCTGAAAACGACAAACACTCAGGAACTTTTGTTTTAAATGATGATCAAACTGGCCCAAAGTATTTACTGAATAACCAACAACATGGGGTGGTTGTACTGGTTGTAAATCCCTAAATTGAGGATTCACACTCCATTTGGAAATCATGGCTTTGAATTCCATCTGAAGTACTCTGTTTGAGATTCACATCTTTGAATTTCGTTCAGGCAACCTTAAAATTCAAGTTTTGGTGTGCTATTCATTGAGGAAATTGCATCAAACTGGGTGATGCGGACCACAATTCAGTTTGTGGAAGCAATTAGATTCCAGTGCTTAGTTTGATTCTAACGTGAATATCATTTAATACTACAGATGAACAGTAATTAACTGATGAATAAGCCTACATATTTCCTTTGTTGCATGTAAACCCGAGATGCAACTGAAAACTTTTATAACAGAAGGTAATATGTTTTTTTATCTAGGTTGCATAGACATGGATACAAACATGATATGGAGAAACACTGCTTTTTTAGAAAATTTAGCATACAATTAAGACATGGATTCCATTATATGTGCATGTATCTATGAAGCACGATCACGACCATACAAAAATCACCTTTTGCTAAGTTAGTCATTTCTCTGATATGTTGCACACGATCACTACCGTACACAAATTACTTCTTGGTTCTTGCCATGTTTTGGGGATCTTGGAGGCATGGAGCTAGGGATGGGCGAGTCATATACCAGATGAATGTTGAGGAATTGTTGTTTCGGATGTGTCAGATACAGATGGACACAAGAATGTAGTCTCTGCAACATAGTTTTTCATGTTTTCTACATGAAATTGAAGATTAAGATAAAGTTGTGATGCAAAAAGAAGAAGAATTAAAATGGTCAACTTAGCTGGAGGGTAGGGATGTATGTGTGTTCATGTCAGCATCTTATTCTCTTTTTTAGCCTTCAAACTTTTTAACTTTCTTTATTATATATTCCCCTCTCTTTAGTAATAGCACATTAGGAGTTATTCATTGTTTACTTTTGAGTGACGTCAGTGTAAAGACTTTTTTCTTTTCGGCTTGGGAGTCCATTGGATTTATGATGTATGAAATTGATATTGTGCTGCAGGTAAATCATTCTTTGCTTGAGGAAATTAGGGAGATAAATCAACACCTTATTGATACAGTGGTTGATGTAAGTAATGAGGATGCTGATTCGGTGGCTGCTGCATCTGAGGGTGTTGAAGGAACAGTACTCAAATGTTCTTTTACTGCTGTGGCCCTTAGTCCAGACTTAAAAGCACAGTTTGCTTCAGCACAAAAGGTGAGCTTCAAATGGATGATTTATGAATGTATCACTTGCAAACAAAAAATTAACATGGCCTACCAATTTTCATGCAGTCTCCAATCATGCCTTTGAGATTACTGGTTCCCACCAATTATCCAAAATTCTCTCCAGTACTTTTAGACAAACTCCCTGTCGACATCAGGTGAGTTGTAATAATCAAATTTCTGCTTGTACTAGTTGTATATAGATAAAGCTACTTCGTTCGCTAACATGTTCCTGTTCTTCCGATATTGGTTTTGGACTTGCAGCAAGGAGTCTGAGAATCTGTCTACGAAGGCAAAGTCAAAGTTCAGCATTTCACTCCGCTGCCTATCACAGCCAATGTCGCTTGGAGAGATGGTGAGGACATGGGATGCTTGTGCTCGCAAAGTTATTTTAGAGTATGCCCAGCAGTCCGGAGGGGGTTGCTTCAATTCCACTTATGGCTCTTGGGAAATTTGTTTGGGAGCCTGATTGCCATGCTGCAGTTAATACTGGTGATGTTGTACCATCAGTATGTTAATAATCATTTATTTCCCTCGCATCGGCAGCATGCTTCAGATTGATGCATGTTTATTAGTTTTACTCCCGACTGTTGGGCTGTAAGCAAACCACACTTTATATATTATTCCCAATGCAAAGAAAATGTTATTTGTAAATAAATGTGTTAATGTATCTAATATTAACCTTACCAAAAAAAAATGATGTTTGATTTATTGTCATTTGTTGGAGCAAGATTTTTTTTTTTAAAAATTTATATAATACTCAGCTTTAATGACTAGGATATTGTATGAGCTTAAATTCTTCAATTGAATTTACATATGTTCATCAGATGTCTAGACATATGGCTTAGAAGAGGTAAAGTGCAAATAAATCCTCTTTAGATTTACGTTTTTTGCAATTAAAGATTATTGGATTTAAAAAAAATTTACTTTTTTATTTTTGTTCGGTTTATACCCATTTTGGATTTTAGACGTGAAATGACTAATATACCTTTCATAATAATAAATTGAATCAAAATTCTAATTATATTCCTCCTAACTAATCATAACCCTAACTCTCCTTTCTCTCTCTCCGGTCGGCAATCCTTCTCCTTCTATCTTTTTGGCCAGGGGAGGAGGAGGAGGGAGGAGTGACGAGCGGGAGGCGCAGGGGAGACGCAGGGGAGAGGGAGGCGGAGGACGAGGAGAAGGGGAGAAGGGAGGAGCTGGAGGAGGCGGGGAGGAGGGGGAAGCGCGGGGGAGGAGCTGGAGGCGGGAGGAGGTGGCGTGGGGCGGCGGAAAATGGGAAGGCCTTTGGGGGCTCGAGGAGGAGGGGGGGGGGGGGGGTTGGGGGGGGGGGGGGGGAGGGGTGGAGAGGGGGAGAGTAGTTTAGGTATTATAATTTTTTTACAGTCTTTAACGTTCCTTTCAAACGGACAGATGACGAGAGGGGATTTTTTTGAACAAATTTTTTATTACGGAAGGAGATTTTTTGAACAAATTTTTTATTACGGGAGGGTGTTTGCTGTAATCTTAATTTGATCTTAATTTGCGAATTGTACTTACCGGACTTAAAAAGACTAGTTGACGCATGGAGCATCATGGTTCAGTATGAGTATCAAAGATCCAAACTGCTCCTTGGCGAATTATGATTGATTGTATGAACCGGTTGTAGTATAGTTGACTTGTCAAAATATGAGATTATGATTTGTAGGATGAGTTAATGCTTACTAGAGTTGGCTTCTATTTAGTAGTCTTCGAGTTGTCAACGCCCTTCTTGAATAATTGTGTTAAATAAAACTACAAATACTGATATGTCTTAAGCTAATATTTTATAATGTATCTATATAATAAATGAAGTTGAATTTTCTGCTAAAACATAAAAAGATAAAAAATGGTCATGATTAAAAGAGAGAAAATATATCAAAGCAGTGTATGGAGACCCTTTTCCCAATGCATGGAACATCAAAAACCTGAAGTTCTATTATCCTTAAGCCAACATCTAGTTTATATGTTTTCTTCGACTTTTCTTGTAATTTTCTACAATTCAAATAAAGTATATTAGCTCTGAAAATCTACTCGTAACTATCCAACTTACATGACCTTGGGTGAGGCATCATAGCATCCCTTTGGGTTCCGGCACTCCCAAAACCACGAACTCGGAATCAGAGTTGTCTCAAGACATTTTGAGGCTCTTAGGTGACCCTTTTTTAAATAAAATTAATAAAATTAATTTTAGATGCAAATGTACTAATTAAGTTTTTATATTTAATATTTTATAAAATATTATTTTCAATAGATATAGTTGTTAATCCACTTAATCTTTTTGTGACATAAGAGATATTAAGTTGGATTTTATTAATTTTAGTTCTGAAAAAACTTCTTTCTACAGAAGCTACTGTTAAGGGTATAGTAAATAATATTTTGTACGCAATAAATGCATTGGTAAAAAATTAATTTGTTTTAAATAATTCAATACATCAAGTGGTTTTAAAAGTTCTCTTAAAATTTAACTCAGAAAATAAATTTCTACCATCAATATCAATATCACGACACTCTTCAAAACTAAGTACACATTCAAGATTAAGACAATATTTTTTACGTTATCATATACTATTTTTTTATTTTTTAATATGAAATAAGAATCCAAAAATTTATTCGTAAGTTTTTAATTGTTCAAATCTACTATTGATTGAGAAAAGGGCCTGATCTACTAAAACTATAAAATAATCCGTTCTAAAAGACTCCTCTAGTGATAGAATGTGTTCATTATTAGCATTCTTATCATATTGCCGTTTATCCCTTTTTAAGGAAATGTAGGTTCAATATCCATTTGACGACAATCTCCCTAGTCAAATGTTTAGCCTTTTCATATCATTCGTTTCTATATTTCTCAAAAAATTTGACAAGGCCTCTTAGAAGGTAAATTTCTATGTCAATAGGCATATCTTGTGATTGTAATTTCTTACGAACTACATTAACAACTAATGTATCATACCAAATTACCATGTCTAATAAAAACTCATAATGTTTTAAACCATTAATAGCCAAGGTTTCAGCTTCAAATTTTAATTTTGGATCAATTTCACTAGAATTTGCTAGGTCGCGTAAAGTATGTTTTTTTTGTGGTGCTTGATTCCGTATAGCTTCAATACTCTTAATGTGACTTTTCTAACGTGTTTGTGATAAAGATTTAAAAGTTAATTATTTTACCTGATTAGATAAAATTGACTATCGTTTTGGTGATGAAAAAATAAATAGAAAATATATTAATTGTATCAATCCAAAAAATGAGACAAGTTTTGAGTACGAATTTGCCTTGTCTGAAATTACTAAATTAAGACTTTGACATCCACATGGTGTATAAAATGCTCTAGAATTTATATCTAACAATTGCTTTTGAACACCTTATTTTTTTTTCTTTCATATTTGATCCATTGTCATATCATTGTCCTCGAATATTATCAATATTTAATTTAAGTGTTTCTAAAGTATTTAAAAATTCATCAGAAGTCCTTTTCCTTTTGTAATATCTACATTTATAAACTATAAAAAAATACTCCTCTATTTTTATTGGAGTTGATGAAATATTAACACATCTTATTATATATGAGAGTCATTTGTTTTTGATGAGTTATGTCTGGAGTACAATCAAGTATAACTGAATAATATTTTACCTCTTTAATTTTTTTTTTTATATTGTATTTTTTATTTCAGATGCTATCAATTGTATAAGTTCATTTTGTATGTTATGACCAAGATAGTGATTATATAGTTCACCATTCTTTATATGACAAACATGTTCTAGCATTATTGAATCAAATTCAGCAATCATTTCAATAAAATTTAAAAAGTTTCCATTATTATTTTGATAAAGTTTTTCGTTAGAACCACGAAATGCCATATTGGTTACGACGAGAGTTTTAGCAACAACGAGAATCCTTACTAGTACATTCCTCCAATGTTCTTTTTCTTTATTAACTTTTTCTTGCATATCATTATCAATTGTTGTGTACTTTTCTTTTAGTTTTGTTTCTAGAACAAACCAAAGATCCATACATTTTATATACCTATTTGATAGTTTATGACTTTAAAGTTTAGAACCAATATTTTTTCAATCCTTTGTACAAACCTACAATACTTAATTGATTTATTTTAGACTTTGAGCTAAAAAGTTTACAATAAAAACAAAATACCTTATCAAATTCTTTTGAATATATTAACCATTTTTATCTGTTTTTTTCTCCATTTAGTAATATATTAGTATAATAAGTGTTATTCCCGAGGCTGAATCAAAGATGGTAGAACAAGAAGTTGAAGTCGAGATCAGGAGTTCACACAAAAGTTCTCTCTGATATACCTCGATCCAACGAAAAACTATATAATATAGAATATAGTTGCTGATTACAACTCCTTCATCTCAGAATTCAAGAACCAAAAACATGTTCTTTCTTGCAAACGCAGTTGCAATTGGGATAGAACGTTTACAACTAGAAGAAGAGGAGAGAAATATAGAATAAAAATTATTCTTGCTGGGGTGGTGAAGACCACCGTTGCTCAAAGCAAGATTCGTCCTTTATCGACGATCTGCTCTCAGGAGCCAACAAGTTCACAAGAGAACTTATGGAACGCTCGTAGTCACCTCTTTGTGTGACTCGAACGGACTCCTTTGGACTCATCTTTCTCAATATTTGGTATGTCTCAAAAAGAAGCTAGAGGGCTCTTTATATAGGGAATGATGGAAGCCCATCCTCCTCTTCTTTCCGATGTGGGACTAAAAAGCCAATATACAAAATTGATATCCCATAATCGTAGTCCAATGCATAGCCCGTTCAGTACCCGCTCAGCACCCGTTCAACATCCGCTCAGCGCCCGTCCAACGCCCTTTCAGCACCCGCTCGCAAGGATGCTAACGTGGTAAGTGCAAAGTATACCAACAAAGTGCCACTTTGCGCCATTGAGCCCTAGTCCGAGTCCGAATCGCTAAGCTCCTTTGGGGCTTAGCTCCTATTGAATAATATCCAAGAGTATGACAAAAAGCTTAAAAGCTTTCATTGAGGAGTTAATCCTTTTTTCTCCTAATAAAATACTCCCACATGGCACCCATGTGCCCCACCATACCCCATGTGCACACCTCAACACATACAAAGTATTATATTGAGATACCCACTTGGTGGTATAGCCAATGTGGGACTATCTTTACTAGTCCAAAGGCAAAAATACCAACAATCTCCCACATATCTCAATATATGGGTTGAGCATTATCCACAGTGACTGTCCATCATACATTAGGATAGATGTCGCTTCGACTTGAATCTTTCTGCATGGGTCGAATAACAGTATAATACAATAATGGACTAAGCCTTGAATTCTGCACCATAGCTGCAAATCTTCCCACTCACACAATGACTTCAGCTGTGCTTCCGGTTGCACATTAAAGGCCCAATGCATGCCTGATTTTGGTGTATGCATCTTGGACGTCTACACGTTTACCCTCAATAGACAGCCTATATCTCTTTCCATACACTCTAGGTGAGTTCTTTGAAAGAGTCCTTGGCATGAAGCCTTGCGCTTCCTTGTGGTGCTACTCCGCTATGACATGGCCCAAAGCCGAGGTCCCACCTCATTGTGGTGTCATCCACTATAGCATGAGGTCCCAGCCTCTTTGTAGTGCCAAACTACCCATCATGAAGCCTTGTGCTTCCTTGCTGTGTTACGCCACGGTGACATGGCTCGTGTAACCGAGGCTTTACCCTCTCTAGGTACCTCTTGGTGGTGTCACACCACCGTAACATGAGGACACCAGCCTCTTTGTAGTGCTGCCTACCACTCTTTATTTTACAACATTAGGCCACCTGCCTATATGCGATGCTATGCCACTGTGACATGGTTCACGAAGCCGAGGCATTACCCTATCGAGGTACCTCATGGTGGTGTCACCCACTGTAGCATGGAGTTCTCTGCTCCTTTGTAGTGCTGTGCTACCGTGCTTCCTATAAAGCACGCCGAATATTCCAAATATCCTAGAACTCATTAAGACGTCTAAGCCATCCTCCCACAAGATCTTGTTCTACTCAAAGAATAGATAGTAGACAACAGTGGTTTTGGGTCCATAACCCCTTAATATCTTAAAGGACTACACACTGTTCTTGATATTCTTCCAGTCAATGGTCATTCTTTGAACCAAAAGCTAGATGCCTAGTAGATTTATCTTTGAACTAATAGCATAAAACTTTATGGTAGAATTACAAAGACATAATATAAATAGTCCTCCAAGCACATGTATGATGTATCCTTGACTATATGCGGTGTTACATCGCTATGACATGGCCTGAAGTCGATGCTTTATCCTGTCAAGGTACCTCATGTGGTGTCGCCACTGTAACATGGAGTACTACTCTCTTTTATAGTTCTTATGATCAGCTGGCGCTTGAGGTCTTATATGAATGGATCCACTAGACCCTCCTGACTCCGATCATTAACCACTGTAATAATGCAATCTTTGATGCGCTCATGTAGTGTCTTGAACGGACATGCTAGAATCACCTAGCTTCGAATATTAACCGCTACTATGACTCCATCTTTGATGTGCTCATACAGCACCATGTGCCTTAGCCACACATATTGTCACGACCCGCATCCGAAAAATCGGACATGAGTTGTGGGTACGTCCAGCTTACGCCGCAGAATTGGCGGTAGAACGCTGTAAAGGTTCGTTCTAGGTCACAATATCCATCTCACAAAACCTGTCAATATTCTCTCCAAAAGGAGGGCAACCATGCAATATATATATGAATAGTCAATCACAATAACTAGGGGAAGAGTAAAAGCACGATAAGATATCACAAAGAAACAAGAAACTAAGAGAGCAATACAATCTCCAATATACAGTCCAAGTCTAAAGTCTACAACATCTCACAGGCAACAAAATAATAAGTACAATCATCCAAAATAGCAACTGGGAACAACCCAAGAAAACTCACCTAGCTAACTAGGGCGCTAAAGGCGTCTCCTCGACGGGCTTCTCCTCAATCTCGGGGTCGCAACACTCCTCGACGCCCCGCCCGTAGAATGTCGGGCAAAAATTCTCAGGATCCTCTGAAAAAATATGCCCAGTCAGAACTGGAGCGAAGTACATAACTCTGAAAGCAACTCCAAATACATGGTAAGGTGTATATGACTAGCAATAGAAAAGTATACAAGATGCACAGGAAATAAATACATGATGGAGCAGATAAATTAGCTGCAATATAAACTAGAGAACAATACAAGTAGTAGAGAAGTAACTACATGTGAGAAAATATGAATACTAGCTAAGTGCCTTGAGCACAAGTTCGTTATGTGATCGGCTTAGGTTACACATGAATAAACTACGATAACTCCATTATGCATGAGTTGCATAACCGACATA